>VZTM01015090.1:819-58045 GCA_013400555.1 Jacana jacana
CAGAGAACAGAATAATGATGCATAAAGTCTACATATTTTTGATCTTCATGGTATTGATTCTGCCCTCCCTTGGTCTGACCAGGTAAAGAATCATGATTTAATAAATGATGGTTTTGTCATGTGAGACAACATCCGTTTTCTAGTTGACGTACTACCACTCCCTCCCATGTGTATGACTATATTGTCATTATGCATTGCATTTCGATGTTCATCTTTCACCTGAGAGCTTGTAGCCCTTGAAGTTTCCAAAGGCTGACTTTTCTTTTAGCGAAGAAACTTAAGACCTTGTAAGATCAGTGATGAATTGAAGGTTGCCTGTACTCACCATCATGGCTGGGAACCCAGTTTCCTGACTTTTTAACTTCAGTTCTGTATCTTTTTCCTTTGACCTTTGCAGTCTTGGACTGTTTCCCTGCTTAACTGGGTAACGTGTATTTGTCCTACCTATATAAGAACTGCTAAAAATCAGTCATTAAAGCTTTATTGTGAAGTAGACATTTCTGTTTTGTTTGATGCCACGCATTTTTTCCTATTTCCAGCTATCAATAACTGTAATAAGGCTAAACTAGCATTCAGATTATTTGGTTATTATTTTGGTTAAATTCTCTCTATTCACTGTCCTGATCTGAACTACTTAAAAAGAGGAGCAATTTTCCACTGTATGAAGCTGTTGGAGACTGAATGACATTAACTGTCTTTCTTGCAGCCTTGATTTCTTTTTCCGTTGGCTGTTTGACAGAGAATCCTCTGACTCTGCAGTTCGGCTGGAGTAAGTACCATTGACTAGTCTTGGTTGGCATTATCAAACTTTGCTTTGGGACAGTACCCTCTGGGATGATGTAGAGCTTTTGAATAGAAATAGAGAGGAGTAGAATGCAAGTGATTTTGCTGTGAAGAAATCCATGCTTTTTTCCCTGCAAGGTAATGTATACAAACATTCAATAGAGAGACAGTTATTTTCTCAAAATCTTACAAATTTTGTAGAAGACAAGAGAGGATGATACGATGCAGGTAAGAGGGGACCAGAAAATGTACTGAGGATGGGGATCACAGTGAGGCCAAACAGCTGCAGCAGTTCCTTTTCTGAAATCCATTGACTCTTGACTTTGAACGTTTTTACACCAGCATTGCCAATTTGCAGATATTGGTTATTATAAACTCTTGTGACTGTGGGTGGAGCGAGAGGAGAGAAGAGAATGCAATTGTTAGGACATAGTTAGGTTTCCAAGTACTGTTTCAAAATCACACAAAGAAGACAATTAGGAGTTACTAAGCTCAGAGAGACAATTGTTCTATTGCAGCCTTACCTCACCTTGTCTCGGGTCGCTGTTGCGGACATCAAATGATGCTCTTGTCTGCTGTCAGCCACCAGTCAGGCTGAATGGTTTATTCCTTATCCAAATTGCAGCTCAGCCAGGCTCGTACAGCATACTGCAGTTACTACATTTAAAGCTATGTAGCTATAAATATATATAAACTAAATATAAAATATATGTATGTGTAAATATATTTTTCAACAAGATTATTGGAAGTCTTGTAGCCACTTCCTATGGTGACCTGTCCTTATTCTTATAGTAAGAGATTTCCAAAGGTGATAGGGATCCGTTGTTTATACACTGTATTTGCTTGTCTGCTTTCCAGTCAGTGTCTTTCTGATGTCTCCTTGCAGGTGTGTCTTTTTGCCTGACCAGGGAGCCTTCTTTGTCAACTATGTGATTGCCTCTGCTTTCATCGGCAATGGAATGGAGCTGCTGCGCCTCCCTGGTCTCATCCTTTACACCATACGCATGATAATGGCCAAGTCCACAGCAGAAAGGAAAAATATTAAACAGGTATTAGAGCCCCTCCTTAGCAAGAGATAATTAAATGATTGATCCTTCAGGGATCCCTGTCCAGGGACAATGGGAGCCCCCATCCTTCATCTCATTAACTATCATATCCTGTCTCTTTTTTTTTTTTAAATGGCATTTCTTTCACTCATCCATGACAGGCTCATATTCCCTTCATTATAGCACAGGTAACCAAGAGGTATTTATTCAAGTCAGAGATGGTCAAAAATCAAAACCCAAGCTCTGAACTTCAGGTATTACTCTCTTTGTAGCTCCAAGTCAGAGCTCTGTGATTTCTATTTTATAGGACAGTTCTGATTTTATCTTACAGCCTAAAGTTGAGGGGTTTTAAAATTCAGATCTGTCTAGTTAGTTTCTTCTGTCAGCCTGCAGGTGTGTACAACTTTACTCTGAACATATGCCTAGTAAAACATATACTACTTGTCTGTATTCCATTTTAAGTGGTGGACATTCACTTCTAGGTGATGTGTCATCTTGCAGCTTGAAATTCCAGGTGTAACAATGGAAACTTAAGCCTCTATACAGCTGCCCCTGGTCTTTTTCCTTTTTTACTCCTTCATTTTTAAAAGATTCTTTTAAACATTGGCTTCTGTTAACTGTTGCTTATTACCTCTTGCTCTGGTTGAAATTATTTATATTGATTTTCTCATCCCAAGAGGAAAAAGTGGGAATACTGACCCCACTGTAGCTTTGATCTCTAGCACTTTCCCTGCTGGGAAAGCCAACGTAAGGAACAGTACAGATTCAATGGAATCTGCAGGGAGATGAAGATGAGTTTGGCACAATTATTTTCTACTTCCTGGTTTTACATAGTTGCTTCTTGTTGATGAGAACAAGTTCCCTGAGGATTCACTTCAAGCCTACAAAAGAAGCAGCGTATTTCTGGAAGCACAGATGCTTAAAATGGAGAATACTTCACCTCTGTAATGATGTCATTTTTGCCTCTTAGGGAAATAACCGAGAGAATAAGAAAAGGTGAACTGTTGCTTTAGTGAATCTGTTCTCAATTCCTGATGGTTTTGGGTGTTTTGTTTTTGTTCCTAGCAACAAGCATTTGAATATGAGTTTGGAGCGATGTATGCCTGGATGTTGTGCGTGTTCACTGTCATCATGGCCTACAGCATTACGTGTCCCATCATTGTCCCCTTTGGTGAGTTTTGGGCATGCGGGAGGCTGGGAAGGCCAGTTCCACATCCTTATTCCAGTTCAGATGTTGATAATCTATCCTTAGGACTTGAAGCCAAGTTTCCTTCCCTTCTCATGGGAAAACAGGGCAGAAGACGGTGAATTACTTACTTTTTTACTGTCTTTAGAACTTGAAAGTATATTTAATGTCCATTAATGCTTATTTTATTTCTCAAGTTTGAGTGTATTAGCTCTGGTGGTGGTTTTTAATAGTTAACTGTAGGAGTTCAGGTAGGTTTGGGGATGAGGCAGTTATTTATATCTCTGGGTTCTTGAGGTCTAGGAGAAACAAGCTGCAGAGGGTACCAGCTTGAAGGTCCACCTTAAGTAGCCAAACTTCAGACATTCTGATCCCCAAATCCTTTAGGCACATTTGAAATAACTTTTGTCCTAAAGTTTGATGTATCTAAAATGAGGGACAAAAATAAGTGTGGCGATCCAGTAGCAAGAGACTGGAAAACTACCTTGTGTTTTCACTGCTGCAGCTCTTCTGCATCACAAAGATGCATCTTCTGTATCTTCCAGGTTTAGGTATGGAATTCCCATTTAATTCCCAATCCTGTATGAGAAGAAGGGGCTGTGGTCACCACTGTGCCATATGCAGTTGTGTGCTCTGTGGTCCTGACCCAAAGATGCGATGTGGTCTTGGTGGACACTGTGGCTGCCCTTTGACTGGAAAAAGAACTTGTGTACTCTGGTAGATTTGCTGGCTTAGAAAACCAGTGAAGTAGGAGTTGAGGGCCTGTGTGTGGAGCACAGCTGCCCCAGGTAGTAGATAGAAGTGCAGTAGGTCCTGTAGGACACTGAGAAGGTCTCCAGATCCCTGAGTCACCGAACTTTTTCTAGGATGCTTCTCTTATTCAATTGGTTTAGAATCATATGATGGTTTGGGTTGGAAGGGACCTTAAAGACCATCCAGTCCCACCTCATGCCATGGCTGGAGGGACACCTCCCACTAGACCAGGTTGCTCAAAGCCCCATCCAGCCTGGCCTTGAACACCTCCAGGGATGGGGCATCCACAGCTTCTCTGGAATGTTCTAGTGCCTCGCACCCTCACAAGAAATAATTGCTTCCAAATTTCTAATCTAAATCTCCCCTCTTTCAGTTTAAAAACATTACCCCTCATCCTATCACTACACTCTGTAATATCTGTC
Organism: Jacana jacana; assembly: GCA_013400555.1. Taxonomy (NCBI): domain Eukaryota; kingdom Metazoa; phylum Chordata; class Aves; order Charadriiformes; family Jacanidae; genus Jacana; species Jacana jacana. Next base: position 5,010 of record VZTM01015090.1, read on the forward strand.
CCTAACATTTCTGTCTTAAATTGCCTGTATATCTGGCTTGACTAGTTTTCTTCTTGTACCAGCCATTAAATCCAATATGGGTGTGCAAGAAATTAGCAGTTAGCAGTCTGTCTGGAACTCATGGACAGTCGTCCATCTTTAGTGAATGTGACATGATCTAAGTCTGACTTCATTGTGTATTTCATTCACAGAGATTCTGGACTTCCATAAGAGTTACATATAGAGAGAGTCATGTCAGCAGCTTCAGATAGGTCCACTCTGGACTAAATCATTTCATATAGGTGGTATTTTCCTGTTCTGATACAAAATTTTAGAGAGCCAGATACAATGTAATTATCTAAATTAGGAGTTGTTCAGAACTGGTTTTAATCAGCAACCTCATTATTGGGAGAATATGGTCAGGTTTTTTTGGGTAACAATGTGCTTGCTATTTGTGTTTACCTTTTGTTTTGTGTGCAGTTGTAAATATCTGAATGTGCTACAGCAGTAACTGGCTTTTTTTGTGGAGACAAGAAATAGCTGACTTAAAATCCACTCGTGGATCTGTTGAAGGCAGAGGGAGACATTAAGCTGCTGTTAGACCTCTCTCACAGTAGGTTGGTGGAGGAGGTATCACATCCTCCCTACTGGCTTGGCCTCACGTGTCAGTGTTAGGAAGGAGCTCTGGGATCTCTCTGGGAGCAGGGGTGGTGCTACCATGAAGTGTGTGGAGATAGAGGGGGGTGGGGAAACCTCAGGGGTCTTAGGCTAGGGATGCAGCAACCTCAGGAGCAGGCTGCTTGTCACGGCAGCTCTACCCCAGTCATGCTTGGGCTGTGTCCACCACTGGTATCTGAATTTCTAGTCACTTTTTTAGCATAGATCTGCTCACAGAATTGCTGCTTTTTATCAAGTCTTCAACACCTCTCCTTGGCTCTTCCTTTTTCCCTTCCAGGTTTAATATACATACTCCTGAAGCACATGGTGGACCGTTACAACCTTTACTATGCATATCTCCCGGCCAAGCTGGAGAAGAAGATGCACTTTGCAGCTGTGAATCAGGCCCTCGCAGCTCCAATTCTTTGCCTTTTCTGGCTTTATTTTTTCTCTTTTTTGCGGCTGGGTAAGTATTACCTTTGTCCACCCAGAACCTGCGTCCGTGTCTCTCGCCAGCTGGCCTAAATGACGTGTGACGCTTCATAGGCTTTGTGGGCTTTGCTTTTTTGCTCCCTTAAGTGGGAAGCTGGTATATTAACCTGAAACTCTTAGCGTGGAGCTTCATATTTCTTCATTTTACAGGAGATCATGTGTTTCCTGAATCTGTAGAGTTTGAATTGGCCAGTTGGGCTGTGGAGTGACAGACAGTAAAAATCATCAAATAGAACTAATTCTGAATAGATTTTTATTTTTTTTTCATTTAGAAAAAGCTGCTAAAAGGTTGGCTAATGCTATGAAAGCCTGTGTTCCATGTCTTCCATCAAACTTTACATGGAAGACTGCGGTGAGATGGTGACTCTCCTCCCCGTGTTGTAATTTAAAACTTTATGGTTTGTGTTAAATTTATTTTAAAAACAGGGATGTTCTGTTATTTTTCAAATACTTGGCATTGATAGCATTGGCTGTGGTGTACTGACAGCTTTGACATCAAAAAAGGTATGCAATAGCTGATGGCTTTTTATCTGGGATATAGGAGGAGGCATTTGGCGTGGAACAGGGATGATGCTGGAAGGAGTTGAGCTTCCCTTCCTGAGAAGCAGGCCCTTGGCATCTCTCTGTATTTTGCCCTCTTTGCTTTCACAGCATTGGTGACAAGTGACCATGCTTACATTGTGTTTTTCTAGCATACTAGTTAAAAAAATATTGTTGTCAGACTGTCATCTAACTTTAGAGATGGCTGCCTGTGGTTGTAAGAAGCACTTTAGTTCAGGCTGTCTTTGGATTTGAGTAGATGTCCGTGTGGTATTTCTGAGAGCTTGTTTTTCCCTCGTTTTGAGAGCTGTCTTTGCAACCAGGAAGACCAACAAATCTATGTCCTCTAAAATAACAGCAGAATTTCTAGACCATGCTTTAGGAGAACCCGCTCCAGACACGCTGTAGTTGAGGTGCCTCTTCAATTGTTACAAAGGAAATCCTGGTGTAGGAAAAACTTAAAATCTTTATAATGATGTTTTTCTGGTTCTTTATATGTTGTAAAACCGTAATTTTTCGTGGAACTCAGTAATGGAAAATGCAGACCAGGTTACTGTGTTGGGCTTCGTCAGTGTAGAGGATGCTGTTTAGGAGATGTTGTTGGTGATTTCTCAGTGCTCTGGCCAGGTGCTGTGAGCCTGAGAGGTGGGAACTCGAGATTTGGATTTCAATGCCACTTCCTGTGCCAAAGAGGAGGAAGGAGCGGGAAGGGTGTTGGTGTAGACATGCCTTGCCAGTTGGTAAATCCTGATGTAACCCACGCTTAGAAAAACAATCTCTTCTAAAGGATGTTCCAGAATACCCACTGGGAGGCTTTTTCACTTCCCTCTTTGGTTTGAACAGTGACGTGTTTGGGGGTGTGGGGTTTTGGATATTTTTTTTGGTTGTGTATGTGTTGTGTTGTGGTTTTTTTCCCCTTCATGAACAGACCTGCTAAAAAGTAAAACTTATCTGTTCCATATTACTGCACATGCTGGGGCTACCACAAAAATATTTGAGGGTTGATGTTGCCTCTTTTGACTAGGGAAGCTTGGAAATAGCTAGTTTTTTGGCTTTTTTCCCCTGTTACCTTATTCAAGTCATCTTTGCTGCAGAATGAGATTAATTTCTGTAGAATATTTCCCTAGTGGACATGACAAATAATAGGTCTCTGTAATAGTTACAACTTTTTCCTTAGTAGAGACTGCTACCACATGCTTTCCTATAGTTTTACCTCGCCTTCTCTCCCTCTTTCTGTCTCTGAAAAAAACCAAGCCTTATCTTTCAGCTTAGTTCATGTTTACTCAGGTTCTTTTCTTGATCCTTTTCCTCCGATTCCTCTCAGTTCTGTCCATATTTTCTTGGGATGTTCTACACAGACAATGCTGCTCAAGTTGAAGGTTCAGTAGCATCGAATTGTTTTGTGTAGGTACCAGGAACTTGCTTTTTGTTGTGTATTTTTCCTTGTTGTTCCTTCCCATGGTTTGTGATAGCATCACGTTATCGACTGCTTTCCACCTTGGAATCACCAGCTGTATTCTGTAGTGCTACAGCCTTGTTCTCCCTCATACCTACATTTCATTTTTCTTTCCAAATGGTAGTTATTTGCAGTTTTCTACATGCAGTTTCATCTCGCTGCTTATTTTTGGTTGGGCTTTTTTCCCTTGATAGAGGATGGGTCATCTAATCTATCAACATCTCTTTTGTAACTCTTCTAGGTTTTTTTTTGTTTTCCTTTGGGCTGTTCACAAGCCATCTAGTTTGGTGCCATCCTCATATGTAATAAATGGACTCTATCTATTACATTTCACAGATCATTAATGAAAGTATTTTAGAAGTGGGTCCAGAATAGATGACTGAGGGAGGAGGAGAAGAATCACTCTGAGTTTATCATTCAAGTATTGCAGCTGCCTTTCTTGGCCTTTAAGAAAGCTGGGGAAACAGCTTTCTCAGCAGTTTTACCAATCAACCAGCTTTGTATATAATGAGGTTCTCCTGTTTGTGGCTGTGTGCTCAGTCCTCTAAAGAATAAAAACAAGCCCACAAGGCTTTGAAAATGGGGAGATTAAAGATTGGTTGGTTTGGTTTTCCGGCTATATATTTTTATATCGTATTCTCTGGATATTTTTCTAGGCTTTAAAGCACCTACAACCATGTTTACATTCCTAGTTGTCAACATCACGATTGTTATATGCTTGGCTTACACTTGTTTTGGATGTTTCAAGTACCTGAGCCCATTGAATTACAAGGTAAGTGATGGATAACTCGCACCTTTCAGCACCTTGATGTAGCACCAGCTATTCCTGCTGGGTTCTTTGTGTCCTCTTGCCAGCAGCATCTGTCCATGAAGGTTCATCCTGGTAAGATGTCTAAAGGAGGCTAGTAGTAGTGCTGGGCTGCTGGGCACAGTGGAAATGCTGTCAGTGGTACCAGGGACTGGATTTGTAAGAGTAGTATGGAAGAAGAACTGAAGAGAATCACAGAATATGGGAGGAGAGAGAACCAGCACCGCACAGGGATCTCTCTGTGCAGGTTTTTGGGCACTTATGATCTCTGTAGACTGTTTTGACTTTCCAGTCTGATGTTGTCTCTCTTCCTTTCCCCACCTGTCACTGGTTACAGATAGAAGACACACAGTGTGAAAGAGGAAACGACACGGATGTACCAACCATCCCAACATCTTCTGTAAGAAGTTAAGAGTTACTAATATTCTTACCTTTCCTAGAAACGCTTAATGTCTCACCCTGCTTACCAAAGACCATGTGTAGGAGGTACTAGTCTGAATGGACTGTGGGACTTCCCATATGCGTGTGGGACCAGAGAGTTCTGCAGCTGGGCTCCTTGGCTGTTCCCACGTGGCCTTCAAGAAGTACCTTCGGCTGACGTTTTGGGAGTAGTTGAGAGATGCTACTTCTAGCAGCTCTGTAATGCTGCATTCTGGGGCCTTACACCAGACAGACCCTCACATCTAGACAGCTGCCAAATGCAGTCAGCTGCCACTGCTTTGTGACTTGGAAAGCTGTGATGTGGATAGCGGGTCCTACCTGACGTGTTGCTAAAAAGGATGTAGGACTGAGGTAGAAATAGAGGTCTTTGTGCCCCGGTCTACAAGTACGGATGAGTGTTGCAGCAGGAAGCCTTCATTAGGGTGCAAAAGGCCTTAGGTGTTAAGGTGAAGAATGGGCAATGGATGAAGAGTGGCAAGGGGAAAAATGATCCTGGGTGAATTATTCCACCGTTATACTTGGAGAGACTAGTAAAACCCTTAACACTTGTGATTTCAGATGTACGTCCCCCGAGTTTTGCATCCTTATTCTACAGAAAGGACAATGTTTGCCCATAAGGAGCAGCAGTCCTATGGCACCATGGACAACACTAATTCACAGCCAGAAGAAACCCTAAACTATTCTGCCGGACCTGCGGTTACTGAGCAGGCATAGAGAGGTTCACTTTGAACATCAGGGACTGACACGAGGTGGAGCACTTGGTCCAAGTTTACCAGAACTAATTCCCCACCGCCAGCCAGCTACTAAGTATTCTCTGTTACATATTCCCATCTACGGAAGAGGTACAGAAATTATTCATTGTGTGCTCTGCAGCTGTGCTCAGAGGTGAAAAAGCAGATGCCTTGGGACTGATTGTTTTCCAGGCTCTCTCTGCGCAGCGTGAAACAAACATGTTGAACACAGCGATGCTGACCCTCAGGGACTTCACTTCTGCTATCTCACCACTTGCCTTATGAGTTTAACTTATGCTGCATAGGGATAACCGTTCACCAAAGTAAATGCAGCGACTACAGCTGTCGTTTGTTTATTCAAAAGAATTATTTAAAAAGAAAAATTAAAAAACACTTCAGTATTTATAAACCTCTTGGGATGTGTGAAATCTGGAGGTGATGTCACTTTTGATGCAAATGCTGTTTGCGTGGGTGCTGAGGATGTTGTGTGAGAGTCTCTCCTCTTGTCACCCAAAGTAGTCAGTGTAGTCTTGACCATGTTAAAGAGATGAGGGAGTTACTGTGCACTTGGGTACTAAAAGTACCAAAGCAAAAAGACTGGTGTAAGGAAAGGAGTGGTTTATCTGATACTGGTTTTAGATATTTTTGGAGGGCATTTAGGCTGTTAGTTTCTGATCACTTTTTTTTTTTTTTTAAAGGGCCTTCCACAATGAGAGTTCACTTGCCAACAATAACAGATGTAAACATTTTATCTTTTTTTTTAATCTTGGGCCAAAATGACAGATCTGTGGGTTTTCTCTATAGTACCAATTATATGAGCTGTAAGATGCTAAGTTTTTTTAATTATATACCAGGTGTCAATTTATTCCAAAATACATCGTGTCAAAGTGTAACTAATAACCATGAAGCAATAAAACACTGAATTTTGGGCTCTGTTGATTAATGTATTTTTTTATTGGCGTATCAAAACAGTTCTTTTGCTTGCTGCCTCACAGCATGGTCAGTGTCATGAACTGTTCACGAGGCTTAGGATGCCAGTATGTCCCATGAGAGATTTGAACATTTTTAAATTTCTCTAGGGCTTAAGTCCTGGTGACCTTTGGGTAAGGAGGTTTTGGCCCTCTCAAGCCCTCTGTTTGCCTGCTTGTTGTTAAACTGTTAGTTCCTGAACTTGACCTTTTCTAGCACATCTGTAGAGCAGCAACAGCTTGAGATTGGAGAAGAATTTCTCTGTATTTATGTACTGTAAATAAGTGTGTACAGATGTTCAGTGTCTTACAGGACTGGCTCCAGCTTCCTGGGAGCAGCACTCTGGATGGATGCCCAGCAGGAGACCTGCCCTGCTGCAAGAAGGACCCTGTGAAGCCCTGATAACCCCGGGGACCTGCCGGTCCTGCTAGTTGAAGGTACACGTAGCTCCTGGTTCTTAACAGGAAATGAGTTCCCTTGTCTGGTGGGTGGAGGCATGGATTTGTGTCAGACTTTTAAAATACTGTGTCCTCTGGACACAAACTACCATTTAAGATTGGTATTCAAACCAGGAAGAAAGAAAACCAACAGACTCCATGCTTTTTCACTTGCCTCCAAGTCTCTTGTACACATGTGAGGACAGGAGGAGAACAGAGACTGTTGTATTAATTACACAGAATCACAGAATAGTTAGAGTTGGAATGGACCTTGAAGATCATTAAGTTTCTACCCCCCTGACATGGGCAGGGGCACCTCCCACTAGACCCAGTTGCTCAAAGCCCCATCCAGCCTGGCCTTAAACACTTCCAGGGATGGGGTTTCCACAACTTCCCTGAGCAACCTGTTCCAGTGCCTCACCGCCCTCACAGGAAAGAATTTCTTTCTAGTATCTAATCTAAATCTCCCCTCTTCCAATTTAAAGCCATTACTCCTCGTCCTGTCACTATACTTCATGACAAAGAGTCGGTCTCCAGTTCTGTAGGTTTCCTTCAGATACTTGGAAGGCTGCTCTAAGGTCTCCCTGGAGCCTTCTCTTCTCCAGGCTGAACAAGCCCAGCTCCCTCAGCCAGTCTTCACAGGAGGGGTGCTCCATCCCTCTGATCATCTTCGTGGCTCTCCGCTGGACCCATTCCAACAGTTCCATGTCCTTTCTATGTTGAGGACTCCAGAGCTGGACACAGTACTCTAGGTGGAGTATCATGAGTGCAGAGTAGAAGGTTAGAATCACCTCCTGCATCCTGCTGGCCACGCTTCTTTTGATGCAGCCCAGGACGCGGTTGGCTTTCTGGGCTGCCAGTGTGCACTGCTGGCTCATGTCAAGCTTCTCATCTACCATCACTCCCAAGTCCTCCTCAGGGCTGCTCTCCAGCCATTCTCCATCCAACCTGTATTTGTGCTTGCCACATCCTAGGTGCAGGACCCTACACTTGGCTTGGTTGAACTTCAATTTGCACTAGCACACCTCTCCAGCCTGTCCAGGTCCCTCTGGATGGCATCCCTTCCCTCCAGCATGTCCACCGCACCACCCAGCTTGGTGTCATCGGCAAATTTGCGGAGGCTGCACTCTATCCCACTGACCATCAGGAGTTTGTGATTGCCCTAACTCATTTCCAGCTGTGGTACCCCTACCCCATCTCATACAGGTCTGCAGAAGCAGTGCACGTGTATGTGTATATTAATTGAGGATCAAACAAATGATTCAGCTACCACACCTGACCCATTTACAGTGCTGGCATTGAGGGGTGTCTGTGCTCTTACTTTTCTGAGCAAGTGATACTCACTGTGAGGCCCTGTATGTCACAAAGAGACTGGATTTCCTTTTTGTGCTTGGAAGGCTGCTAGAGCTTGGTAGTGAAGTTCCCTGTGGCTGGCACAGGTTCCATACAGATGGGGCCATATCCTGTGAACTTGGATAAACCCACCTTCAGTCATGCCCCTGTGCTTCAGATACAGAATATGGAAACCCTATTGGGTAATGAAAAGTTGCATCTTGCTGAATAGTCATTGCTGGCATTTGAGGAACCAGTTCGTAGGTCTGGTGGGGAGATCACCTGCACGCTTCACTTACCGTGTAGCAGCCGTTCTTGTTTGCCACTGTTAAACTCCTGGAAATGTCGATGATATTAGGAAACTAATATTGATGAGTAGCTTGAATAAAGGCTGGGATCACCTACTAGTGAATTACACATGGAAGTCTTGTGGTAGCAATACACAAACTGAAGGCTGGTTTATCAGCTTTGCTGATTTAAAAAAAAAAAAAAACCAAACAAAAACCCAATACTTGCTTCCCAGTATCTTTTGGGTCTCTCTCTGAGAGCTGGAAGTAAGTAGGAAATTACACTGGCTGTAATTTGTTCCTTCACGGTGCTGGATACCTCTGAGTGGATAAAATTAGATCCTTACATTCTTTGCTGAGCCTTAGAGAAAAGCTGAGGGATAGAAGCCTCAACAAATGTGGATATTGGCTGCACTGCATTTGAAATTCACATCTAAAGCCATTGCACATTCTTTACTGTTCTTTTTATAAATCTTTTGGCAGGAACCCCAAGCAAGTGGCCCAGCTGGATTTGCTGATTGTAGCTCCCAGAAGCCACATTTGCTGGGATCCGGTGCCTGCTGCTTGCCTTGCACCGCTCTGTTGGAACAATTCCTCCCCTCCACATCATTCCTTGCAAAGTCCTTGCTTGCCTTCCCACCACTACCACCAGCAAAACGTGAATCCTCAACAGATCTAATGCCCAAACATGAACGAGCCCCACAGTGTTGTCTGTGGTGGGATTCCCTGTGACACAACTGAAGGGACAACCCTCGAAAAAAAGGTTGAAGGACAGAGCCCATTTGATACTTGTACAATTTGGTGCACGGCTGCAAAGACATCTCTAGAGATGATTTTCTTCTGTAGTGAAGAAAATGCTGTATGGTGTGCTGAGACACAAAAAAACCCCAACCCAAGACCTTTGGCTGTTGTAGATACATGCAGCTCTGTGCCAGTTGGAGCTTACTCGCTGTGTATGCCTAGTCTGGTTCAACCCCTGTCCTACTACAACTCATAGAATGTCTTGGGTTGGAAGGGACCTTTAAAGGTTAACTAGTCCAAGCCCCTGCAGTAAGCAGGGACATTTTTAACTAGACCAGGCTGCTTGGAGCCTCATCCAGACTGGCCTTGAATGTTGAATGCCCCAGTCCCCTCTGTGGATGGGGCATCCACAGCTTCTTTGGGCAACCCATTCCAGTGTCTCACCACTGTCACGGGAAAGAATTTCGTCTCAATATCTAATCTAAATCTTCCCTCTTTCACTTTAAAACTATTGCCACCTCGTCCTGTTGCTCCACTCCCTGATAAAAGAGTCCCTCCCCACCTCTCCTGTAGCCCCTTTTAGGTACTGGAAGGGGCTATAACCTCTCTCTGCAGCCCTCTCTTCTCCAGGCTGAATAACCCCAACTCTCTTCAGCCTGTCCTTATAGCAGAAGTGCTCCAGCCCTCTGAGCCATCTTCATGGCTCTAATGAAGATTGCAGTTTCTACAATCTTGAATAAAGATTCAAGGCCTAAATGAATATTGGAAGTTTCTCATTTGCATCAGGTGCACATGTTCCTGCCTTCTTTTCCCACATCCTGAACCAAAAGCAGACCTCTATGCTGGTGAAGTTCTTACTTGCTTCGGTGTAGTACCACACTGTGTGCTTTCTGTCTCTTTACAGAAATCCAGTTCTCAGCTTTGTTTACCCACAGCTGATCACAGCACAACCAAAAGCTTTCTTGTGTGTGAGCTACATATAATTAATTTATTAGCGTTTTGGAAGCTTTTTATGCTTTTCAGGAAGGTTTGGTTGTCCTGGGAGCAGCAGACCACAGAGTTGTTCTCCTGACTCCTAGCAAAAGTGAGGCAAGAGGCACAGGAAGATTTGGGGAGGAGGGGTCTTTTTCTGTCACTAAGACAAACCCAGGTCAGTTGAGTACAAAGCAAAGACAACACTTTATTATCTCTAAACTGCAACAGTACAAGGAAAACTCACTTCTAATGCCAAATTATGGCCAGGGTCATAACTTTAAAAGAGGACACGTGTCTTACCTTCCTAAAATGGTCTTGCAAATTCCTTCTCTGTCTAATGTAAAGACTTCTCAAATTGTTCTGCTTGTCACCTGTCTCTGACAGCTGTGAGTGCCTGTTTCAGCTATTTTAGAGATAGAAAAGTTGTTCGTTCTGAGGACAGCTGTCTGAGAGATCAGAACAGAGGGGAAATGACCAAAAGCAGACACTGAAAATTGAGTCATTATAACAGAACATTCTTCCCTCTAGTTTGGGAATTTTGGGTTAACTCCTGGCTCTTGCTTTGTATTCAGCATCCCATTGGTTAGGCCAGAGCATCTCAGCTGCAGCAAAGTGTGACTTCCCAATTTTTTTGTGCTTGGACACACAGCTCCTGGGTTATCTTCACCTGCTTGTTGTCAGCAGAGTCTGCAAGCATTTGTTCTTTGAAGAGAATGTGTATCAAGATCAGCTGTCTTTCTATTGCCGTAATTAGCTTTTCATTCTTTTGAGGAGCCAATGGCCCCATGAATGAATTGGTGTGAAACTGCTTCTCCCTACCCAGTGTACCTCCGTTACTAGTCTCTTCCAACCAGAAGCTTGCAGTCTCCAGTAAAGCATCACTTTGGGTTCCTGGTTGAAAGCAAACAGTTGCTTTCCTGGAGGAGGATTTGTTCCCTCCCGTAGCAGCTTCTTTCCTGCCTTCCTACCCAAGTTCTGGTATAACAAGTATCTGATCTTCTCACCTTTGAATGGATTGAAGGTCCCACATCAAGACCAAGCTTTATGGCTAGTGGAAAGTCATACCCTGTGGTGTTAAGTTAGGATTTCACTAAACGAGCTAAATATATTTATCAAATTCAATTCTGGATGGAGCTCTCTTTCCATTAAAGTTCTCATTTGGAAATGTCTGTAACGGACATGATTAGATCTTCTAAAGTCTAGTTAGAGTTTGTGTATTTTTTAAAAGACCACTTTATACTACTGTATTTGACTTCCTGTTTCTCTTTTATTCATTGGGTGAGCAGGTCATTCCATCATCCCCCCTGTGAGTAGGTGGGGATGGTGTTCCCTGTCGAGGAGAAATTATATTCATTCTGCTGAAAACCTCAGACCTTGGGTTGTCTGCTGCTGGGTGGATGTTCAGAAGAGAAGGTTCAGTACGTTGTATTTGTTCGTAAAAGCATCTAAATTAAGCTGAATTCTCTGCTTCTCAGTTGTCATCTCTATAGTGGTAGATGTTGCCAATATGAATTTAAAGTTTGTGGTCTTCAGCGGTCCAGAGTTTCATCCCTTCTTATAATTTTTCTTCTGAAGACTGAGAACAGAGGGAATGTCCCATAGATGTATTTTTGGACACAGCTCCCCTTCCCTCATGCATTTAGTGGTGGTTTAGACTTGGCTTTTCAGATTGAGAAGCTTTATTACAACCTGCTTTCCTGAAAGCATGAAGTTGCTTCTTTCAAGTGAAGATATTCCAGATCAAAACTTATTATGAATTTTAATTTATTTTTTTTCCTGTGGCAAATTATCAGTGATTTTTTTCCTTCTGTGTCTATAGACAGTGAAATCAAACCAGCAGCTATCTCTACAAGGGAGAATGGAAAAGGAAGTAATTTAAAGAATTTGCTAAGTACTGTAATTTGGATGCAGACATTGATGATTATTTTTTTCTTGTGACAGGGCTGTAGCTTTACAGAATGGAGTAGGCTTCCCTTATTCTTTTATATTTGATGTCTGTAACTACAAAATTGTTACTAAAATAGGAAGAATTAATTCCCTTCTAAGACCAGAAATCAGAATTTGCTGTGAAGAAAAAAGCAAAAATTGAGAAATAAATTGGTTATGCAGCTTGGAGAGGAATCACTTAAGCAATTATTTCTGTTATTTAGCTTCAAAAGGGAAAAGACATAATAGTGTAGTGGTGAAGTTAGGAGAATTAATTATATCTGTGTTCTGCAATGGGCTCTGCTGCTCAGTTTTTGTGAGGAGTTACTTAATCTCTCTTTGTCTCTGGTTTCTCTAAAACATGAAGAATGCCTTCTGATGGCTGCAAAAAGCTTTATCACCCACAAAAGACTGTCTCAGTTCCATTGAGACAAAAACACAGGGGTAGACATTGGTTCCCTTGAGACTCTACAAGAATCCTAATACTCAGGAGATACAAATGCATTTACATGTGAACTCCCCCTAACACTGCAGTCTTGCTCAAAAAAGCCTAAAAACTGCTGCCTCCCCCATCTCCTGAAACTGCCCGGAGCCATGGATGCCATACAGATGATGGAAATAAAGCTGAGTTAGGCCTTTCCCTGCTGCAGAAAAAACATCAAGGTTGCTTATCTGAATACCCCAGGATGGGACACATCCACATCCTCTCATGTGATGGACAAAGAGGAATGAAGGGACAGTAAGCAGATGTGTTGAGAATGGTGGGGGAGATTCTGCCCCTCTGCTCTTGTGACCTCCTGGAGTACTGTGTCCAGCTCTGGAACCCTCAGCACAGGAAGGATGTGGGTCTGTTGGAGCTAGTCCAGAGGAGTCCATAAAGATTCTCAGAGGGCTGGAGCACCTCTGCTGTGAGAAAAGAAGGTTCTGGGGGGACCTTAGAGCCACTTTCAGTCCTAAAGGGGCTCCAGGAGAGATGGAGAGGGACTCTTTATCAGGGAGAGGAGCAATAGGACAAGGGGTAATGGCTTTAAAATGAAAGAGGGGAGACTTAGATTAGATTTTAGGAAGAAATTAATTCCTGTGAGAGTGGAGAGACACTGGAACAGGTTGCCCAGAGAAGCTGTAGATGCCCCATCCCTGGAGATGTTCAAAACCAGGCTGAATGAGGCTTTGAGCAACCTGGTCTAGTGGGAGGTGTTCACCCACCCATGGGAGGGGGGTTGGGACTGGATGATCTTTAAGGTCGCTTCCAACTCTAACCATTCTGTGATTCTATTTACAAGGAACCAGGGGTCAGCTGAACAGTCAAAAGCTGGTTTTGTATTGGATGTGGGGTGGATACCAATGTGGGGCAAGTCAGGGGCTGGGGAGGAATTTGGGAGCTGAGGGTGTGCTTTCCCTGCTCCCTGGCAGGGGGGCTGCAGCTGCTGCAGAGGGAGCAGAGAGCTGGGCTGTGGACACAGCCATAGCCACTGGCTCAGCCCTAGGGCCAGGGGGCTTTGTAGGTAGGATGCTGGGCTCCTTGCAGCTGCAAAAGAGGATTATCTTTCATTTAAAAAGATGGAAACTCATAATTTAAGTCTCACTTATTGTTTGTCCTACCCTCAAAACTGCAGACATTTGGTTATTAACCACAGGGAGAGGGGAGAGCACGAGCATCCTTCTTTACATCTTAAAATCCAGTCAGGAAGGTGTTTTGAAGACTGGAGTTTGGACTACATCTAGCCAGGGGAAAGAGGTGTCACTCAGCGCAGATCTGTTTATAAATACTGCTCTCCAGAAGACAACTGATGCTTGTAATGGGGCTAATTCTTCTAGCAGCACTGACATAACACCATCGGGGCTGTCTGGCACCGTGCAGGATATTTCTTCCAAGAAAGAAAACTAATCCTAAGCAAGAAGGTTTTAGTGTGAGTTCTGTTCCTTAAAGTGCTATTACAGCGAGTAAAACAAGTGGCATCATTTCTCAGTATTTTAAAATAAGCTACCCTGAAATCAATATGGATTTATTCCTTGTCTCTTCCCACAGTATCCAGAAGGATCTTTCCATCCCTCTTTCAGACAAAAATGTGTCTTCATTTAATGCCTATTCTATATTCCACCTGGTGTAAAACGGAACGTAGGTTTGATTGACTGTCTCAAACCAACCAATGCCTGCCCCTAAGCAATCCCAGCTGACTCACTGGTGATGAATAGTGCCCCTTATGCATCTAGGTCTGGGAAGCCAGATTTAACAGATTCCAATTTTTGCTAAATGATGGTTTAACTTCCTTTTTCACATGAAAGTGTGATTTCTATCTTTTTTTTTTTTTCATTCATAATCTGAGTAATGCCTAACTTTTTTACATGTTTAATATACATGAAGTCTTGTCTTGTCTTGTTTAGTTGTATATGATCTCCAAAGGCTGCAAATAGAGGCTGAGATTTTTCAGGACTTAATGGTTTGTGGTTTAAAAGTCAGAAGTCAAATTTGGTTGTAGTGGGAGTTACTTCAGCTGGATCTGGATGAGAAGGTGATGACCTTATTAGTGTTTTTTTTCCATACCAGAAGCAGATACTTTCCAAAGCGCTTCAGTTTGGGGGCAGAGTATAAGTTCTGTTTATTTTCATAAATAACATGGTATCTCCATGGTTGTGAACCTCTCTCCAGGCTCTTCACAGGCTGTAACTGGTTAATTAAAAAGCATGGATTAGGTCAGCTAATTCTGGTTTCAGTGAGACTGTTACAGAGGAACAGCTATTTATTTATTTAGGACCACAGTTTCTTTGAGCAGAGGCTTTGGGGCAACTTTGGTCCAGAAATGGAAGCTTCACCAAGAAATGGCTCTGGAGCATCAAAATGTCTTCAGATCTCAGGTTCTGAAGGCTGTAGCTCCTCTTTCGAAGAGCTTTATTCCCAAGCAGCAGCTCAGCCAGCCCAAAAGCAGCACATTTGGCCTTACTAGGGGAAACTTACTGTCTGAGCAGCAGGTACTTAAATAAGAACAAGTATAAGGGGGCAGGGAGCCCTTTCTTACTGTTTATTATTATTGCAGTAATTTTATTCACAGTTACTTGCTAACAGAAATGGTACGGTACAGAATGTACTGGCACAGTGTATCAGAACTGAGTCTGGATCCACTCAGGGTGGGTTTCAAATCCAAATTTCAGGCTAGTGAGAGAGTCACTCCCCACAGAAAGAGATGTGGATGCTCTCATGAGCCCACAAACATTTAATCAGAATTAAACCTTGCACTACAGGCAGTGGGATTGGCTGGGTTTGGCTAAAAACAGATGATCATTTTGAAAAAGGGGAAGGGAATTGGTCACATAGCTGGATTTTATACTCCTTCACATTGCCATAGTATTTCACTGAATCTTCATATCTAAGCAGAGGCAAGTAGGTGATGAATGACAGCTGCTGATGGCTGTGGACTCAGGGTTTGAGGAAGGTGACATCAGAATTCAGAACAATGTTTGCTCTATAACAGGTGATTATTATCCTTTTTAAGCTTCCACAGTCTACTACACCTTTTTTTCAGTCTTTCAGACAGCAGCTAATCAAACCCATTTCCATGCTGGATTTAGTGACTGGGTGTCTACCTTCTATACCAAGTAAAACTGGGGGTGGGGACGGCTCGTGTTTGTTACAGGCTGAGGGGCAAGGACGTGCTTGATCACTGTCTCTGCTCATTATCGTCATCTCAGATTGCTGAGGTACATTTAAAAATAGAAAGGTTCTACAGGAGGTTGGTTTTTGGTCCAAGTCTCACCTGACTGAACCTGGATGAGCCGCTGTAACACAAGATCACAAAACAGAGTCCTGATGTGCCTCCTTTCTCCAAGGCTGGTGCCCTTCAAGCCCATCTGCTCCGGAAGGGAAAGAGAAAATGCTTTGAGCCTTTTACTTGTGCTTGCAGATTGGTTTGGCGGGTATCCTATAGCAAACTTCCTTCCTGCTTACTTTATCTGCATTGTGATGGAGCAGTCCCCAGGGAAGTATTCTGTTGTATCAGCGTATGGCAGCGCTCCCCAGCACCACCGCAGATGTCTGCACGTGCGTTATTGATGAGAAAGGATGATCTCTGAAGCACGAGGCCACACGGGACAGAAGGCAAAGCCAAAGAGCCAGAGATCTAGACTTTGTGCAAGAGGGAGCACAGTGGTCCGTGTAAACAGCTGTTGTTGTCAGAGGTGAGCTGCTGCTTCCTCAGTACGCAATCTTTTCTTACTGTACTGAACCTGAAACAAGTTTGGGGATGGTCTTCCCTGAGAACAATTTATTTTAGACAGAGTGAATGGTTCTGTATTTTCTTCCTGTCTATTCAAAACAGAGAGGCCTGAACCACATGGTATTTTGCAAACATAAATTCTGACTAATGAAAGCATTTACAAGTACTCACTACAGATCTGGAAGCAGTCAGCTGTCTTAATTCATGTACAGCTTGAAGGTGTGAGGCAGCTCTGCAGTCAGATCCTGGAGGGAGACCAGCAAGAAGCACAGAAGGTGGAGGAAGGGCAGCAAGAGGTCTCATCCCTGCTCAGAAAACTGATCCAAGCTCTTCTACAACCCATCTGCCCTAATGATTTTCTGTCATGGCAGATCAGGTGCCTTGGAGCACCGAGATTTCAATGTGCCCAGCAAGAGCCTTGCCTTTCCTTCTGTGAAACAAACTCGTTGGTATTTATTGGTGAGTCTAAAGCCCTGTGGGATGGAGCCAGGCTCTGCTGGGGTGACTGTTATTTAACAGCTTCCATTTCAGTTAATACTGTGAACTAATACTAATCCACACAAGTGTTATTGGTGGATTATATTTCCCTCTGTTTGGGGGGGTAGGGAAGTATATCAGGAGTGACTGGAAGAACAAAACCATACTGAAATCAGTCATCTGGACACAGCTTAAGAGTGTTTGAAGCTCAAGTGCCCACACAGGGGACTGTGGCTGGTGAAAACATCCAGCCCTTCAAATGCAATTTTCTTCAAGCGATTTGCCTTCAGTCCAACCCCTGTAAACAGATTCAGCACAGAATCAACAGGTTCTGAATTGCTACTTTTTTGTTGTCACCAAGCAGTATCTCCGTTATTAAAAATTCAAAAGAAACATACAGGTATTATTCACAATTTTAATACAAATTTCTTTTAATTTTGAATGAATCACATCTTTATTCCTTAATAAGAAGTATTCACGATCCTGTGCAGAAGCAGTGCAAAGCCAGTTTTGAGCCGATCCAGGGCTGTGATTTTAGTTCAGAGTAGCTTGGGCTAGAATTACTCCCACCCAACCCCTCTTTCTGGTCCCAGCTACAGGCACCCCTGTGTTTCAGCTGCTCCTCACATCTTGCTGTCCTAGGAGCCTGGCCCAGGGAAACTGCCTAGTGTGCCCAGGCTCAAGAGAAAGGCAGCCAGCAGTAGCCAGCTGGCTAGTTGAGAGGTACTGTAGATCATCGATGCCAATTAACCGATGCATTCATGCAAGTTAGGTCTTGCTGGGCTGTTTCCCATTCTTTACATGAGGAACCCCACACCTCCACCAGCTCAAGGTTTACTGCTGCCATGAGAAAAAAAAGCCTTTCCTAACACTTAAACTGTTACGAGTTATGTTCCTAGTTTTAAGGTCTCTTTTTCAAAGCAAGAGTCGGGAATACTACAGAACAGATTTTAGAAGTCTCTGCTTGGGGGAGAAAGTAATCCAGTCATCTTGCTGCCTTCTTAGCCTGGCTGAACAAAAGAAATCACTCCAAAACCCATAGGTCTCCACCACAGTGCCTTATTGAGATCATCTGCATTTTTCTTGCTGTCCTCTCTCACATTCTAGTCAAGAATAAGATCTAATTACGTGGATTATAGTAAACATAGTAAAGCCCATACCTGTGCTAAGCTATAAGAAATTAGTCTGCTGTTAGGGGAGTTATTCTCCTTTCTTTTTCCAAAGTTGCTCTTTCTCTACTTTCCCAACAAATTGCAGAATGTCTTCAGCAAGAAGTTTGGGTTCCTCCAAAGCTGCAAAGTGGCCACCTTGAGGCATGAAACGGAAGGAAACTATGTTGGTGTATTTCTTCTGGGCCCAGGCCTGGGGTGTGTGTAGGAGTTCATTAGGGAAGGCGGCGATGCCAGTAGGTACTTGTACTGTCAGCCTGAGAGGAGAGAGAAGAATTTTAAGCTTTCAAACGCTTAACTCGGCAAGAAGTAGAAAGTCCCATGGAAATACTGTTCTTAAAGAGTTGGGCACAGTGTTAGGCAATTAAACTTTGACTTCCACATCCTAAATTTGAACATTCAACAACACTCCCTTTTCTTGGGGCGGGGGAGAATAAATAACATTTCTAATTTTGGCATCGTTTCTGTACTTATGCCCCATTCAGGCCACAAGAGTCATGTATTGAGGGGAAAGCACACGATTTGACAAGGGCTGGAGAGAGATTTACAGTGAAGGTTACAGCTGGAACATGTTGAGACTGTTGGGACAACTGGAGGGTAGGTAGGGGAAGAAGTATCTTGAACTGCTGCAAAGGGGAAGGAGAGGGGAAGAATAATAAAAGAGTACGTTTAGACTAGTTCAGAGGAAACATTTCTGAACACGAGACTACCCTGTAAAGAAGCTCTTGCTTTTAACTGGCACAAATGTACTCCACAGAACATGTTACCTGTTAGAAAGCCTAGGGAAGCAACCGGGTTTGAGGGGAAAAGTAGCTTAGAGAGTGGAACGATCTGCGCTTACTATTAACAGAGCAAGGTTTTCTAGGTTTAAATATCCCATACACGTAGGGCTGCGCTGTCAGAAAACACTTTAACATTCAGAGAGAAAAATTCTTGGGCACATCACTGCTGGAAGCCTGAAAACAGGACATGTAATTTTATGTAGGACTTTGAGACTCTTTCCTCCAGGCTCCTAGAGTTCACCTCATCTAGGCAGAACTGGAGCAGGATGCTGCCCACGGCATAGCCACAACAGCTTCAAGAACTGAGTCAGCTTTCTGGGAGCATCATTTCACAGCGAAATAAATACCATCACGCTGAGCTGTGGCTGCAAATATCTCGGGGCAGGTTTAAGCCTTCACTAACACTCGAGCTGACACAAGTATAGGCAACCAAGCCACTGTCCTAAGTGTCTGTGCAGCAGGAATATCAGTCATAATGACTTTCAAATTACGCAGTTTGTCAGTGTGCTGAAGTTGCTTCCAAAGGTAGGACTTGCATCTTTTTGTGGAAATTGGCAAACTGTGTCCAGAAAAGCATTAGAATTACAAACCAAATACATTATAAACAAAACTGACTGTGTGGCTCACTCATGGGCTAATTTAGTAACTGAAGTAAAATCCAGAAGCACTTGTACATGCTTTCCCCGCGTTGGACACACCATGAATGGGAGGTCCCCAACCAGTGATTCCAGTTAAAGCCTCCTTACTGATGGGTCAGGATTCTTACCCAATTACTGTGTTTTCCATGCACAGCACAGTAGATAACTAACAGCGCTGGCCTGCAGAGGAACAGCGTGATACAGCATTGCTTTTCCTCAGCATTCAGAAACTTGCAGCAGCTATAAGACATAAGCAACCCATCTGCAACCCTAAGTTCTGGCAAAATATTTACAAAACCCACTTACCTTTCATGTTTCTGACTGCCTATCCCCTTCTGCAGGTTTTCTTTGTAAAAACGCATTGAAGAGACTATACAGCCTGACACCCAGTAGATCATGATATTGGTCAGCAGATCATCCAGGCTAAACTTCCTGAATAGGTAAGGCCAGAGATAGCTAAGTTAGAGCTGAATGCCATTTTGCATTATTTTAGCAGGGACTTGACTGGTTATAAGAAAAAGTAAGTTACAAGGTAAAACTAGTTAACTTGGTTAAGAGTTGAAAGGTAAAATGTGTTACTCCCCTTCTGCCTGTCAGTAACGTAGGTTAAATATCTGTTTTCCTGTCCTAATGAGATTCCTCCACCAAAGTCGGTTTTTAATCCCCAGAAGCTGCAGGGTGTATCTCTTTTCCGAGAGATCAAAGTGGGAAGGGAGCACATCAGCCTTCATTGCCCGTTTGGCACTTTGCAGTACAGCACTGCACCCTTTGTGGCCACCACGGGCTCCCTGCGAGATGGGAGGCCGTCATTTCAGACAAGCTGCTTTAGCTCTGGGCTTAGTCACCGCGTCGAAAACGGCCTAAGAGGAAATGCTTACCTCTCTAGTCCTCCATCCTCTAAATTGTGGAATTGCACATCAGTCCACGTAGAAAACTTCTCCAAGATGTAGGCAGCCAGTCCTACAGGAGAGTCATTCAAAGCACAGCCTGGAAAGGAGGAGGAAAATGTAACTAAAATTGCAATATCCCACTACTGAACTCCCAACTGTTACAGAAGCAGCCCCTTGTAATACAGGGTAGATGATGTTACAAAGCTATTCCAGCAGCTGTGTTCTTAAATAAGTAAAACACTACATCAGGTTGGAGCTGTTTATTGTTGACTCTTAAACCGATAGGCTCTGCGTTAGCTCACACTGTATGGGTTTTGAACTGATGTCATAGTATTGGATTTCTGCTAGCCTTATTTTTTTTTTTCCTTGTAAACTAATTAGATTAAGTTCTGTGTGCCAAGTGGGGGTTGCTCCCATTAATCTGGAAGTTGTCATGTATTACAAACCCCACATGCCTGCACATGACCAGGAGAATTTGCACGATTATCTAACAGCAAAACCATTTCAAGGATTATTAGAAAGTCATTAAGGAAGAGCGAGGCTTTACTAAAAGGCCCATCTTCTGAAGTAGCAGTAGCCAACTGTCTTCATGTAGAATAAGGCTGAATATACTTTTTATGGTTTGTTTTGATTGGACATGGAAAAAAAAAATAGAATTTTGGCTGTAGAATAAGAGGCAAATGGGAATTTTGGCTTCCCTCAAAATCCAACAAGATAAAGCTTAGTTTCTATTACTCAGAGAACAGTGGAAGCTTTTGACACAGGAAATAAAATTAATATTATCATTGAATGCAAAACTTCCTGAATTAGGATTAAAGGAAGGGCAGGGACAGGTGATGTTACAGTGGGGTCCGATACAAGCCACCCACATGAGAAGACCAAGTGGACAAGTCCCTCTATAGACAGACAGGAGCAGCCAACATTCACAGACCCTGGTCCTCATGGGGTGCTTCAACCACCCTGATATCTGTTGGAGGGACAGCATGGTGGGGCACAAGAAATCCAGGAAGTTTTTGGAATGTGTCAATGACAACTTTCTTCTTCAAATGGCAGAGGAGCCAATGAGGAGAGGAGCCGTGCTGGACCTTGTCCTTACCAACAAGGAGGGGCTAAGTGGGGAATGTCAAGCTCAAGGGTAGCCTTGACTGCAGTGATTGTGAAATAGTAGAATTCAAGATACTTAGGGTAGTGAGGAGGGTGTGCAGCAGATCACCACCCTGGACCTCAGGAGAGCAGACTTTGACCTCTTGAGGGACCTGGTTGGTAAGGTAATGTGGGAAAAAGCACTGGGGGGGAGAGGGGCCCAAGAAAGCAGGTTAGTATTCAAGGATCATCTCCTCCAAGCTCAGGAGTGATGTATCCCGAGAAAGAAGAAGTCAGGCAAAAAAGCCAGGAGGCCTGCAAGGATGAACAAGGAGCTCAGAACAAAAAGGAAGCCTACAGAGAGTGGAAGCAAGGACAGGTAGACTGGGAGGAAGACACAGAAACTGTCGAGTGGCCAGGCACCAGACTAGGCAAGCTAAAGCCCAGACAGAATTAAATCTGGCCAGGGATATCAAGGATAACAAGAAAAAGTTCTGTAAGTGTGTCAGAGAGAAAGGCAAGACTAGGTGATGTGCGACCTCTCTGGAAGGAGACAGGAGACCTGGTCACTCAGGATATGGAGAAGGCTGAGGTACTGATGACTTTTTTGTCTCAGTCTTCACTGGCAAGGGCTCTAACCACACCACTCAAGCTGCAGAAGGCAAAGCCAGGGACTATGAGAATGAAGACCCACCCACTATAGCAAAAGATCAGGTTCGAGACCATCTAAGGAACCTGAAGGTACACAAGTCCATGGGACCTTGTGAAATCCACCGGCATCTGTAGCTCAGCTTATGGAAGACCATTGAGAAATAGTTTCCTTAGCTGTGTGTTTAACAAAATCCATGAGTGAATCCATGAATTGCTGCTGCGCTAAACTGAAATACATTCAGTTTTCTTGACTCAGTTGTTCACTTCAGTTGCAAAAGATATTTTTAAAATAGAAACACTTAATCCTCAGATACTTCAAGCAGTTAAGCCTTCTGAGTGACTAGCTCATCTAGAAGGAACATTTCTAGGTTTGCTTTTCTTTCTTCCTTGAAAGTCTGCAAATGATTCAGAACAATGAGTAAGAACTACGTTTGATTTTACTTTTCAGGTATTACTTACCCTATAAATAACCTCCATTGCATGCTGCGACAGCTAAAAGCTTTTTGTAGTTTACATCATTTGAATGTGATCCATTCTCTGTGATGAAACCATCTTTTGCTCTCAGCATAACTGCACTTGGAATAGAATTGCAGTCCCCAGTGAGAGCAGAAGTGAGAAAGTATTCCATAAGCTATTTATGAAAACTGAAAAGGAGGTCAGTGGCACTCGGAGCATGCTCGGTTTTGGTGTGCAGATTTACCGCTTCGGCGTGCAAAAGGGAGTGTAATACTATATACCCACATGGAA
Organism: Jacana jacana; assembly: GCA_013400555.1. Lineage (NCBI taxonomy): Eukaryota > Metazoa > Chordata > Aves > Charadriiformes > Jacanidae > Jacana > Jacana jacana. The sequence goes on from VZTM01015090.1 coordinate 27,429, forward strand.
CCTTTCCTGACTTGGATATAGAAAGAGCCCACCTTTTAAAAGCTCTTCTGTTTGGCTGAAAAACCCCTGATTTTTCTGCAAATTATAAGCAGTATGTTTCATTTCTATTAAAGCACACCTACAAGGTAGAAACTAAGCATTCTGAGCTCAAAAGGGGTTTTTGTTTGTTTTACCAACAGTATCAGGTTTTGTAGCCTGTATGTGAGCGTAGCCAGACTCCAACAGGATCCTGTAGATCCCTTTTTTCCTGAAGGGGAACATCTGCTTGACATCTTCCTCCTGGAAGCCGAAGAGCCATGGGAAGTACTGGCCCAGCAGAATGGAGAGCAGGTGAGTGAATCCCAAGTTTGTAACCGAAGCTAGATTTAAATGGAGACCTTTCACATGGCTAAAAAGAAAAACAGAAAAGCCCCCGTTAATTAACAGCAAATAAAACATGATTCAAAGTTGTTATATTTAAAGTGTTGTGAACAAAAATGGACATATATAAATTCTGACCTTCTAATTACATTGTGACCTTCAATCCCCCCCTTTTTTTTGCCTTTTTTACCAGCAGTCATCCCACCCCAGCCTCCAGTGGGGCCATGACAAAACTACTGCACGGCTGTTTGAAAGAACAGGTATATAGGATAAACTAAGATGTGTCATTCTGGATCACTGCTTAACACCGAGCACTGGAGAGAGAAACTACACATGTGAAGCCTTGGACAGGACTCTCAAGTGCACAAGAAATAACTATGCAAAGGACAAAGCAGCTGCACCAAAGGGGTACTCACTTGGGAGCCATCTGGGCCAGATTGGTGCAGATGAGCCAGCCCCAGTCACCACCTTGCGCATAGAATTCGTTGAATCCCAGTCTGAGCATCAATTCATAAAACACAGAAGCAGCACTTACGGAATTAAAGTCTGCATTAACAAACAAACAAACCAAACCACCACTGCATTAATGATTTGTTTCAACTGTTGCTTCTTACCTCCTTGTATAATGCTGTTGAATAGGGATTCAGCACATCCAAAAGGACCAGGAACAAATTAACTTTACCCTTCTTGCTCACCCACAGGCAATTCGCTAGCTCCATTATAATTCATGAATTGTCACTTCATAACTTTTTATAGCCCTTTGTAAATTATCTATACGTTGCTCCTGAAGCTGACCAGAGGTGTCACCTGAAGTCACACTGTCATCTCCTTCCCACATGACACATAGGATCTTTGTTTCTACACTAGGAAAAGAAGAGGCAGGAGATACTACCTCTCCGTGAGACTCAGCTTGTATTAGCTCACTTTGATCTCATACATCATACCTTTTTTGTGGGGTGCTTCTGAGAAACCATAACCAGGGATAGACGGGCAAATGACTTCAAAAACGTGTTCATCACTGAGGCCATGGCTTGCAGGATCCGTCAGGAGAGGGATGATCTTGTAAAACTCGTAAAATGAGCCGGGCCAACCATGAACCATTAACAGTGGCTTTGCAGAACGGCCTTCAGGCAAACGAGGAGGCTTTACATGAACAAAATGGATATCGATGCCTGCAAAAATAAAATAATTAATCAACATGCCCAAATTTACCATGAAACTGAAACGAATCACAGAGCAGATTACAAAGGAATCTCTTCTGAAGTCCTTTTTAGGTGAGCAAACACACTGCACTTCTCTGGGCCCATTTATCCAAGGACCTTAAAGTACTTGGTCCTTCATTATGGGCAATTAAGTGGCACAGTAGCCAGATGGAAGTCGTCACATTTCTGTTTTACAATAAATTGGCACACTAAGACATAGAAGTGAAGCAATCTACTAATGGTAACACAGTGACTCACACAGCTTGAAGGCAGAAGAGATAATGACATCATTTAGTTCAAGTGCCCTTAAATTTTACCCAAATGTCCCTATATGGCACTAGATAGGCTTCTGCCAACCTCTCTGTCCTGAAAGGCAGGCAATCGCAACTTGAAGGCATCAAGAAATAAGGAATCTTGTTTGTCTGGGAGCATTAATCACTTTTCTTGTTCTGTGCCTGCCTTACTTTCCATTTGAACAGATCTAGCTGCTGTCTCCAGCCACTGATACCAACCTCATGGCAAAAGGAATTGAAATTGCTCTCAGTGACTATACTCTGTCTGCAGAGCCCTCCTGTAGTCATCACACATCTTAACTGCTGATAAACCACTCAGGCTGAATCAGAGATTTGAAAACACGCCTTGCCAAAAGAGAGGTAGTGCTCAAGTTTGTATTCTTTCCTGCCTTTTGTTCAAAGCTTTCAGTATCTCTTCAAGTGAGTGAACCAAAACGGGAAACAATGTTCTAGTACCAGTCTCCTCACGAGGCAGTAAGGTACAAAATGCAGTCCTATTCCCTTTGTGATTCTTATAATACATAAGTAGTAACTTCATGCAGCATGTTACCTGTTGCTCCAGGTGAACTGCATCTCCTTAAACCCACTCAGGCCTTTGGTTTCCAGGAGACAGTATTTCCTCTTGAGCCTGAGGTATTTAAGCACACTTCGCTACATCGACTCTAGCTCTCCACCCCTTTCACTGACTGAGATTTCCACATCCTTTACAATTCTGTCGATTTCTGTTTTCTCTGAAAAACTTCCAGGTGATGAATCTGGAATCTGGTACACGGCATGCTCAGTCTCATCTTTTCGTGGCTCATCTCTGGAATCGGTCCTAATGTTGAAATTTCTCTTCCTATTGCTATACATAGTGCATTGTCCGTAGCTTCTTTTCCCTTTCTTATTTCAGGTGGTTTGGGTTTTTTTCAAGGGAGGACTTTTTGCTTTTATCTTTTTCAGCACTCAGCACTTAAATAAAATCTTTATGTTCTAGCCACAGTGTAACAACTGTTTATTGTCCCAACTCCATTTTAAATATCATGTGAACTGCCCCCTTTGAAATAACGTACAATTAAGGGTGCAAGTGAAAATGTAATAGTATAATCTCAAGCTTGAATTCTGCCATCATGCGAGACAATTGCCTGCCGTGCTCTAAACCTACAGCAGTACCCCCCAGTGACCCAAGCACAATCTAATTCAAGCATTTAAAATGTACAGTTTGACCAAGCTCCTGCACCAGCAGACCTTGGCTGAGTGGCCTCTCTGCTTGGAATGGGAAGACAAACCATTCACTGGCACCTGGCAGCACGTCAACCCCAAGGGAAAGGGGTTCTGTGTTTCTCAGCCTACAAATGCTTGAAACAGTACAGCAGAGGCATCTGCCCTGCCAAGCGGGGACAACCCAAGTGAGGAGAGCTGCCAGGCTGATGGCATCACCGTGACAGCAGCAGCTGGGGAACTCCACAGAGCAAGAGGAGGCATCCGGAGCCATCAGCAAGGGGTATTTCTGCGTGACTGCATGCGAGTCAGGCAGCACGCGTACATCTGAAGATTCAGTTCTGTTTCAAATACCCGTGCTTGGCTCCTGTTAACACCAGCTGACAACCCATCCATGCACAAGAGAATTCCATTTGTCATTCCTTGTCCTGAAGGCTTCAGTTCCATTGAAGGAGTTTTCTCACTGCTTCAGCAGCAGAGGCAACGATCTGGGGAAAGCCCACGTGACTCAACCATAGCATTCTTACCACCAAGACCCCTTAGAGACAAGATTATACATTACTGCCTGTTTATTCTTTTAAGGGAAAAAGCCACACACCTTGAATCTTAGTTTTGAATTGTGGGTACTTGTTAAGGACTTCAACTTGTTTCTTCCAATTGAACTGATTTTTCCAGTAGGAGACAACCTTCCTGAGATACACTGAATTAGTCCCATAATGGAAGCAACTGTTCTCCAGTGGCTCAGTGAATCGAGCCTGGTCAAGTCTCCTAAATAAGTCCTACAGGGGAAAAAAAGAGAGACGTTACATGTGCTTGTGTCTGCCACCTTGGCTGTGCTATGTGTGGTTTCTAGTTACTCACAAGTGAAAACTGAACAACATAAATAACTTCTCTAATGACACCTATGCATTTTCCTGATGCTCCATCAGCTGTTCCCATTCTTTTTCTCCTCCAGATGGCCTCCTTTCTCTTCCATTTTACAGCTGTTCTTAACAGTCGCTTTCTCTCTTTGTTTTGCAGGGCTGGCTATCCTGGTTGCCAGGCTGATAGCCAGAGGACAACATGCTCTGACACCACTGTGGCTTCACAGGGTAAGTCATGTCACCTTCCCAGGGTACCTTGCTCCCCAGATTACCTGCATGCCCAACCTCACAATAACACATGGGTCTAGTCCAAACCTTTTGCTCTCCGTCTCAAACCAAGGGGCTGAGAGTCTTCACCAGGGAACACCCCAAAGGATTTTGTCTTTACATAAATGCTTTTTGTCTATGCTCAGCGCCTTTTAAAAAAAGTGCTATGCCCACTAGCATAACTTCTAATTCCTAGTTTATGGAAACATTTATTTAGAAACAGTTTTTTCCTGATGGATTATGTTGCAATGTCTTCCATAATACAGAACTGTGTGTTTCAAAAGTATCTGTAAATGACAATTTATCTCACTTTGTGCCTGCAGTGTAAGGGAAAACATATTGGACATCAATGTCCGTTGATATTACAAAGGAGGGCAAACAGTGTTAAAAACCCCAGGCTTTACTGAGAAAATAGGAATCCATTGTAAATGAATAATATGAGCAATCCCATGAATCCTACTGCTCCACACAGATCTATGAAATTGTGCAATCCCCCACTTAAAAACATACACAATCAAAATCTCACTATCTAACAAATCCTGCAAAGGTATGTGTTTACTGTAATTACTGCTGTGGTATTAGTGTTGGTCAAAGTAATTACAGAAGAATCAGCATCCAACACAGCTGCAAATATAAAGCAGTCAAGAAAACAAGATATTCATAACTGCTTTTGAAAGAAAAAGGAAAAAAAGATGACATTGTTCATATTCTGGCCTATACAATAAAACTGAAGAACGTGCAGGAACAGGAACACAGAATTGAGTAATCTGTAATACGATTTTTATCTTTATTAGGCTTTGCAGAGTAGGTTTATTTACTAGCAATCTCACAACAGCCAGCTGAGAACTAAATTGTACAGCAGGATGTGAAAGATGTGAAATCTGCCTGCCCATCCCTGTCTTCTGAAGTACTGAGAAATCCCATCCCCCAAGCCCTGGACATCATTGCTCAGTCTCATAAATGTAACTATGGGTTCAATTTAAAAATCAGTTCCAAACAAGTTCTGCATTTATTTGGCCATTTTGTACTTCCCTCTCCCCAGTACAGAGATTTGCTTACACTCAGCTCTTCTTCTGTAGTTTCCACCTTAAATGGTCGGATGGTTGTATCTTCCTCAGCATCAGGCTTTTGTCCCTTACCCCACCATCCCTCTTTGAAGGATAATGTCTCTTCCTTCTTCTTGGAAAGCAAGAAGTAGATGATGACTGCCCCCAGAGCCAGGAAAGCTTCCAGCAACATAATGCCTGCAAGAGAAGAACACTCAAGCCCAATCAGATAATTCAGAGATGGACAACTCACTTTATAAAGAATACAGAGCTTTGCTTGCTTCTTAAGATAAGATATGATCTACATAAGGTTCTGTCACTCACAGGACATCAACACTTACATAAAATTTCAGAAATAGGATGTTTTAACCTACGCAACCCAAATAGGGAAGAATTAAGCATTTTACATAAAAGCATTTAATTAAAACAGTACTCAAAGCAAGTCAAGAGCTCACATGGCTCGGTAATTAAATAGTCCTCTGATTAAACACCTCTTCAGCGGACACTGACTGCTGCTAAACTTCAATAGGAAAGGAGGTGACTGTAGGTATCATTCAAGTTTAATGCTTTCTCTTCCTCTGAAGCTCTAGATTTCCCCCAAATTCCAAAGCAGAGCATCTCTTCAGTAAGGCCCACATATCTGCTGTTGTAAATTTGGAAGGGAAAAAAAACTAACAAGACATACAGAGAATAAAATATTTGTACTTCCCCATCGGGCTGGGGGAGTGGGGCAGGAATATATTTACAGAACCCTTGAGCAGCATACATTTACCTAACCCTTTCTTTCTCTCTCCGAACTGTTTTAAAGAGAAAAGAGAAAACCACACACAGGTTCTCCTGGCTCTAAAAGACCTTTCCCCAAGTGATAAAATTCCATCAAAGTGAAGAACAGCCTGATTTCACAGCAGATCTGCACAACCCAACTGCAGGGCTGTTTGGGCTTTAGTCAAACAGAAAAATAAATAAATAAATAGGTGCATTTTGAATATATTTGAACTGTTTCATGCTCTAAGTAGAAAAAATATAGTTACTCAGACTCTAATAATTAATGTTTTCAAGCATCCCTGAAAGTATGAGAAATATTTGTAAGATGGTTTGGGGAACAGTACTGTCAGCATCTTAACACATAATTTTAAACAATGTAATGTTTCAAACACTCGTTTTTGGGGAGCTGATAAGACATTAAGTATTTCAAAACTTCTGTAGGGCAAGCATTGTTTACGACCCAGAACATTCTGCATTCTCTCCAGAGCTGGAAGGTTTTTGTGGTTTTGCTGCTGCAGAGGAATTTGATGACCTGAAATTGCTCAGGGTCAACAGAATGGACCAAATTTCTTTCTGGATCAAACCCAGGAATTGTAACACAAGGTAACGTGAGCTCACATGAACAGAACAGGAGCAAAACTGACCTGTCTCTAAATGCCTTTATGTGACAGGGCACATTTTAGTCGACTTCTTGACTTTCATTTTTTAGTGGCTGACAATAACTAACTAACTAAACAAATAGATAAATAAATTGTCAATATAAGCATGCAGTGAAACATTTGTAGAGAAGTCAGGCACTACGTAGGTAGGACACTGAGCTACAAAAATATATTGCTTACATACGAAAGCACTATAGCCCCAAAAAGTGACCTGAAATTCCTTAATCCTCAGAGGAGAAATGGAAACGATGGGCACTGAAAGAACTTGATGTGTTAATTCACTTCACTTGTCCTTCTATAATTTCTGTTGTGTGAGCAGGTGCTAGTTCTTCTTCACCGTATTCTCTGGCGCACAAGACAATCTTTTCCCACCTCCAGCAGACTCAGGCCATAACTTACAAAAAGTTTGTCCAATCTCAGCTTGCCTCAAAACACAAACCTGTGCAGTCTAGGAACCTCTAGAGCACAATCAAATTTTACTGCAAAGCAGAACTGGAGGGACTTTTAGAAACCTCAAAGCACTTGACATACAAATAATACTTCCCACAGTATTTAATAGCATTTCTACTACTAAGTTGTCACAGAGAAGAACAGCAACTTCCCTGAAATCACAGCACAGCTCAGGCTGTCTCTGGACTACAAAGGTTCACCAGCGCAACTGTGTAAACAACCACGTAAGAAAAATTCACACTCTTGGCTAACTTTCAGTACATTTACAAAGCCCCACTACAAACAGCCAAGAGTAGAGCTGCTGTGGGTGCCAGCCTCGTTGTTTGGGCAGGATGGCTGGGGGCACCTAGAAAAACAAGAATTTCTCTCCTGGACTATGGTGCATCAGCACTGTGGGCTCCACCAACGTGGTGACAGAGGCACAGCACCTAACATGGAACTGCTTTACCCAAGAACAGAATCCCAGCCCATTCTTATGTAAGAAACTTCTATGTCCTAAGTTGCTGGAGTACCCAGAACTATAAAAATGTTTCAGCTTCTCCCATCTGCTCTCACGGGGACTTGTGAAATCAGAGTTTTTGCAGCAGAAGCCATAGGGTGGGTGTGTACAAACCTGTGTATTTCACATTTGCCCTGGAGTGTGTGCACAAAGAACTCACTATGTGAAATGGTATCAATTTTTTGCAATTAATTCCAGTCAGACTTTAGGATGAGCTTGTTTACAATTCAACAGTAAGTGCCAAAATCAATTTCAGATTTCACAAAAGTTCTGCCTTCTATTGCAGCAAATTGGGGCCAGTGACAAATTGATTTGCATGAGATGTCATTTTGACTTGGAAGAAGCCACCTCTGATACTGGTAGGATTATTTTTTGCTGACAGAGAGAGATGCCAAGCTGCTCTCTGTATTCATTCTCTCTCTTTTCCTTTGAAAGTGCCTGCAAAATCCCTAATTACAACAAACACTAGGGCCTAGTTTTTTTTCCCTGAGTGCACAGGAGAGAGAAGGCGCAAACTGCGTCAGCAGTATTTTAACTCACACCAGCTCATAGCACACTCCAAAGGATTGTTTTGCCAGCTACGAGTTACTGGAACACAGCATGCTCCCACTAACCCTCCAGTCCGTGATGAAAGGAGACCCCTTGGAGCAAACGTGCTCAGTGATTTCCCAAGTTTGCTATTCAAGTCAGTTCTCTAAAACTCCTGGGTGTTATTTCAACAGCATAAAGCAGCCTCAGTCACGACGCATCTGCACCAAAATTTCCTCGGCTAATCACTACTGAGCTGCTGTGAGAGGGAAGTTATTAGTCCCTTACACTTCTTCCTTAACACAGCACCAGGAACATGGCAGGAGAACAGGTACAATAAAACTTGTCTATCCTTGCCATTTTCAGAGATGCAAACAACAAAGTGCTGGTGTTTTTATTCTCTAAAGTCTCTTGATGCAACCATGCTGGCACGTTGCCTTTAAAAAGGACTACTTCAAAGGGAGTTCATGTTTGAGTTTGGCTTTTTCCTCTTTTGATGCAACCAAAGGCAAAACCTCAGAAGGAAATATTTCCATTTATTCCACTGCCAAGTACTTGGGCTCCAAGACTCTGCTGTACTCCAGGGTGGACGTTGTGGACAGCACTTAAATACCTCAGACAGTACTTTAATCCTAAAGAGTCCAAGGAAGAATGTTTTCATTTTGCTACTTTAAAAACATGTTTTGGAAGAAAAATGTTGAAGTGTGATGGATCCAGTAGATAGCCCCAAAACTGGCTCTTCTTGAAGAAGGCCAAGTGCACCTCGAGAAATACATTGTTTGCAAGAAAACCCCAAAACTTCCTTACAGCATCTTACTGGCTCCTTGTTGAAAACACCTGGTTTTCAGCACTGTTTGCATTTTGATTTGCACTGTCCTCTGTTCATGCATTAACAGCAGAGCAAATAGCTCCACAAGAAGAGAACAATTATTATTTACACGAAAGCTATGCCCCATTTCCATCAGTATCCAGTAACAGATAGAGAACAGTGCTAGTAATTTTTTAGAGAGGTCATCTATGAGATAGCTTAATGGTCAAATCCCCATCTTGTTCTACCGGTCTTTGCTTTAGAATCTATCTGAAACACATGATTGGAGAAATAAGCAACTGGAAAGACTTTCAACCTAACGTCTGGAAGCCCAAGGCTGGTTTATTAGCACACACAAGGTAGCTCAGTACACTCCGATGCTGTCAGATACAAGGCTTATTGATTAATAATTACTCTGCAGGAGGAATAACAGCTCAATTTAGAAGTGACATTTCCACTGATTTTTGTTGTGTAACATAAAATCCCCCATTAGCTTTTACTGAAAAGACACCCCTCTGCTGCAGCCTCTTTGGTTACAGATCGGTTTGCCTGAAAAACAGTGTTTACAGGTTACTCGTCACAACAGATCTAAAAGAAAAACAATCCACTGAAGGACCCCAAAAACCTGTGGCACCTGTAACAGGGCTCCCGAGCACTGAGACCCTAAAAGTGACTAAGATGTGGCACAGTCCCAGAAGCTTCACCCTCACTCTGCCTCCTACCATCTCCAGGCATCACATTTTTGTCATTTTAACAGAATGAAACAGAAGAAAGCCATGAAGCAAAGACGTTTGTATAAGAAAAGCTGCCTATTTATGTAGCTTATGGAGTATTATGACAAGCTTCAAAATAGCTTAGCAAGGCAGGAATTGCTTTTCCTACACCTGGTAACATCTCCCAGGTGAGCATAAAGCAATCCATTAAGGTTGGAGGCAAGGAGGAGAGGTAGGCACCGGATGAAACAAAGCGTCCTATGCAGGGAAGCAGATCAGAAACAGGAAATACAAATCCAGAGTTTCTGGCTTGTCTCGATAAGAAATTTAGCATTTACGGTTTTTTATTGCCATAGGGAGGTGGCACACAATGCTATCTCCAAAACAGCAGGAAGAGATGATATCACTCTGTTCCCACAACTTTTTCTAGGCTGTTGGCAATCAGGAATTAGCCGATACAGCAGGAACGTAATTAGAAGGCTGCCACCAAGGGAAGGGGTCACCTCCCCACAGGAGAAACCCAGGGGGTTTCTCTCCTGGGGGACAGCAAGGCCCCTCCCAGGACAGGCTGGGGGGTATACCTCTGTCACCGCTGAGGGACAGCCCACGCTGCTGGCACCGCTCCCTTGCAAAGAGCGCCAGCGGTAAGGCTCGGACATATCACCCAGAGCACGTACTTCTGGCAGCTAGTACATGTCTTGTTTATCTCGATTTTCCTTCTTTTCTTTTATTACTCTTGAACAAACCCACTTCCTTCAGAGAGTCTAAAAAAAAAANACAAGGCCCCTCCCAGGACAGGCTGGGGGGTATACCTCTGTCACCGCTGAGGGACAGCCCACGCTGCTGGCACCGCTCCCTTGCAAAGAGCGCCAGCGGTAAGGCTCGGACATATCACCCAGAGCACGTACTTCTGGCAGCTAGTACATGTCTTGTTTATCTCGATTTTCCTTCTTTTCTTTTATTACTCTTGAACAAACCCACTTCCTTCAGAGAGTCTAAAAAAAAAAGCCTGTTGGCTACATAAACACAAGCTGGCAGAACCTGACCCGGGGTCTGTGCAATGTCTGTTATGACCCAATGACTGCACAGGATTCAGGGAAAAGGAGGTGTCCTGGTTTGAGGTAAAACAGAACCAATTTTTGACTCAGTGTCAATCACAGAGTCCAGTCTGGGACTTTTTCCAATGCTTGCTGGTGCCGTGATTGTCATCCTGGGAGCCTGATATGCTTTTGTGTATATTGTATATATTTCATTATCTTACTTTTTAATTTTAGTATTAATACTTCATTAAAGTAGTTTAGTTCATTCTAAACTCATAATTCTCCTTAACTCTTCCTCTCCTTTCTTGCTGGGGGGAGGAAGTTCCATCTGTCAGTCTGGTTTTGGTAACTTTGGCTGGAAGCGAGAGGAGGTGTTCAAGTTCTGGTTAGGACTCGACGGACAGAAAAGCTGCTAAAGGATTCTGAAATCAGCACTGCTCAGCCAGGATAATTAAGGGTGAAAGAAGCGTTTCATAATATTTCATAATATTTCATATTAATATGAAATATATTTCATAATAACACATTTGCTAGCTAAAACAGTACAGTTAGATCATGCAAAGATTTTGTCCTCTGTATCCTCTCCAGCCTTTACTCTATTTAATGACCCTCATATTCCAACAAGAGCAGAGTTTTTTGCACACAGGCAGAGAAGCGACAGAAGCCTGGCACACAACCTGGGGGTGAAAGCTGGGCCTCTTGACAGAACTCCCTCAAATCACATGTTAAGAGTTAAAAAAAAGGAAGGATATCACGTTTGTAAAATGTTTTTAAAACACTTCTTAGCCACTAAATGACACGGCCCAATAAGAGATTCCCAAGAACATCTCGAGCTTTACTTCAACAGTTAGTGTCCTCTGTCTGAAAAGAAGTTATGAATCGCCCATTGTTCTCATTTGCCTTCCACCGGCGTTTCTAGCAATAACGAGGGTAACCTCCTCAGCCTATGCCAGCGTCTGCGTTTTATGGATGGGGTGGGAAAAAAGGGCAGATGAACCAAAAGAGTTTGATATTACAGCTAAGGAAATGAGATTGAGGTAATTGTTCCTCGGGCTCTAAGGGAAATTCAGGCTCTATTTTTAGCCTCACCAAATCCTCCAGTACTGAAGAGTAAAAGGTTGCTTTCCATGAAATCAGAGAGGTAAAGCTCTTCTTTAACTAGCAGCTTCACAAGCTTTTTTATTAGCACTGTTAGAAAACTGTGCTACTCGAACCTGTAATTATTAACACAGGCAGAATTGACACATACAGGAGGGGAAAAAAGGAAAAAACTGCAACCAGTTTGAAATCTTGCACTTCAGACTCTATAGTAACAAAGTATATGACAATCCTTCCATTAAAAGATGGTGTGGAGATGGAAGTGGAAATCTCTGGCAATTTGCAAGATGAGTTGCCCTCTGTAAATTTAAATTAGGATCGTGACTCAAAGTAGTAAGGGCATCATAAACAAAAACATGTACAAGAGCGTAAAAGAAAAAAATANTAGCCGATACAGCAGGAACGTAATTAGAAGGCTGCCACCAAGGGAAGGGGTCACCTCCCCACAGGAGAGACCCAGGGGGTTTCTCTCCTGGGGGACAGCAAGGCCCCTCCCAGGACAGGCTGGGGGGTATACCTCTGTCACCGCTGAGGGACAGCCCACGCTGCTGGCACCGCTCCCTTGCAAAGAGCGCCAGCAGTAAGGCTCGGACACATCACCCAGAGCACGTACTTCTGGCAGCTAGTACATGTCTTGTTTATCTCGATTTTCCTTCTTTTCTTTTATTACTCTTGAACAAACCCACTTCCTTCAGAGAGTCTAAAAAAAAAGCCTGTTGGCTACATAAACACAAGCTGGCAGAACCTGACCCGGGGTCTGTGCAATGTCTGTTATGACCCAATGACTGCACAGGATTCAGGGAAAAGGAGGTGTCCTGGTTTGAGGTAAAACAGAACCAATTTTTGACTCAGTGTCAATCACAGAGTCCAGTCTGGGACTTTTTCCAATGCTTGCTGGTGCCGTGATTGTCATCCTGGGAGCCTGATATGCTTTTGTGTATATTGTATATATTTCATTATCTTACTTTTTAATTTTAGTATTAATACTTCATTAAAGTAGTTTAGTTCATTCTAAACTCATAATTCTCCTTAACTCTTCCTCTCCTTTCTTGCTGGGGGGAGGAAGTTCCATCTGTCAGTCTGGTTTTGGTAACTTTGGCTGGAAGCGAGAGGAGGTGTTCAAGTTCTGGTTAGGACTCGACGGACAGAAAAGCTGCTAAAGGATTCTGAAATCAGCACTGCTCAGCCAGGATAATTAAGGGTGAAAGAAGCGTTTCATAATATTTCATAATATTTCATATTAATATGAAATATATTTCATAATAACACATTTGCTAGCTAAAACAGTACAGTTAGATCATGCAAAGATTTTGTCCTCTGTATCCTCTCCAGCCTTTACTCTATTTAATGACCCTCATATTCCAACAAGAGCAGAGTTTTTTGCACACAGGCAGAGAAGCGACAGAAGCCTGGCACACAACCTGGGGGTGAAAGCTGGGCCTCTTGACAGAACTCCCTCAAATCACATGTTAAGAGTTAAAAAAAAGGAAGGATATCACGTTTGTAAAATGTTTTTAAAACACTTCTTAGCCACTAAATGACACGGCCCAATAAGAGATTCCCAAGAACATCTCGAGCTTTACTTCAACAGTTAGTGTCCTCTGTCTGAAAAGAAGTTATGAATCGCCCATTGTTCTCATTTGCNATAATTAAGGGTGAAAGAAGCGTTTCATAATATTTCATAATATTTCATATTAATATGAAATATATTTCATAATAACACATTTGCTAGCTAAAACAGTACAGTTAGATCATGCAAAGATTTTGTCCTCTGTATCCTCTCCAGCCTTTACTCTATTTAATGACCCTCATATTCCAACAAGAGCAGAGTTTTTTGCACACAGGCAGAGAAGCGACAGAAGCCTGGCACACAACCTGGGGGTGAAAGCTGCGCCTCTTGACAGAACTCCCTCAAATCACATGTTAAGAGTTAAAAAAAAGGAAGGATATCACGTTTGTAAAATGTTTTTAAAACACTTCTTAGCCACTAAATGACACGGCCCAATAAGAGATTCCCAAGAACATCTCGAGCTTTACTTCAACAGTTAGTGTCCTCTGTCTGAAAAGAAGTTATGAATCGCCCATTGTTCTCATTTGCCTTCCACCGGCGTTTCTAGCAATAACGAGGGTAACCTCCTCAGCCTATGCCAGCGTCTGCGTTTTATGGATGGGGTGGGAAAAAAGGGCAGATGAACCAAAAGAGTTTGATATTACAGCTAAGGAAATGAGATTGAGGTAATTGTTCCTCGGGCTCTAAGGGAAATTCAGGCTCTATTTTTAGCCTCACCAAATCCTCCAGTACTGAAGAGTAAAAGGTTGCTTTCCATGAAATCAGAGAGGTAAAGCTCTTCTTTAACTAGCAGCTTCACAAGCTTTTTTATTAGCACTGTTAGAAAACTGTGCTACTCGAACCTGTAATTATTAACACAGGCAGAATTGACACATACAGGAGGGGAAAAAAGGAAAAAACTGCAACCAGTTTGAAATCTTGCACTTCAGACTCTATAGTAACAAAGTATATGACAATCCTTCCATTAAAAGATGGTGTGGAGATGGAAGTGGAAATCTCTGGCAATTTGCAAGATGAGTTGCCCTCTGTAAATTTAAATTAGGATCGTGACTCAAAGTAGTAAGGGCATCATAAACAAAAACATGTACAAGAGTGTAAAAGAAAAAAATATTATTATTTGTTTTAAATTGTGACTATGGAAACAGGAGGAGAGAGAAACTTGTTATCTCTCTATGAAGACTCCAGTCTCAAAGAGAAAAGGAACTTTGAATGATGAGAGAGGAGGGGAACAGATGGTAGTCGTCATTTTCTGTCAAATAACTGCAACACCAAAAGGATGTGGCAGAGTAAACATGTAACAAGAACAATTCTTGCTACTTCATCTCTCTTAATAACAACTAAATATTTAAGTTCTCTTTGGATTTAAGGGCTTCACCTAGAAAAGTGCACTACCCGGAGCCACCAGATTATTACAATTAACTCTCATGATGGAGCAGCCAAGAGAACTAGAGCTTTATTTTTGATTCATAACATGCAGCTAACTAACCTTACAGAAAGATTCATCTTGCATTAGGCAGCAGAGATCTGCATCCAGGGTACAGGTGTGGCAGACAACCAGGACACACGGAACAAACGGACACGGCTATAGTTGTGTGTCTTCACTGCAGAGTTCAGTATAAAATAAATAATGGGGAACAAAATCTATTGCTGGGCACAATAAATATGATTACACGTGGTTAATCACATCCAGCTAAAAGATGGATGGAACTAAGAGATGTTTCAAAAAACCCCAAAGTGGGGTAATGTTGGAGAACAGCCCGCTTTTCAGAGAAGAAACCTAGAAAACGGCTCCTGTTCTTTACTCCCAGAGGATCCCTCCACAAACGTGATCAGAGATGATTTCCTCATTCTGGCAGCTGCACCAGTCAGCATCATACGCCACTGAAATAAAGCAACTAACAAAGCATGGCCACCATCATTCCCACCAAAATATTCCCAGTCCCGCCAATCAGCAAGTATTTGATCAATATCAATATGCTTGAATATATATCAAAGCTGATAACGACACATAAAAAAAAAACCAAACCAAACCTAAAAACCCCAAACCAAACCAAATCAAGACAAAAAACCAAACAACCCCCAGAACAAGAAACCAACTCATCAAATCCAGGATACATTCAAATCCTTGTGTCCACCATCCTGCTATGTCTAGTGTGACCAAGATATTAAAGCAAATGCCATGTTAGAAGTGGAATTTTGTGCTTTACTATTTATGTAAATACCCATTTGCACATACAATGATGCTTTTAATTAAAAATACCGTGTTCAGAAGGAGAATACAGGACTTTTTTCAGTAGCAGTATTCAGAAGGGAAAAAAGTATTTTCAGCATTAATTACAAGCAGACCAAAGCTCTTCAGGGGGAGAGGCAAGACGCTCTACTTTCCCAGTGACTTTTCTTTAGGGACCTATGCAGTAATTACAGATCTATTTGCCTCTGGTAGAACCTGCACGTTAAAGACGACTGCTCCGGTTCTAGGACTGCGCGTGGCATGAAGCAAATACTCTTGCAGGCTCAAGGAAGCAGGACATGCTCTACCACGCAGGTAAGGCTTTACCTGTGCTTGTCTGGCCACAAAGTTTGAATGCTCCGACTATAAGACAGGAGATTATGCATAGAAATATGTAAAATAATCAATTCATTTTGCCTACAGCTATAAGCTGTACTTCACCTACCACCCGCATCCCTGCTTTGCTACTTCTCCACCAACAAATTGCTTGACAAACTATTACTGAAGAAACAAGAACTTCTGGGACTATTACCATTCAGGAGTTATTACCCCAAACCTTTTTACTTATCTGCTGTAATTACTTTGAACAAATTGGCTTCTTCTACTAAGAAGCCTGAACTTGTTTCACAGTGTTTACCATACCAAAACATTGCAGTCCTATGGCTAAAAATACTAGGTATGTCTGAAAGCTTTGCTGAAACCTGACATAAACATGGAATTATCCTATGCAATGACCAAAGACAAGAGTACAGGAGATCAAGATGGGGGGGGGTGGGGGAGGGGGAGACCTTCTGAAATGCTTAATAACTCAAAACTGATTTGGGGCAATTCATACAGACACACTTGCACGTGGATTCAGGCCGCACTGGTTATTACCCAGTGTGCTCTATTCCCAGTTGTTTACTTCAACATCATGATTCCCCTCATGAAAAAATAACTGAATTCAGAAGAAATAACAAACAAGCCGAGTTTAAGCAAATAGCACACAAGTTTAATATATGAATTCAGACTGGAAAAGAGAGAACAAAGAGTCATGAACTTGACACCATGCCAGGACCTTCCCCACAAAGACTTCAGCTCCGACAAAGATCTAATCCTTGTCCTTGGACAACTTCAGCTGCAGATTGATTTTCAAAGCTGCCTAATTGCTTTTGGTGCTTTTCTTCCATCGATTTTCAGTACACATTAGCAATTTGTGCACTTAAGTCTCAGTTTTAGCTTACTTCAGACATGAGTAATATCCGTTTCAGAGGAGACGCACGGCATCTCAAAAGAATGGTGCCAATCAAAACGCTAACCCCACTTTTGTGGCTGGAGAAGTGAGTTTCAGGCAGTGGCTTCTAAGATTCACCCCATCTCCCAGGTTTGCCTACAATCACTAGGCAAGTTTTCCTATTTTAGGTAAATCTCTGCTATGCAAATAAGACAAAACAGGGTACCTCACCAAAATCAGAAAATGAAGCAATACACTGGATTAGGAAATGTTTTAACTGCAGTGCAACCAAGTCAAAATCAGAACTGGGTCCTGACAAGCTGGCCAGACTCGGGGAGGGTGTGTGTGCTTCATCTTTGCAGATTGCTCAGTTATGCAACAAAATTCGGTCGTTAAAATGTTTTCTTCTCATCCCTAAATTGCTTGTTCAGCAAAGGGAACTATGCAACTATGTATATGGTGCTCATTCAACCCGTTTCCAGGTTTGGCAAACGGCCAAAGAGAAAAGGGGAAAAAAAAGGAAAAAAAAAAAAAGTAAATTTCGTATCCCCAGTTTAAATGACTTTAAAAAAACACCAAACAAAGAACAGACTAAACCGTTTACATGCCAACAGCTAAAGCCACTTACTCCCGTTAAACCAGGAATGCTGGCCAGATTCCCAATGGACGCTAAACAAACTCCTGTTTTCCCATCAGTATTGTCAGCAGAAAGGCCTGGACAAGCCCCCGGCTCAGTCCGGGCCGTGTCCCCGCTACTCCCCCCCCTCTCCCCGCCAACAAAAGCCGATCGGGACCTTCTCGTTCAGGGAATCAATCCCCCAAAATCCGCCCCCCCGCCGTTATCCAGACTTCAGTAACACCCACTGTCAGCAGTACTTCGATGCTGGCAGAGGGGCACACACTCTTCAGGCAGGGAGGCGCAGAGCCCGCCTTAAACCGTCCCCGTCCCGCGTCCCCCCCGTTCCCTCTCACTCCCGTCTGGAACGCCGGTCTCCGCAGGCACGGAACGACCCGCCAGAGCCGTTTCAGCTACAGGAGGGAAAGCTCCGGCGTCGCTTCCTCATCCCGCGGCTGCCAAGGGGGGCGGCGGCACCATTTCACACACAGCCCCGGGCCAGGGAATCTCACCAACGGCCGCCGGGCAGGACCTGACCCGGCGAGGTGAGGGACCACCCTCCCCGCGGGCCCCCGCGGC
This sequence comes from Jacana jacana, assembly GCA_013400555.1. Lineage (NCBI taxonomy): Eukaryota > Metazoa > Chordata > Aves > Charadriiformes > Jacanidae > Jacana > Jacana jacana. The sequence continues at coordinate 45,428 of VZTM01015090.1, forward strand.
TGAGGTGAAGGCACAGCCCCGCCGCCGAGGGACTCAGCGCTCTTCGCCCTGAGGAGAAGGGAGCAGGGGCCGCGGGACTCCCCTCACACACCCCGGCCCGGCAGCCGCACGTAGTTACCTGTCGCGGCCGAAACGGGGACCAGCACCGCGCACGCCTGCCTTCTCTTCTCTCCTCTCCTCTCACCCCGCAGGGAGAGGGGCAGGGTATTGGCCGGGCCCCTCCGTCTCGCAGCCCGCTGGGAGATGTAGTTCCTGCCGCGGGGGCGGGGAGGGCAGAGCCGCCTCTGAGGCCCTCCCCGGCTCGGCCCAAGCTGGGCGGTGCGGGCCGGCCGCGGCCTCCGCTGCTGAGACTGAAGAAGTAGGCGGGCATCGAAGGCTTTACCCCTTGTCCCGGCCGCAGAGTCCTCTCTAGGGAATTATTAGCCAGCACTAACGCCCGCTGGCAGAGCTGGTGTCTCTCTGCCCACCCAACGTCCACCAAACCCAGGCAGTGGAGGGTGATGGGGCTACCTGGGCTCCCCAGCACGGGGTTACGTGCTTCAGCCCAGCAAACTAATTCCCTACTGTAAGGCCAGAATCAGGGCACAGCCAGGCAGCAACTAGTGAATGGGTGGCACTAGGCATGAGCTTCCTAAACACCTTCTCAGACAACCTCACCAGCACTCACTGAAGAACATCCGGGTGGCTCCACCTGCCCAGGTACTGTCCCATTGCAGCACAACGTGCCTCACGGAGCTGTGGTCACAGGTAACCATTCCTTTCACATCTTTCAGTCTCTTCTACCCAACCACCGCAGTCTGTTCAGGCACTCCTTTGCCCAAGGACTATTTGGTGCAGTTCTGCTGTTTTCCTATGAGCAGCAATAGCGGTTCAATTAAAAAAAGTGATCAGCTGATTTAAAGCACTGGGTGCTTAAACTGTTCTGTAAGCAAAGCTGGCCTTTTTCTGTTGTTTTCTTCTTTCACAGCAAACATGCTGGCGGAGGGCTCTGCCCTTTCTGGGGCACCTGTCTTCACCAACAGCTCCACATTACTTTTCTTGAGATGCCAAAAGAATTAGCAGCAACCTCTCCTGCGAGACAACAGGCATTTCACAAGCATACAAGTAAGACTGTTGTATTTCCTAGTACTACAGAACAGCTTTTATCAGATGATACATAATAATGCAATTGCAGTATGTCCCACTGTCATAGCACTTTATTACAACTATCATATAGATGGTATATTTGACTATTTTAATGAAAAAATTATTTTCTTCTGCCCCCTATTTGTTATAAAAACTCCAGCTCCAATCTCTACTTAGCTTCAAGGTAACTAAGCTCCAGTATCTACTTAGCCAGTAACTTCAGCCTCTACAACTTGTTAAATAAGTAGTTTCATGCTTTATCCAGGTTCCTAAATCAGGTGTCTTCAGTCATCAAGGCAGGCACCTTGTTACCTCCTTAAAGCCTTCCACTTCTTCCTTTCACACAACGGACAGGTTTGAACTCTCTTAAATAGCCAATTCATTAGCTATTAGTTTTTCTCTGTACAGTGACAGAATTTGACATACATGAGCAGGTCTCTTAGGCACTATGGCTGTAGCAGTAGTAAACAGCAATGGCTTTTGGGCACCTCAATATGAGAAGGACATCAAACTATCAGAGCATGTCCAGAGGAAGGCAACCAAGACACTAAAAGGTCTCAAGGGCAAGAGATATGAAGAGCAGCTGAGGTCACTTGGCTTGTTCAGTTTGGAGGAGGGAAGGCTAAGGAGCAGTGACTGCATTGCAGGTCACAGCTTAGTCACAGAGGAGAGCAGAAGGGGACAGCTGATCTCCTCTCCAGTGATAGGACACAAGGAAGTGGAATGAAGCTGCCTCAGGGGAAGTTCAGATTGGACATCAGGAAAAAGTTCTTCACTGAGAGTGTGCGCTGGAACAGGCTCTCCAGTACCAGCCCCAAGGCTGTCAGAGTTCCATATGATGCTGTTAGTCATATGGGTTAGTTTTAGGTAGTCCTGTGAGGGGCTGGGAGTTGGACTTGATGATCCATACAGGTCCCTCCCAACTTGAGAAATTGAGGATTCCAAGTAAGAGAAACTGAAAACATGAGCAACTCCATGGTCTGGCATTCCTTAAAGTTAATTTTGCTTTAGAGTCTTGAGCTGAGGTAGAGGAACATGACACAGCATTATCTCCCCCTTCAAAGCCACTGGAGTTTGTTAGAGCAAACAGAAATTAAGGGGAAGAGATGGCCACCAATGAAACTTACGGGACTACTGGTGTGAAGGGAACTGCAGAGAGCTCTGACAGAGTCATACGAGCACAGAGAAACCGAGAACAACAGATGTGGTTGGAAAACAGTTTTTATCTTATAATATAAGGAATGATTTTTAAAAAGACAGATATTGATGAGAAATTATTATGGAGACTCGCTGATATATAATGATTACAAGTTGTAGACTAGTAGGCAGTCATCAGCCAGGTAAAACAATGTCAAATTGTTGAAAAGTAAATTAATTGTATGATCCAGGTAGATCCTCCCAACACAGAGTCTCATTTTGCAATGCCTAAGTGCTCTTTTTGATATTGAAAGAAAGTATTTTCTTATCCTATTATTGGATAAGGCAGTTGGTCACACAGTTTGTTATTGATGCTGCTGTGACACCTACACACGTAGTCTTTGCAAATGTGACAAAGCAGAATCTCCCTTTACCAGTGTTTCAGAGACCTTTAGAGATATTGACATCTGTCATCTTCAGTTGCACTTTCTGTTCTGTCTGCAAGAACATGAACAATACAGGAACAAATTCAGACATAACTAGGGCTTTTTGTTGTGTGGCATGTACATTAGAAAGCATTTAATGCCACCACATTGAAAAGGTGTCTTTTATGGCAATTTAAATACAGACATTGACTGTCACACAGACGTGTCTGAGGTATTAGCTCATCCTCCTGCCTGCCAGCTCCTTAGAGAAGGAGAAGCCTTTGGGAGGTAACACCTTTAAGCCCCACACAGCTTGCCAGAGCTCATTTGTCAGTGCCCCAAGGCAAGCCTTTCATCTTTTAGCCACATAATGCCAGCAGAACTTGATTAGAGATGCCTGCATTTACATGCATGAGCAATCCAGGTAAAAATACCCATTTTCGCTAGCCAATGCAAGCAGCAAATTCTCATTTGCTCCCTACCAGCCAGCAAAGCCATTCAGCAGGTGCCCAGAGAACTCAACCCTCTTCAAGAATCCAGTCTTTGAAATCTTGCTGTAAACACATGCCTATACTCAGGAAGATTCTGCTTAGTATAAGCTGAACGATGCAGGTTAGTCTTTCCATGAACAGACACCATTTCTACACAAAAAATGAACCCAACGTGCAAACACAACTTCAAAGGAAATAAAAAAAACCAAAAAAACAATTTCTCCCAGACCCATCAATATGACTGATGTTTTAAGTTCTAACAGAGTGACTAAGAATCACCACAGAAAAGGGGGATAGGAAAATATGAGCACAAAAATCAAACCTTGCTACAATAACAAAAGAAAAATATCCTCAGAGCTGGTCTTGATTTAAACAGGAAACACTTTCATAAACTCCAACATTACAGTTTAAGAGACAGACTGTACCTTGATACCATATGAACATTCATGATGTCTACAAACCTTCTGTGTGGGGACTGCTCATGGGCTAAGCACTGGTTCTTGCTAGAAGGCCGGGTGTTTTCAAGTAAGAGCGCTCAGAGATGGCACTGTTTTGGGTTTGCCTGGCAAGGTTTAAGTAGCAGGGAGCTACAGGGGTGGCTTCTGCAAGAAGCTGCTGGAAGCTTCCTCCATGTCCAATGGAGCCAATGCCAGCCAGCCCAAGGGAAGGACTCGCGTTGGAGAGATTCATGGAGGACTGTCTGCCACGGGAGGGATCCCATAGTAGAGCAGAGGGAGAGTGTGCAGGGTCCTCCCCCTGAGGAGGAAAGAGTGGCAGAGACAACAGGTGATGGACTGACCACAACCCCCATTCCCCTACACCACTTAGGGGGAGGAGGCAGAGAAAATCAGGAGTGAAGTTGAGCCTGGGAAGGAGAGGGGTGGGGGAAAGAACACTTTTGATGAAAGAACACCACGATTTGGTTTTATTTTCTCATTACCCTACTCTGATCTGACTGGCAAGAAATTAATTTTCCCCGAGTCAAGTCTGTTCTTCCTGTGACAGTAATTGCTGAGTGATCTCCCTGTCCTTATTTCAACCCACAAAACCCCTTGGTTGTATTTTCTCTCCTGTCCCACTGGGGGTGGGGTAATAAAGCAGCTTTGGTGGGCACCAGCCATCCAGCTGGGGTCGACCCACCACAATCACTTGTGACTTAGGATGTTCCCATTACGAGACTCAGAGAACACACACCTGTAACTGACCTTGGCACACTGTACGAAAGTAAGCACCTACCTTCACCAGAAACAAAGACTCTGTTCAACAACGGGGCCTGTACTTGCACGAAGGCAATTAACTGCCATTGCACCTGGACTGTGATTTTAGTCACCCAGTTCCCACAGACTTCAGTTTTACGTGGTCCAGGTTCAGCCCACATTCTCCTGAGAGCATTTAGTCTGTTAGAAGCAGTTACCTGACCTAAGTTTATCTGGACATCAGTCTAGAGTCTACTTACTGTAAAAAGCAGTAAGAGATTAAAGGCATGTTTTTATGTCATTCCCAGCAACAAAGACAATTCAACTCTTGCTTGTATTTAAATACCAGTCCTTGAACTCTAAATGCCTTCGTAAGGGATAAAATCTTTATCAATAAACAGCTGTGTTATCTTGAGTCACATGGCATCTACCTTTAAAGTGGTATCAGCTTTTCACAACAGACACCACCCCCACCCATGACTTGAAAAGCAAATTATCTTAAGCAAAAACTAGATTCAATCCTTCATAGATGTTTCCTTAAAAAAAAACCCAACACAACAACAAAAAACAACACAGCAAAACCAGTTAGCAGAACCTTTTTTAAAGGATTTTCACAAGATGACTCGATAGACACACTTGACCAAACCAGCTTTGTTGCAATCAATTAGGTTTAAGTTACACCAGCACAGAACATCATACAGCGTTATCTCAACTCCCCTCCTGCTCCCTGAAGTCCCCCACGAAAGCTCACAGACTCTTGAAGGGAACTGGACTTGTGCAGAATCTGCAGCCTAGATGAGAATAAGCTATACAAGACCCTCACGCTTATTTGCTATAGATTAGTTTTTCCACTTTAGATCTGAAACTTAATTTTAAATGTGGTTACAGTTTCATTTCTGTGTTAGAATTTTATCTTGCCCTAAGAAGCCAGGAAGAGAAGTGAAAAGAGCCCGGGTACGCTGGTAGACAGCAGGGTGTTACCATCCTTATGATGAATGAAGTGAGAGGATTTGTTCTGCCTCTCACAGGAGGGCTGACAAACCTGCCAGATGATGGAATCCTTTAAAAAATAATAAAAAAAAATGATGTATTGTAGATAATAAGTGATCATCTACATCTTACTGACCACATCAGGCAGACAACAGAGTTTCTTCACATTTATTACAGCAAAAGGTTGAGTATTACCCACTTTTCTACTGCAGGAAGGAACTCACTGAGTTTAAAGATGATTATTTTGAGAAGCTAAAACATTTTGAAAAGCACCTGCTTGGTTTCAGTTGCGTTTCCCATCTTGACTGCCTCAGGCACCAAAGCATCCCATTTTCAAGAAAAAATCCATCCCTTTTAAAAGTGTTAGGTCAGGACTTTAGTGGAAACAAAGGCCTCTTTCATAAGGATCTCTAAAACACAGACCTGTGACCAAAAGCCTCACTTGTACAGATGATTTCAGGATCTTCCAGTAATCCAGAATCCACTTACAGAAAGGCCTACACACAGAGAAGCTCAAAGTTAAAACCCCTGAAGGAAAACAGAAGTGACGTAGCTGCAGGTAAGAAAGCTCAGACACAGAGTCAGCTGAAGCACTCTGCACAACAGAACTGATATGGAGACACGCCAAGAATCCAAGAAGTGAGAACATCAGAAAAACAGAATAAATTCCATGGATAAACTAATCCGATCTCCTTGTGCACTTACAAGGCCCATATTTTTCATTGAACCATTCTCACAAAACACAACCACTCCTGAAGGTAAGTCACATGCATCAACAGAATTAGCTAGAGCAATAGGAAATGCGCTCTTATTGTTTTAAATCTGCAGTCTCCTGCAAAGAGGGCTGCCTGTCTATAGCCAGACAGGTTGTCCATCTGCTCTGGCGCTGCCTGTAATTGGCACCAACTCCCAGCTGCTGCTGAGAAGCATTTGCCAGCACACCAGGCTGCCAAATTCAGTACTTTTCATGCCACACATTCAACCACCCCTTTGATGCAGCCGCCACATTAAGCTGACTTTTTTTCCATTACATACCAGGGGATGCACTCAAGTGGTTGGCAATATGATGGACTAACTCACTGGAAGTTTATTTGGGAAGCACTCTGCGTACATACACACACTCTCAGAAAGAGTGTAAGCACAAAAAAGCAGAGCTTCGGGTTCACAGCTTTCCTGCCACCCCATGAACACGGTATTGAAGTTGCTAAAAATTCCACAACAAAGTCAAGAAGCACCTGTCTTTTTCTAGGAAGTTTCCAAAAGCTCTTGGGTTTTTTAAAGCAGCAGCTTTATCAATATTCTTGTGTATTATGTCCACACAGGACTGCCCTGTTTTTATTGTGAGTGCAGGAAGAACAAGCTGAACAACACATGATCTTACAAAAGTAGCATTAATATATTTCCCCATGCTTTTTACAGATACAATTTCTCAAGGTAGAAAACTACAAACCCATTTCCCTGTCTCTTGTGTGTGACAACTGCAACTCCAATACATAGACAGTACTGTAACTGCCCCCCTCCAAAACCTGCTGAACACTTATCACTTAAACCTTTCAGCCATTCAATTCGCCAAAGCTCTCTACAGTCTTCTCTCTCCAGCCCTTCTGTACCTCAGCTCACAAAAAACCTCTCCATGCCAAACCAACATATGAAATGGCCAAAAATTACACTAAAATAGCTACTGCCTTTTCACCTGCCAATTTAACAGCTTAAATCTTCACTAGCAGGACTTTTAGCAACCATTCATGCTGCAGAACAGTGTTTTAGACAAAAAATGGTTAAACTACTTAATATACTATACAGTAAATATTAAGATAATGATTTGGAGCATCAAGAAAAATTTTCAGCATTAAAGCATTTAACTGTGAACAAAGTTTAGCCTTCTCTCTGGATTTATTTGTATTTTAAAAGGCAATACAAAAAGAAAAGCGTTCCACATGTACTGGTCACTCCTGCAGACTAGAATTTGTGTAGCCACTGGGAATTTAGCACTGCAGGACTTTCCAACAACACGCAACATTCTCTGCTCAGCTGAAGAGAGATGTAATAGCCAAGCCTAGGGTTTTTTTCCTGAGCTCTTGGCAAATGTGGAAACTCCAGGCAGGTCACTTATTTTGATGTGAGTGACAGCAGGTAGCTATTAAATAGATTGTTTTGTTATACATAAATGCGACTACAGACAAGTCTTTGTATGGCTCTGCTTTACTGTTGTGGCTTGGATCTAAAACAAAACATCAGTGCTGGAAAAGCCTAGTTATACCAATAGCATAATTACATTAAAATACTCATCTGGTTGTAAGTCCCCAAGATCTGGTCAAAGCAAGTATCAATTTCAGCTACTGGGTTTTGAAGTAAAAAGCCTTTGCAAGAGACAATTAAGGCTTCCATCATCCTACCAGAGGTAACAACAAGAAATGAGTCTAAGCCACAGGAGCATTGGGCTATTTTTGACAGTGGTATTTAAGTATTTATTAAACTGGTTTTCATCCATTTATTCTGTTGGCTGACACCCATCTGCCACATGTAACGTTTGAAAACACAGTTATCAAGCTGCTAAACTAAAGGAAACTGGAGAGTGCTTGGCAGCACTTTCTTCTATTAACATAATAGGCAACAGCTTCTAGAATTTGTCTTATTGATATACTTCAACTCTTCCTGAAGCCAGGAGAAGAAAAGCTCGCTCCCTGCTAGTATAAAATAGTTCAAGTACTAGAAAAAAGCCACTGGCTATTTTTTTTAATAACAGTATTTGCATAAGCAGAAAAACTCCCAATTTCTCACTAATCTGCAGCAATATTCAAGCAAAGTTTTACTTGAAGTTCTAAAATACAGAAATTTGATTATTTAGCCAACAGAACAGCTCTACAAACTGTATCCAATAATGTTGCACCGCTGACAGACCAAGATCAATACCAAAAGCTAGAGTCTTGCTAGTGACAGTGCTAATACAAATTGGCAATTTTAACATTTCAGTTCAGAAAACATCCGTTCTTCTAAACCCTACTGATGGATAACACTTACATAGTTCTTCAATCCAGTCATCACACTGCAGGGTTAGTTTAATAACCCTTCTCGTGTGAGAATACATCAGCATAAGGCATGAACACAAAGAAATCTACATGAAATTTTGTAGTAACTTGCCAGAAATATGCTTGTAGCCCATCAAATTCAGATTAAAGTACTGTAGACTTAAAATATTTGTCTTCTATACCTAATGTGTAAGAATAGTTTCTTGATTGATTCCCAAAAATAAATATAAGCTTTCAATTGAAAGCATCTATTTCCCTAGTTTTCCAAAGCAGAGTCTTGCAGGGGGAGGAAACGCTTCACCTTTGTCATCAGTTTACTTTGGTACATAAAAGCGTCTCCTCTCCCAGTATTCATTCAAATCCAAGAGATGTTTTCTTCCAGTGAAATATGACCGGAGCACTCGTTTTATTTTCAGCACTTCAGTCTGTTTCCATGGCAGCACTGCGGGATTCCTTAGCCACCATGAGTCGCATTAGCTGACTGTGGAATTTCTCGATCTTCTTTACGTCTTGCGCCTGGTCTGTTCTATACAGCAGACACTGGAAGAGAAAGTTGCTTAAGATCAGTTCTCACGTTTTTATCCTCTTGATAGTTGCAACAAAATTGTGCTTGCAACACACAAAACAAGGTTAAGTACTTAAATGTTCACTTGTGGCATGTCGTTACCATGAGGCGGCACCAACACACATCTACCCTGGTTGAAAACACACGGGGGTATCTGTGTGTACATTTCCGTTTCTCTGAAAGGCTCACACCTTCCATTTTCAAAGCAGGGAAGCTCTTGTTTCTTCTCTCTCAAAAGAGGTGCTAAAACTTGGCTTTTAAAGCTATCTTTAAAAGACACCTTTTATTTGTGCTGTCTAAAAATAGCAACAGATTTTAAACCTCAATTTACTCCCCTGTTCTCTATATTCTGAAAGTAAGTTTGACTTTTGCAGTCCTTAATGTTACACCACCAGTGACATCAAATCAGTTCTGTATTTCCCACTGAAGAGAATCCCCCCCCCAAGCAAAATCTCTCACAGCCCTAAATAAGGAACATAACATCTGATTAAGATCAAAAGGAACTCCTTCATGTGACAAACCTGTAAATGCAAAAGGAACACGAGTAATACAGTGATTTATTGCAGAAAGACCACTTATGGTTTTTGCAGACTAAGCCATTCCTTACACCTGTACAGCAGGAGTACGACTGCCCAGGCTGAGTGAACAATGGAAACCCCACAGAATGCTCCATTCTTCAGTGCTGTCAACACAGCAAAATTTTGACAGCGTTAAACTCCTATTTTAATTCAGCAACAAACAGTAGAAAACCAGTTTATTTCCCTACCCCCACTGGCATAACAGCCTTCCGTGTCTGGAAGCAGGTAAGGAGGCCTGTATCTGAGAACAGTCCAAGTTCATGAATCACCTGACTCCAGCCTTCCCCTACAGAAGATTTCAATTTAATCACCCTCCTCTTCCGTCTGCCATCAGTGCTCCACACTCAACATCTCACCCACACTAAGCCCTATTATCCTATCGGACAGCAAGAAGATCCAAGATTTTAGCAGTGCTTGCTCTCACAGAAACCTTAAAATAATTATGTTGAGACCTGTGAAAACCACTGAAGTGTTAGGACTTTTCCTGGACACGGTAGAGTTGAACTACAGGTCAGCATCAGTCACAGGCACAGCACTCAGGGAAGGCTGAGTGCAAGAAGCATTTAGGGAACTGCCAGGCACTCTCAAGGCAATGGCTACTTACAGCTACATCATCTGTTACTTTGATACAGAGGTTCCCATCACAGTGTCGATATTTGAGAACAACCCGCACCTGAAATGACAAACATGTTAAGAATTAAAATCTACTAACAATTCTCAGAACGTACCTGAAGAAAACTTGCCCAAATTCAGACTACATTGTTATAATTATGTACTGCTTCACATTTTTGCCACCTCTGTCGTGGTCCTCAGCTCTGCTGGCCCCTAATCCTACAGCCAGGATGGTTTGGAAGTTGAATCAACCTGCTTCCCTGGCTAACAGGCCCAACTGCTACTACAATAGCATCAGGAAGTTTAACACTGCTGTCGTTACGGCGGGTTTGAACATACCCAACAACAGTGGCAGGGACCTCAGTGACGAGTAAGATAAACTAAAGAGTCACATCAATGCAAGACAACCCCCCACCATGTATCACACTTCAGAAAAACTAAATGGAAACTTGCATTTGTAGGCATGAAAAGCCTGAAAATAAAGAAGAAAACATGAAAACTTGAAAGGGATTAACTGATTGGGGTAAGCTCAACGTTACTACTTATGCTATTATCTTTGAAAAGTTGCATTTCCAGACACTACAGTTAATTCAATAGCTGCACTGAAGCCTACAGACAAATTTCAAGTGTTCTGATGTTTTGCAAGTGGAGAGGGACTACACAAGAATCACTTCCAAAGTAGCTAAAATTAGAAGACTGAAAGCAAACATTCGACCCTCACTAGAGCAGTTGATACCGTAGTCACCTGACCTAGGCTTTAACTTCTCCACAGTCCTTCTGGATTCTCAAACCAACAAAGTTGTCAAAGCCAGTGACAAAAAACCCCAACTGACTGAGCATTAAATGCTTCCTCCTGAATGGGGATCCGCCCACGAGAGATGTTTTACCTACTGCTTCTAGCCCCAGCCAGAATCAGTAACTGCAAGTGTTCTGTGTGTCCTTCTGAGAACATTCTGAACTCGGTCTGTAAACAGGTCTCTGTCATACAGTGACCCCCCCTCAAGAGTGAACAACCTCCCTGACTACAAGACATATTTTGCAATTGCTACTCCAAGATGGATCTCACCACAGTTTTATCTTTCTTGATAAAAAACTGTAATTTTCAAACAGCTGCAGAGGAGTACTTTTCTCAACAGAGCAGGCCCAAAAGCACCAGAGAGGCTGCCACATGCAGCAGGCATGGACTCAGGAGCCAACTTGCTCACACAGTGGCCAGCAGGCTCACAGCCCACTCACTGCCCAGCTTCACTAGCCCACGAAGAGCACGGACCCATCTCCCTTAAATCCCACAACTTTTATTCCTTCAGTTTCCCAACAAGCCCCATTAGACAGAGAAGCTTCTCAGAGACTAGTTCTCTGGCACATACAAGGCAGGTACTCGTGATGTGACCCCGGGGCCTATTTAAACTCTTTCCTAAACAGAAGATGATATTGCCGTGGATAAGAGATTGCCTTTGGAGGCCCCTTAGGAAAAGGGCAAGAGCAACTCCTGGCTGCAGTGACATCCCTCCCAAACTCTCTAATTAGATATAATAGACCACAACAAGGTAAGCCAGAACTATCTATTATCGGTAGACAGGTGGAAATTGTCCAGAAAGTGGTCAACCATGGTAGTTAAAGACAAACATCAAACACAGCTTCTGAAGGCTTCTCTGTCCGTGTCCTCTCTTCTTGGCGAGGAAAGCTAGGCCTTTCCCACAGCAGTTCTCTCAGGCAAACAACTCCCAACGCTACCTTTCCTGCCACGCTCTAATTAAAATACAACGTTGACTCCCAAGACTGAAATAGCTTTTAAGGTTTCCACAAGCTACACTCATGAAAAAGGTACCAGCAACAAACCACAACCCTATACCCAGCCGTTAATCCCTCGAGCAGTAATTTGGAGAGGCTAATACTTCCCAGTCCGGAGCGACACTGCGGGCAGCAACGCGACCTAAGAGCTAACGAATGCCCTATTTTAATTGTTCCGGAGGACTAATTCAAACGATACGGCCTCAGAGGTCGCAAGCTCATAAAATAACCCAATGCCAAAGAAATAGAGCCACCAAGCCGCCGGCGCCCACCACCTCACCCCACAGCCGTACCTCCCCGGGGCCCTCCGCGGCCGGCCCGGCCCCCCCGTCGTTCCAGTCGCGGAGCCTCTCGGCCCGCCCCGTCCCTCACCTTCATGGGGTCAGCGAGATAGAGCTTCTCGGCGGCACGCGTGAAGTCCTCCCAGGCCTGGTAGTGCGGCATGGCGTGACCAGGCCTGACCACTACTCCGCTCCGTTCCCCTCACCGGTAGCAAGATGGCGCCGAGCGTGGGCGTCGCGTCACCGCAAGCCGCCATCACCCATTGGCCGGCGGGAAATCGTCGGCCAATCTGGAAGAAGGTGACTGGGAGATCCCGGCCCCGCTGGCGGCGCCGTTGCCACAGCGACTCCGCCCGGCGCGGCGGGATGCCGGCAGGCACGACCCCACCCACGGGGGA
>VZTM01015090.1:58055-89604 GCA_013400555.1 Jacana jacana
GGGGGTAGGCGACCGGCGTGCCTACGGCTGGACGCTCCGCGGGAGAGGCAGCAGCTGGGCTCCGCCAGGCCTACTGTAGGCAGTCTCCGCCTCAATCTCCTGGTCTGAGGCCAATGGAGGGGTTTGGGTGCGCGGGTGGGCCAGCGCAGGGGCGAGGGTCCGACCCGGCCTTGCCTGGCCAGGAGGGTCCGGCGGGAGGTGAGGCCTGGGCCCCGGGCCAGCCCTGGCCTTGCGGGCGAGTAAGCGGAGAGTGTGGTGTTAGCTCGGCTGGCTGGGCTCTTAACAGCTGAATCTAGTCGAAGTTTTCCCAGGTTGGAAGTCCCTTTGTTAAGCTGGAGCGTGGCTCCACGCTGAACAAAAGGGATGTTGAGGAGCAGCTGGTTGGCTTCTCTGGGCCTGGCCTCCGGGCATGCTGCCCCCGGGGCTGGTAAAGCTGCTGGTGTCAGGAAGAGACTGAAAGTTAGGAAATTATAAAGAGCTTGGGGAACCCTGTTTCTCATATATATTCCTGTCTGTCTGTGTGTCAAGTATTTGGATAAAACTGACTAGAATGGCTTCTGTACCTGCTGCGATGGCAATCAACACCCACAAACTGCAGCCCTCCGTTCGCTGCTCCGCGGGGCCGCGCTGAAAACCCAGAAGCTCCTGATAATGATTCATGACTTTAAGCTCATTTTACTGACCTGAGCAAACCTCAACATTAGGGCCAAACAAATAAACTGGAAAGTTTAGGACAGATCTGCATGTAAGAGGGTAAATTATGCAGTCTCTTCCAGTCTCCACTAGCAACACGGGGAGGTAACTAGCTGTAGGTTTTTTTGACCACAAAAGACACAATAGGTGCGAGGGAGAATGAAGAAACATGGCATAGAAATAGCAGGGTGGATGGGAGTTACGGGGAGAAAAACTAGAATGAGTTTCCCTGAGTCAGTAGGGCGGAAAATAATTGTTACTGTGGGGATCAACTCTGAGAGAGTCTGCAGTGATTAGACTGCCAAACTTTCATAAATTGCGACTTGTGGGTGTTATGTGGTCTAAACAATTCTGTTAAAGGGCTTTGCACCAATGAGCAGAGGGTATGAATAGTGGAAAGTCTCATCTCATGTTTTACTTTTTCTTTGCAGAACTGCTCACAGAGTTTAGATGCTGCGGTGTCTGGGAACCCAGCTTCAGAAATGTAGGAGCTGTCTTTCAGAGAAGCTGATGATCAACAGCTCTGATTAAAGGTGATAGATGTTTTGACATAGCACTTACCCCAGACACAGAACCTAACCTTGAGGGAGGGCTTTTCTGCTGTTTCAGGTTTTGGGTAGCCATTTGTAACTGCAGAGTAGGAATTGCTTTTGGTAGTGTTTTACAGCCACATAGGGGATGTAAATAAATGAAAATTAAAGATGTCGGGAAGCACGAACTGTGACACACATGACATTTCACGGAACAATTGCTCACCAAATCTGGATTCAGGTTTTCAAGTGGGATGCCAGCATCTTCTTTCTGAAGGGGGAGTCCCAATTTTGGCTGTCCAATCAGAAGCACCTTAGGGTTGCTTTTCAGAGGACTTTAATTTTGACTCAAACATTCAGGATCTTTTATGCGTTTTTTGACACAAGAACTCTCTTAGGATCTTGTCAGTGGCTAGTTGTTAGCCCTGTGATTCACGATTTCTGCAGTTGAGCTAATGCAAAAGAGCAAGATCAGCAAACAAACCCATTGTGGGATTTCTTTTTCCTTAACACAGATGATTTCTGTGATCCAGTTTAGGAAGCAGCTTCTAAAATTATTGTATATGCACAACTGGGGAGGTGACAAACTGCAGCAACGAGGGCAAAGAACAGAGAAAGGGATTCCGTAATTGGCCTTACCTCTGAAGAAAATGTGATGTGACACCACTATGGCTCTGTACAGACCAATACACGGTTCTGCAGAGCCTGTTCCTTGCTGCAGATCTTGAGGATTTCACCTTCCCTACTACGACCACCACCTACAGCCCCATGGTTGTGCTGCCACAGCTGTTTGTAAACCTGTGCTGGATTAAAAGCAGCACCTTTTTTAGTAACACATTTTTTTCAACCAGGATCCATTTGTTTTTCCAGATTACTGTGCAGCCTTATGTACTGTTGTGCTGACACAGCTGCTGAAAATCTTACCTTTTTTTTTGATGGCAAGACAGGATATGGGAATTCCTACTGTTTTTGCTGGCTTGACACCAAAAATGGGGGCCTGTATGTAAAACCAGCCCCCTAACTCCCCTGAAAGCAACGCCAGTTGCTGAAACCCCGGCAATTACAAAGAGAAGCTATTTCTCAGCCTCGGGGAAGGTCTGATACCTATAGTTAATGTGCTGCTTCGTTCTGTTGTTCTCTTACTTGGAGAACAGAACATTTTCTTGACATGTTTGAAAAGTAACTTAGGCCACTGCAGTTATTCAGCTGTAAGTTGTATTTGATGTACGTCCAAAAATGTATTTTTCAAGTGAGTTTCCAGTGAATGCAGTAATAGTACAAATCCTTCAATAGGCTTTTTGTTTAGTGAAATAAAATGAACAGTTGTTTATCACTGTGTGGAGCATTTGGTATGCAGCCAATAATAATTTAGTAGTTGGTAAGAATCCTGCTAAAACATACACACTTATCTTGCTTTCTTTTCTTGAGTTCTTGCTTTCTTCAATGCAAGAAATCATTCCAGTGGTCTTAATGGCCATTCCATCACTCATAAGTGAAATCTGGAATGCTATAAAACCTCATTTACCCTTTACTTAATCTCTCCTATCTCCTTGCTGTATCCTGGAGACAATCTCAGATATTGTCTTTTTTAGCTTGGATTTAAGTCCATAAAAAGCTATGGAGCAATAATGTAAGTACTTGTGTGATGAAGACTTTTTTGTGCGGTTTTTCCTCAGGCCTTTCCCCCTCATCCAACCTGTATGTACATGATTAATGATCTCTCTTTGATCAAGCTTCTACATGCATTGCCACTGCAAGTTCTGCTTTGTGTAGTTGTGTTCAGGCATCTGGATTCCACGTGTTCATTTCTTTAGTTTTTTATAAATGACAAACCGAATGAGAACAGTACAAAAAGTGCTTGCATTCTATCTTAAAATACCATCCACAGAGACCTTGGCTTCTTGCAACTCCTGCAAAGTTCATGGAAATTGCAGCTACTCAGCATCGCTCAGGGTTAGATATTTGGTTTCCTGTTCTTCACATTAATGCTTTTATTCAATCTGAAGCAGGTGCCATATTCATATTTGCAAATGTATTTTTCTTTCCCGGATAAGGAATTCAGATAAGAGTAGTGCATTCATTAAAATCGTTATCTGTCACAATGACATACTACTGGTGGGTAAAACAAGCTGGTCTTCCCGGCTAAAAGAAGCTTTGGGTTAGAACACTGTGCATTATCATGCTAAGTTATGGGTTTTATGGGGAACAATAGGACAAACTCTCATCTCAGTTATGCTGCTGTAAATCCAGAGCCATTCCATTTATTTCAGTGGATTTTTTGCTGGGTTTTGTTTGTTTTGTTTCGTTTTGTGTTTGTATCTGTAACAGTTTAATTAAGAGCAGGCTGTGGTGCTGAGATGATAGTCCTGTTCTTGGACCAGGAGCAACATAAAGTCAGTGCAGTTACACGGGTCTAAGAGAGTGCTAATGAGGAGTTACTTACAAGGCAATTATTACTGCCAGGAAAGCTTAGTGCTTAACGAGGGAGATACAGTCACTTCTTTCAAAATAGCTTCAACCCAGCCCTCAATGAAGTAAAGAAGGCATGGGCACGGTGATGATACATTCCATTCTTGTGTGTGTATGGTCTAAACCAGCTTGGGATTTGTACCGATGCAGACTTCAATCAGATGGGGTTATATTTTTCTTTGAAAGGGTATTTGTGTGCATAAGGATGCAGCTACGCAGCTAGATCTTGAGTACAGTAGGATGTAAGGTCTCTGACATCTCGCTGGCTTCTTGGTCTCAGGATGCATTAGAACCCAGTCTGCAGTTAGAAGCAGTTCCTGCTCCTGGATGGGTTATAACTTGCCAAACCAAGCCACAGGTTTTCACTCCACAGCTTGTGAAGGAGCACAAAACAGACTGCTCCTTTCTCTGAGCTTTATGCTTTAAACAGCTAATGGTTTTGCCATGCTGAGCTGTGCATAGTTCATTACATCAGTCCTAGTTTTCTGTTTCTTTTGCACGCAAACATCTTAGCGAGTGATTCAGACTCATGCTGTCCTAACAAGACAATTAAATATTGGTGTCATTTGATTGTTAAAGTACAGTTTATGATTGTATTTTATTATTAATTAATTAAGGCTGTATGTGGACAGCAGGATTCTGGGGTCCTGTCCTGGTGCCATATCCCATCCAAGTCACAATTTTAAGACAGGATGGGTACCTGTCTCTGTCCCCACTTTTTCTCTCTAATGCCCTTGCTCCTGAGAAAAGAAACACTCTCCAAACATGTCCCTGGCCAGGGCCACTGGTGAGCCTGCAGCCGTGGGCTCACCCTGATGTGCACTTGTTATATATTTCAGCCGTAAAACCTTCTCCCAGGCAGCATTGTTCCCTAGTTCGCTTTAGCCATGAGAAAAAAAAACCCTTATAATTGAATACAGTTTCATCTAGTGCTACTGTATGTTAGGAGTTTATGTATGTGCATGCCAATAGGCATTCCACTAGCCAGAGAGCTGTCCATACCTATGGCTGTGTTGCCAGCCTGGCCTTAATAGTAACTGCCCTTTCACTTCTGGATGCTGTTCTGACAGCAGAACAGCTGTTCTTTTAAGCTGTTTGCTTTTGATAGCTGGAAAGATGCATCCCTTCCCATTAAGTGGTCACTTTAGCCCTTTCAGCACAATAACGTACTCAAATTAATGTGCTGTCATGCAAGAGACATATGTTAGAGAGCAGAACTCGGTGCTGTCACAGTGTTGACTGCTGAGATTTGAGAATGAAATAGCAGCCCTCGTGATGGCCTTCAGGGAAAAGAAGACCACATCTGGTAGCCAGCTCAGGAACCGGCATTTGAAGCGCTCTGGGAACAGGCAGACAGACACTCTTAGCAGTAACTGCTGATAGATTTCTGTATCACCGTGACATGGAGTTTCTGACCATGCTTAAGACAGGGTTAGATCATCTGCTGGCACACTCTGGAAGCACATTGATTTCTTACATTAATCTTTAAATAGAAGAGCTTTTTATTTGTTGGGCATGACCTAAGACTGGTTTACCTGTGCTATTCATGCTGCTCTGGTTGACGTAATTGCAGAGTAAAAACCACCAGAACGGGCAAGTGAGATTAAGTGCTTGTGGCAATACCTTCCCTGTTCCTCTGGAGCACAGTGA
Source organism: Jacana jacana (assembly GCA_013400555.1). Taxonomy (NCBI): domain Eukaryota; kingdom Metazoa; phylum Chordata; class Aves; order Charadriiformes; family Jacanidae; genus Jacana; species Jacana jacana. The sequence goes on from VZTM01015090.1 coordinate 63,398, forward strand.
CTGCATCTGGGGCAGAATGGCTTTGGGTACTTGTAACTAAGTTAGCTTCTAATTCTAAACTACATGTCTCGCCTCAGATTGGATGGAAATTACCTCCTTCTCAGTTCAGCCTCCAGAAAGGAAGACAAGCAGTTCCTAGTCTGCTGCAATGCTAAAGCTTCAGCCTTCCTCGCAGGTGAACCTTGCCAGCTTCTTGCTCAAATGAGAGAAACACACTTCCCCTTCCCCCTGTGGTGCTGCAAGAGCAGCAACGTCTGGGAAACAGTAACTTCTTCTGTTTGCAAAGTAAATTCTTAGAATCATAGAATCATGGAAGAGTTTGGATTGGAAGGAACCTTAAATATCATCCAGTTCCACCCCCTGCCTTAGCCAGGGACACCTCCCACCAGACCAGGTTGCTCAAAGCCCCATCCAGCTTGGCCTTGAACACCTCCAAGGATGGGACAGCCACAACTTTTCTGGGCAACCTTTCCTAGTGCCTCACCACCCTCACAGGAAAGAATTTCTTCCTAGTATCTAATAGAAATCTTCCCTCTTTCAGTTTAAAACCATTGTCTCTCATTCTGTCACTCCGTTCCCTGATAAAGAGTCCCCTCTCCATCACTCCTGTAGCCCCCAATTAACGCCCTCTGAGGATGTGTTTGCAGAGATGCTTGTGAGGGTGCCCCTTAACCCACTTCAATCAAGCTGGGTTAGCAAAAAACCTCCTGCTTAATCCATTTAAGCTAAGTCTGGCTCAGGTTGGCCAAAGTAGGTTAGGGGGTGTCTACATGAGCTGCTCCACGGGCAGATCCAAAGACGTCATGATTTCCACAAGAAGAAGTGGAGATGGAGAGGATCTGAATCATTTAACTTCTCCCATCCACTCCACAGCAGGCATAAGAGGACACCAGCCGCTGCCCCAGACACACACGCAGGCCTGGGGCAGGGAGAACTTGGGAAACCACAGTGGTGCAGCTGTTTTCCTGTAGTTACAACAGTAGAAAAACTGTGCAGAGCAGCTGTGGGGCCGAGAAGGCCCAAATTGTGGTCAAATCAGTGTCAAAGTGGATTCTCAGCATTTGCATGCCCGATTCCTGAAACAACTGCAAGGACATACATTTCTTTGATGTCTACAGTATGGCAGCTTTTTATAAAAGTTGTCTGATACAGAGCTTGTGTGGCTGTGGGGCTCACAGGCCCACATAACGCAGATATAAGAGCTGGGATCTGTGCTGGGAAGGACTTCCCTACCTCTTACCATCCTTGTCACAGAGGGTGCAAGTTATTTACCTGGCCCTTTGGTCAGCTTGAGTCTGCAGAGAAATTTTAATCTCGCATCTGTAAGCTTGGCATTTTCATAAGATTTGGAGTACATTAAAAATGTGAAAGGAGGTGTAGGTAGTGCATAGCAGTGGGGGCAGGGGGAACATCTCTATAACTTACATGCCAGGGCTGTGACTTTATGTAAAAGGGATAACTACAAATAAGATTTGAAATGTGTCTGACAGTTGCATTCTTGCTGAGGTGGTTTTCTCTCTCCATTAGCAACTTTAACCGATCTCATTATCTCCTTCTTTTTTTTTTAATGCGTATGAAGTAAGTCAAAGGTTAAAGTGATCTTGGTAATTCAGGAATAAATGACAAAGTTCCCCCTTCTTACAGATGAGGCAGAGGTTTAGAGGTCATGAACACCAGTAACACATACGCAAGGGATGATAGTGATGGAGGAAATATTCAGCTCTCATCGTTTTAGGGCCTGGCGAAAGATGAGGGGCCCTCAGGCAATTCCCAGCCTGACGCTCTGATCCTCCTTCCACATCTCCCTGTCTCTTGCCCAGTCCTGGCTGGAGGGAGAGGAACTGGGAACAGTGGATGCATGTTTTCTAAGGAATCTCTGTACCAGATCTCTATTTATAAGGATTCAGCCAATCTACGCCCCCCTTATGCAGCACAAAGAGAGAAGGCAGGGCAGCGTCTGCTCATCCGTATTTCAGATCTGCCCCCCCCCCTTTTTTTTTCTTTAGGATTGGTTGTTTTCACTTTTATTTTAAAGCAGCTAGGGTAAATCTGGCTGCCCTAAAGCTAGCTCCTCTTCTATATAGTTTACTCTTGTTGATTTAAAAACAAGAATCGTTAAAGATTTGCCAGTATAGCATTTGCTATGAAAAATTTACATGCAGCTGCTTTGAACTAAATTCCCAGCAGAAGTGAAAGGATTTTGAGGCTTCCAGATCTGAGCAGACTACTGGGTTTTTTTGCAGACAGAAATCTGCATGATACATACTTCTTCAGAGGTCTTTCCCAGCCAGCTAGGACTGTACTATCCTTCTCCAATCCCACTGAGATATATTATTGGCTTTTGGGAGGGGATCCTTCTGGACCTAGAAAGTTAATTAGCTTTGATTGTGAATATCTGCCACTGAAGTAGGTGATTGCTTTTTGGAGGGACGGAAAAAATCTTGTCTCTAGAGTTGAAAACAGCAAGAACATGCAAATTTGTTTAAATCTTGATGGGTATTTCTCTTCTGTGGAGCAATGCTTCTCCATACTTGGGGCAAATTTTCCAGCAGTTCCCTTTCAGTTTCTGAAGTTGTTGGTTGAATCATAAATCTAGAGATTAAATCTTATAGATTGAGAATACGATCAGGAGTGATTGAAGGCTGGTTGCTAATCAGATGCTGGTAATTGAGAGTAAGATAGTCTTACCCTGCCTGACTTCAGTTTCACAGAAGGTGAGAATCCATTGACACTGATAGTTTTTTTGAGTGGTGAAACCGTGATGTAATCCAGGGCCAGAGCAGTAAACAAGTGGTTTGCTGTTTAGACATGCAAGGTAACTAACGCAATTAAGGTAATGCAGGCTGCTTACAGGTGAGGTGAAGATGTCTCCTGTGTTGACACAGGAACCTCCTCACTTCTCGATGGTGATGCCAACTTCAGCCTGTGGTTGCTTTTCTCCTTAGGAGCAGGATCAATTTGATGCCCCATATATCTTATTAGGTATTCCGTTGGTTCCTCAGAGAAGTATCATGAGGGTTAATTATTTCTCTGCTCTGACTCAGACAGTGTTTTTGTGCCAGAGGATTCTGGCAGTGAGTATAATCCTAGTGATACCCTCAGTGAGGAAACCATTGTTAACGATGTTGATGAGGAAGCGCTAATGGAAGCTGTACCACAGCCTGATATAGAATTTGAGAGACCTACGGCAAACAAAGGGAAGAGGCTGGAAACCTTGTTTGTCTGCAGCAAATCTTAGGAAAAATAACTCTTTGTCTTCTTTCCTCTGCACCCCTTGCCCCCACCCCCCTCCCCAAATGCAGGCTGCAGAATGGCTCTCCTGAGGCAGAGCTATGCTAGAGGGAGGGAGGAGATGCGCTGCTGAAGTGCTGGTGCCAGTGCCAATTGTCATTCCCCCGGGAAGACGTGCAGTAAGGAGCATGTTTCAAAAAGGGTAAGTGTCTCTTCAGCAAAACTAGGCTGCCAGATGGGGGCTGAGGTCCTCGCTCTGCCCAGGCTCCAGGAGGGCATCACTCCAGAGCCAGTCGGCACTGTGAATTATAAATACATTGGCTGTGTTACTCTATTCAGGACCAGTGCTCTGGAGATAGATGTTGCATGAATAAGACATATTTTCCATACTGTTTTTCTGTATCAACATTTTTATAAACTCAGGATGAGAGATCAGTGATACCTACCTGCTGTGTAACTGTGCTGTGAGGGGCGACAGGGCTCTATGTGCCAGCACACAGAGCTGAACATAACTCAGCCCTTAAAAAGTTTCCCTTGTCCCAAAGAGATTATTTGCCTCTCCTAGTCTTGTGTGGTTTCCAAGGCCCAGTTTAAACACATACAATGACATAGGATGGATTGCTATTTTCCATACATGGCATTGGTCGTTGGGCAGGAAGCATTCATTCCTTTAAGACAGTACTGAAAGGGATTCTGTTCTGTGCTCTGAAAGAGAATTGGGCAGGATTATCTTGGGTCACATCCTTCTCCTGTTAGTCAAATGGTGAAACCAGACATCTGAGTTGTTTCAGTCTGTGACCTTATCCTGTGCTTCCTGACAGATCTTGCAGCTTTTCAGTTGTCCCTAGTTTATATGCAGGATTATTTAGTCCCCCTGGCGATCTGCATTCTTTCTTGAGTGTTTTCCTGGTATCTCAGGCCCTTGGGAGATCGCAGTCTCTCCTTGGTTTCTCCGTGGCTGCGTAGATAACCACTCCAGTAATTCACTGTCTTCCTCTGGATCCCTCTACTGAACAGGTTTGAAGGTATTCATGGCCTTCTCCAATATTTCTTGACTGTGCTCAACCTATGCAGTGTTCTTTGAACTTGCATTCTTTCTGGATGCCTCCAGAAGCCAGAACAGCAGGCTCTGACTTTTCCTGACATCGTGGCCCTTTATAGCAACCAGCAGTTTACACATTTGTCATTCAGCTCACAATCTGCTTCACTGCTTCTGGCATCTCACGATTGCTCTCTCATTCCCTAGCATGCTGTAGCCTTCTTCAGCCTCAGCAGCTGCTCTAAGAAGGTTCCTAAGGCTGGGGAGGCTTTTTTGGTGAAAACATTTCCCATATTCCCCCTCATGCTCTCTAGCAATGGCTTTTTGGTCTATTTTGTGAGAATATCTGCTTTTCTGCAGCATATTTCTGATTGCTTCTTCATTTACCTTTCGTTGGTCCCTGACCTCCAGCAGCATGTGTTATTTCCCATATTCTGGACACTCTGTGACTTCATTATTTCGACTGTCCTTGCAGGTGTACCCAGCCCTTCTTGATGCAGTCGGGTTCAGTAACATTCCCTTGTGTTGGCTGCCTGTCTGTTGTGTCCCTGGAAATTCTTGGCCTTCTCTGTTTTTATCGTCATCCTGAGGCTTTCTCAGACAGCTCTGTCATGATGATGTTTCCTCTAGTTTTCTGTATCACCCTGGGACCTATCTTGACACACATATCTTATTCAGCTTCCCTTATGTCCCACAGCACCACGCAGGCTTTTCCTACCTCCTCAGCAACTTTCATGGTACTCTGATGTCCCCTGGCTGTTATCTGGCTCTCTTTGATCTCTCCCAGCTGAATTGTGGCACTCTCTTAATATCCCTCTCTATATCCTCTATGATCTTCACAGGCACCTTTGGCTTGCTAATGGTTATTTTCACAGGTTTTTTTAAGTTTGACTGGAAAGATTTCCGCTCATCTACAAACATTCACAGTCATGTAGCCAAAAAAGACTTCCTGGTAAAGCAGCAGTTCAATCATTCACTTCGTTTCTCTGATAACATTTTAAAAAAGAAAATACGTAGCTGTCTTAATGTATTTTGAGAACAGGAGGTTGTTGCAGCATGTGCAGAAATGTCTATGAGCAGTCTGAGGCTGTTTTACTAAGGGACTAAAGTAAGGTAAGGGTTGTACCATGGTGAGCTTGCCCCGTGTGTAAAGACCTGCAGAGAATAATACTGGCAACCAACCCTGTCAAAAATGTGATCGGTAATAGCAGTGCCTTTGCTTCTCTTTAATAAGGCGCGTAGCGCTGTGCAATGCAAGTTCACCTAGAAATATGTGTAAAGTACGTGAAGTATTTGGGTGATGGGTACTGTGGAAGTTTAGACTATTGCTATTCTTACATTAGACACCTTTACCCATAATGATTAATGTACAAATCCTGAGTTGCATCCGAGAAAGCAATTTTTACTTGCCTGCTACCTGGCCTCAAAACTGGTTTGAAGTTTTCACATAACAAAGAAACGTGCTGTAGAAAGCTGTAGAATTGCCTGCATTCTAGTATCACCTCTTTTGAAAACATACAAGCATGAAAGAATATGGTTTACATTTCTTGTAAGCTACTCATGTTGCTTCAGCATCATCACATTCCTCCCTGCCAGTATAATGTAAGGCAACTGTATCTATTCTACGTGGATATCATACAAATTTTCATCATAAAAATTCCATCTCTCAGGCATGTTTGTATACTTTGACTCTCTCCTTGTCCCCGGTGCTTTGCTTGCAGTAAGAGTCCTAAAATAAGTTGGTTCCTGTCCTTTGTCTTGTGCAAACATGTGTACCCATTCCTGGTTTCCACTTACATAGATTACAAAAAAATCCACGTGATAGAAACCATACAGCAGCACGTTACGGTTTTATTTAGTTCCTTAGTCAACCGTGCTTTTAGTTATACCCCTGTTTAACTGTGCAAGAGCTACATGCTTCTGTGCTTACTTTATTTCCTTTGCTGCTGAAGTTCTAAAGCAGTCAACAGCACTTTAAATACGGATTTATTACCACTTACGTACCCCTGAACTGCAGGGGAGGGAGGATAAAAATGTAACTGAGTACAGTGGACTTGATTTCTTTTTTGCCTGAAAAGGCTGTTTAGCAGAAGGGGAAGAAGCTGAACCTGGTGCCAGCTCTTTCTGCACTGGCCAAGTCCTGTCATCGAACCTGCGCAGGTGCTGCGCTGACTTAACTCTGCAGCAGGGCAAGGTTAACTCAAGCTTCCAGATGTACATTTCTACACACCCCTGGTCCTTCCCTTCCCCTCTCTTCACTTTGCTCCCCACAGTCCCTTCTTGGACAAGTGCAGAAGCCATCTCAGCCAGGTGGACATCATCAGGTGAAGTCTATGAGGGTTGTGACCACTCTGGAGAACCTAATTCAGCAAGTGATCCAACTTCAGTCATGGCCTAACTGGGTATAAATTATTTTATTTAACATGAAAGCCAAGCTGGACCTGGCAGCTTTTAAAACCTGAAGATCTGAGAGGAATCCCCCGCCCCCAAAATATTGAATACATTCTCTATTGCTTTTGCATCAGGTAGATGCTTATTTTATTATTTTTCCTCAGTAGGAGTTTCCCAGGCACGAAGGATTCCCCTGTGGGTGCACAGCGGGCACCACTGCCTTCTTTCCAGATATTATATGCCATCATCTTTGGGGCTAGAGAATAACCATATAATAATTTAGGCTCAAGTGGACTTCTGGAGGTAATTTGGTCCATCCTCCATTCCAAGCAGGGCCAAGCAGATGAGGCGGGTCCCTTATAATCCTCCTCTGACAGACAATCCATGACAAAAGCAAACCCTTCAATTTTAGTTTAGAAAAGCATTTCTTAATTTTTTTTGTGAGAGTAGAACACTCCTGAATCATTTGCCTTCCCGAGATTTTCCCGAGTGTAGCACTTTTGCCCAGACTGGGAAACAGCTACCTTCTGCTGACTGATAGCAACAGCTCTAATACCTCCAAGGGAGCAAAAATTGATTATCGTTTTCTCATTTTAAGTGTGAAGATCCATTTGCTTGCCTGGGAAGAGCTTCACTGCAGTTAGATGAGCTTGCGGAAATACTTGCAGCCAGTTCTCATGCCCGTATCCTGTGGGAAATGAGCAGCATCTAGTGAGTGGATTAATTGCTGTTCTCGATTTTGGGGTTTACTATTTTTTTTTTCCTTCTACAATTTACCTGAATTTATGGTTCATACTTCCTAGTTAGGAGGAAAATATTTTTTAGCTCTCTTAAATGTTTCAGAGCCTCGTGAATCTTTTTGAATTGCAAATCGTAATTTTGATGATGTTTGAATCCTTTTTCCTTGGAAAGGATACTCTGAGCCTCGGCCTAGCACTGGGTAAGTAGTAGAATCAGAAAACTGCTGGTTAACAAGCAGATTAAACCGTGGGCATTGCAAAATTAAGCTTTCTGTCGCTTTTGTTCTGTGGTTTGCTGCGTGGTTGATGTAGCAGTATTACCTCTAACAGTGCTCTCCCTCTCTTTAACCTCTATTGATATTTCTCCCAATAAGTGAGAAATCTATTTTTGTGAGCATCTTGTGACAACTGGCTCAAGTGACATAAGCCACTGAGCAGCTATTGAACAAATCTAGGCTAAATTCAGAATAGTAAATTAGGGGAAGAAGTCTCCACAGTCAAATAGCAACAACAGATTGATCTGGGCCAGATTTTTGTCCTTCAGCTTCTGCTTTGTGTGACAAATGTCCACTTAAAATAGCAAGAAAAGAAGCTGTGATGGGACTTTTGAGTCCCCCCTGCGGAAGGTGTTGGTTCACCCCGAATGCATAATGCATGGCCTCTCTGAAACACGCATCCCATCAGTTCTCAGCATCCACAACGTTATAAAGCAGTTGGGAAAAGAAAGGGCAGAATAACTTCTCCAAATGCAGCCAGAGAAAGAGAAGTCGGAGGGAGCCCTGGATATAATTACCTGAGCTGGAGTCCAGCCAGCAGAATGCTGAGCTCAGGAACAGTAAAGTCCTGACTCTGCACAAGGGATCCAGACAAATTTGAAAGGAACTGCAATAACAGAAGTGGGATTTGAGCATCTGGGAAGACGTTTGAGAGAGTGAATGAAGACAAACTAAGGCCTCTAGGGAGTCTGATAGGAAACAAAAGGAGCAAAATCAAGGCCATAGGAATATAATGGTAATTTATGGGGCACCAATTGTCTTATACTCAGTCAGTGCTACCTGGTAAAACCGTGTCTTGTACACGAACTAAGAGGAGTAACTTCTCTGAGTTCATTTAACCCTCTACCCGAGACAAACTGCACGAACAAGGATGAAAATAAGACAAGTTATCTCTGTTGTGTTCTTAAATAGCGATGAATAAGAACTGAGTCAGACCTGATAAATGTGGTAAATCTTTAACGTAACAGCAGGTTAATTAGCCGCCGTTAAAGGAAAGCTTGTGCAGGAAGAAGGATTTCTCTCTGTTGGGCTGCTCCCTGGCTTAGGAGACCTGGTCTCAGCCTGGAAGGGTTTTACCTTTAATGCCAAATTCCTTTAAAGGGTAGATATGTTAGCACTTGGCCACTGTTTCTTGCCAGCAGTAGTGTCAAGCAGGCATTTCAATTTCCCTTCACTCATACACTTCACAACTCCAAAATCAGCAAGCCAATATACCCAACAGAAGGATAATAAGGGGGTTGACATCAACTACCTTTCTGCTTAAGGTCCTATTCTGGTTTTCTTTGTATCTGTGGGAGCTAAAAGCATTCTCAGGTGGAGACCACATATGAGACCATGCACAAAGCTTTTTGGTGCTTCACAACTGCTCTCATGCGGGCACTCTAAATGGTTTTATATGGTTCATCAAAGAGAAGTGGTTTAAAAAATAATGCAAATGAAAAAGCAGAGAGCTGATGGGTGAGAACAGGGAAGGTGGTCCAGAAGGGGACATTAAAAAAAAACACCAAACAACAAAGAAAAAGGAAAAGGGAAAAAAGAAAAAAAGGGAGGGGCTGGAGGAAAGGTGGAATATGTGGAAATCCAAGTGGGGTAGCGTCTGGGATTTGAAATTGCATTCTTCCCACTGGCAGGTTTTCTCTTACTTTCCCTTAGCTCTTTCTGTGGTTTTTTTTTTTGCATTCATTTTCCCCCATCTCATTTGGTTTATGCCAAGAGGCTTATTTGCCACTCCTGGCTTATTTGTAGTGCATCTGGATTTAGGCATTCTGATAAATCAGTTCCTCTGAAGACTCTGATCTAAAAATGAATGTTGGGATGGATTTTGAGCTAATTTAAACTGATACACATCTGATGAAATGAAGTTTAGCCATGTAAAATTCCACTGCTTGAGCAAATGCATAAACAATGAACATTATTCCCCTTCAGTATGTCAGAAAAAGAAATAGTCTGTTCCTTCCAAAGAGATTATTTTAAATTTGAAACACGTACCTATGAATGTCTGTATTTTGCAGTTTTGAAAATCTAAGCATGGAAATGTATTATGGTAACACATACCACAGTTGAAGAGATTTTCTTCTACTGAGCACATTACTTCTGAGTGGTGGTAAAGCTTTCATTGGTTTTATTTGCCTGAATGTATTGGTTTAATTGTGTTTTATTTGTTTCTATAATATCCTGTGTGCTTACGGTGCTTTAGCTGACAAATGTAAGCTGGGGTCGGAGTGCAAGCTCAGAGAACAGTCTGCAATTTTCAGCACCCCACAGGATTCGGCATTCCTTTAGTAATTTTGGGGTTTGTTTTATTATTAAACACAGAAGGAGAGCCTCATAGAACCAATTCATCTTGGTCACTGTTCTTATATGACTGGCTTGGAATTGGAAAAAAAATGTCTTTTAGAGACAGCTTTGCTTCTGAACTTAGGGCAAGCACTGATGGGAATTAGTTAGATGCTGCTACTTTTTTTAAAAAGGCAGGTAATCAGAATCCAAATTTTAATCATGCTGCCGTTGAAAGCAAAACAAAATCAATCACAATCTGAAATCACGTCCCTTGTCACTTTTCATTTTAGTCAGAGGATGCCCAATTCCCACTCACTCCAAGAACATTACTCCATGTTACTCCCAAATGCCAGCACCCCAGTGATTCTTCGGCCTGTTGTTCTCCCTAAAGACATGAGAATTACACTCAGAATAAAAGTGGAAGGACACTGTGGCCTCCACTAGATCCACCTCCTGCCGTTAGAGTAAAAAGCGATTGTTGGCTTCAAATGTTTGGAGTTTGAAGTTACAGGCAGGCCGGTCCTAACTAACTGATACTGGTTCTCCTCCTGTAGTCTAACTGGAGATCCAGTGTTTAGATACCTAATTTCTTAATTCATTATTCACCTTAACTCTGACTACAAGCAAAATGCATTTGTCCAGCAAAATGTGTGCAGTCGTTCTGGGAACTGCTGAGCTCCTGCCTTTTTGGTGCGCTGTTGAAAATCAAATTATATGGCTTTTGCAACAGAACTATAATTAGGGTCGATAGAAAACTGCGGGTAGGATAATATTGTGGATTCTGCAATTTTTGTCATGTTGCTCCATAATATGCCAGAACCCAGTAGTTTTATTGCTCTGCAGTTCGTTAACACTGTCAGTGAGACATACCCTGCTTCCTGAGGTCGAACTGGCCCTTCTGTGAGCTAGCCTTAATGGCCAGTCATCTGCCAATGGGGCCCAGCCAAGCTCCTCCTGGAGTCCATGGCAAAGCTCCTGCTAAATTCTGTAGGAGCTGGGCAGGCCCGGGCAGGGAAAATGTGGATGGATAAGGAAGATAATAGAGTGGGGGAGAGAAGGCGGCAGGCTATCCTGTTTTGTTATAACTTCTCCAGTTATCACTGGATCTCATGCTTATATCACCAGGAGGTTTGTTCACAGGTTAAAAAATATGCTGTAACTAGAATTTAATCAGTACATGTTTTCCTCTTCTCCATCACACTAAGAAAATCTCTTCTCTAGGCTACTGCTGCTCCTGCCTCTGGGCTCTTCAGTTCCTCCTTTTCCTCCTCAGATTTTCTTCTGCTTATCCATCATCCCTCCGCCCCCCCAACAACCACCTTTCAGCCATCTCCAGATCTTGCCTCCTGGGGCAGGGGGTGGGGCGGGGGGGTTCATTCTCTCCCCTTGCATCATTCTAATCCCCAAAATAATCAGCTGTGGGCAGGCTAATTACTGACTGTGATGTGCCGTTGCTGGCCCTTGCAGCCAGGAGAATACACCTCCTGAGACCTTTCTTTCAGGATGTCAGCAAACTCAGGCTAATGTCATAAGACTGATGTCATAGTTGGGAGGCTGCCCAGAAGGAGCTTTTATTACAAAAAAAAATAATCAAGTTTAAGCTCTCGTGGCTATAGAGGTGATCTGAAGACTTAATACAGGTTCAAATAATTACAAAGATAACACAAGATCAGGCTCACGCTTCATTCCTTGTGGAAGAAGAGGGAAATGAAAATGAAGAAGTAAAAAATGAGAGCTATTTGTGGGGAAAAAAAGCACGGAAACAGAGGAGCTGGAAAGGAAAACGGAGATGTAGAAATGCAGAATGCTCTCATTTTTATTGAAAAAGCATGAAACAAACAAACAAAGGTGAAATAGAAGCCTAGGGGGTAAAGAAGAGGCAAAAGGAGGAAGAGAAGGTAGCCTAGCAAGATGAGATGGGGGTTGGTTGAATTCAATTTGAACATTGCAGTGAAAAGTTCCAGCTATTGAATTACAGGCCAGATTCTTCAGATTGCAAAGTTGTCTGTGAATAGACGGGCTTTTCTCCTGTGCTTACCCAACACCCACCGGCTGAGGGACTACTGCCCTATGAATACTTACCCATGCTAATAATAAAAGATTACAGTTAGGAAGAAATTCTTTCCTGTGAGGGTGGTGAGACACTGGAACAGGTTGCCTAGAGAAGCTGTGGATGCCCTATCCCTGGAGGTGTTCGAGGCAAGGCTGCATGGAGCTTTGAGCAACCTGCTCTAGTGGGAGATTGTCCCTGCCCATGGCAGGGGGCCTGGAACTCAATGGTCCTTAGTGCCCCTTCCAACTCAAACCATTCTGTGGTTCTATAACAGCAAAAGGTTCTATAACAGCCTCCTTGATATCTGCATTTGTGATCATTTCCTCCTTTAGAGTGAGAATGGGCTAGGATTTCTGAAAAGAAAAAGGATGCATACATACTTAAGGCAAAATGATATACTTCTCTCTTGTCTGGATTACTTTGGCTAGAATTATCCAAAAGTATTCAGGTTAGGTGGAATGTGGTAACTTTCAGCCATCATAGTTTGTACTTGCTAATATTGCAAGTCGCTGAAAGCAGTGACTTAAGTGGAGATGGCAAAAACCTCAGCTACAGAAAGCCTTATCTTCATTAGCCATAATGTCAAAATTTACTGTATGAAATAGCCACTTTGGCTTTGCAAATTCCAACCAAAGACCTCAGTTCAGCTTGAACACATGTATGGTCTCTCAGCCTTCCAAAGAGGGGGAAATTATTACCATGCAACCAGGAATGGAGGCACAGAGGGATTGGGGGTGGTTTTGGAGTACCACAGAGGGGACAGGAGGGAGGAAAAGACCCCACATTACCCTGAATTCCTGTCATCCATTAAATACCATCGTTCTCTTCTCTGATGTATTAGGGGATTAATTAAATTAGCTGATTTGTCAAATTAGCAGCAACTGAGTTGTAGTGGGTGCATTATAGGTGTGCCAGGAAAGGCGGTCATCAGCAAGGTCTTCTTCTGTGATACATTGGACAGACACACACTGTTCTTCTCACATAGACAGTCTTTGGACAGTCTAGGATGCTGTTTGCTGTTGTATCAGTTACACCAACAATTAATCCATGCCTGACAGAGCCAAACCTACTCCAGGATCCTTATGGCTTGCAGGATCATAGCTTAAGAAATGAAGTTAAAAATTAACTCGTGACAGTTTTTGCTGACTTCACCTCACCAGCTCATTTATCATTTAGCACATGATCATGGCTGTCACTGATTTACATAGAACACCTAAGAGCAGTTGCATTTTTTTTCTCAGGATCCTGACGTCCCAAGGCTTTGTGTGTGTACATAAAATGTATGTAAAAGAGAGGAGCTCTGCTTTCCAAGTGTGAAAAGGAAATTGTTCTAACGTGAGACATACGTCATTGGCATCCCTTTCCCTTTATTCCCAAATATGGTAAAGAGCAATAAAGCTGTTGGTGGGCTATAAGGTGACATCACGTAAGAATGCAGAGTTCTCATTTTCTTTATGCATATATGTATATAAAAATCTCAGTGGGGGCATGCAAAGAATTAATGGTTATGAAATCCTGTGCAGCAGCAATGTATAAAAGGTAAATGACACATGGCAAAGGCATCTCCCTTCAAATCACACAGCGCGTGAAACCATTCTGGTCTGTGACAATTACACCACTAGATTTTTTCCATGTTTATCCAAAGTAGCTTAGTAAGCATATCATGCATGCCGTTCACTAAGTCTGTGTACCAAAATACAGCACATGATGACCCTCAGCAACGTCTGCAGGGCTTGTAAGCTTGGCACAAAGGGGGACTGGCTGATGTTGCTGCTGTATTTATTTCAATTAATTTTTGGGAGAGAAGCAAGAGAAATAGCTTCCATTCTACTACATCTATTCAGCTGTTATTTTGGTGGAATTATACCTGTGTAACTTACTTACAAAAAGAGGTAGGAGTGTCGCACATGTTCTGTGAGCTAATGAGACTTCAGAAAAGGTTGTTAAGAATGGCACAAGGCATATCTATTATTTTCAATTCAGAGCCTACCCATTTATATTTTCTGTTTGCTAAAAAGGGCAATTTAAGGGTTTTTCTGGTGACTGGAAAAAAAACAGTAATGCTAGATGCAGGCTTCCTTCTGTCCCATATGTCTTAAGTGTACACAGCTTTTTTTAGAGAATAGCTTTCTTTCAGGGCAAACCAGCTCTTACTAAAAATAAGTATTATGAGATCAGATAAAATGAGAGGAATGTTGCTGGCAGATCCTGGTGCCTTATTTACAAAAAGAAATAAGGCTAAATCAGCCTACCCCTGGCCTATAATCCAAGGGGAGAGCTGAGGAACCTTCATGGTTGACAGCCCCAGGAGCTACCTTGGTGGCTGTGCTCAGAGGGCCTGTTAGAGATGCCTCCCCTGGGGCTGCCCCATGGAGGTGATTCTCCCTCCAGCAGGTCTGGGGGGTGCATCCAGTGTGAAAGTGAAACATAGGTGGCCTTTGAGTGTTAAATGTCCTCTTGACTTTCAACTTCACAGTTCTGTCTCCTCTTTCTTCTTACGAATGTCTTCTCTTGAGCCTTTAGTATTGAACAGCATCAGTCACCCCCCTTTGTTTCTGGTGTTGTGTATTATTTTCCATTTGTTTAGCCCATTATGGAGGTAGGCTGCATGCCCCTAAGGAAGGGGCTTGCATCATCTGTTAAAAACCAAAGCTCAGTAATTATTTACAGTTCGTTTGCGGGATGGGATTGCAGTGTTCACGTACATTATTTAATAACAGATCGGGACCACAGCCGTCAGGCAGACAGGAAGGATCCATACTGTCGGGAAGACTGGAGGTGATTTTGCACATTGCACATGGCCTCCACCAGCAGAAAGAATTACTGCACGTGAATGTTCAAACCCAGCCAAAAAGCCTACGAGTCACCTTTTAGCTGCTTAAATATTTGTTCAGCCAAAGCATTGTGAATTGCTTATCCACGCTACTGCCTCAAATTAGCTTACGTTTGATTGTGTGCTCTGGTTTTGCTTCTAGCTTTCTTTACTCTTCATTTTGGAGGAAAACAGGAAGGTCTGAGAGGGGTTTGGGTCGTTTTCTCCAAATAATGTGTTTCCTTATAAAGAATTCATTGACTCCATGTGTTAGAAAATTGCCCCTCAATCAGGTTAGTTTAATTTTTGAGGTAGGAGAAGAACCCCGGGATTCAGCCATTCATTTATAATTCAGCACGAAGCTAAAGAAAGAAGAGCAGAAAACGCGCAGCTGTAAATCACGCTGGCAGTCACCAAACAACAGGATGCCAAGCAGCCATTTTAGGTCTTGGGTTGCTTTTATACCCTTTCCACATAACAAAGCCTCTTAAATGAATCCCAATGGGAATCATTCAGGAGGTTTGCATTCTGCACGTGAAATTCCAACTGCAAGAGATCGATTTTTGCAAAGTAAATGGTCTGTATTCTGTAAGAATTTGTTCTTACAGAACAAATAGGTGTAACAATAGTACTATCCCATTACTAAAATGTCAACCTAGTCTGTTGGGAAAAAAAAAAAAGACAGAAATTGATTCCAGCAGGATTGTTTCGGGCAGAAGGAATTACGGCGGCAAATGCAAATCCTGGTGTATCTTAGTCAGGATTCCCAGAATTTCTGTCCATGGACTGGATCCTCCCTTCTCTGTTACAGAAATCTCTGAGAGAAACCAACTGTTGCCGTTTCATTTCAGTCTTCTACCTGAAGCCTTGACAGAGGATGGAGTAGAGACTTTACCTAGCAAATGTGTGTAATTCTAGCCTGCTTTTTTCCTAATGCTTTGTTGATGAAATTACCACTCTCTCTCTTCCCAAAATTTGCTTGTGGATAGATGTGTTATTTTTCTCAGCAAGAAATAATCCAGGTGTCCAATCAACCCAAAGGTTGTGCATTCATTATTTCTATTTAAGTCAATTAGAACAGTGCAGATGCCTCTTCTATTTGATGATTTGCTTCCAGAGAAAGATTAGAGAATTAATTAAAATACACTATCTAATTGAACAGAAATTGTAAGATTTTTGTTTCTAGGAAACAACTTATGAGTACAGATGAATCTAAAGTTGTGCATTTATATCTAAGTATAGAACATATCATTTTGAGCCACTCCACCAAAGTTTGAGTCTGAGGTTGGTTTTCAGGCTGCGAGTCTAATTTTAATTTCAGAATGGAGATCTCATCTTAAGATTCCCAACACCCAGAGACCTGGGTGGGAGCGTGGGGTAGGGGGTGTGGGGGGGAAACATGTGATTTTGGTTTCAGTTAATTTTAGATTTATTTCTGTTTATGAGATCAGTTGTCTATTTCTAAAAGCATTTTGGCTTCGGCAGACTCCTCAAATGAAAGGCTTATTCTGAGCCATTTCCCGTTGAGTAACTGATGTTGCTGCTGTTGGGAGGTAAAGGAAGATGTAGAAAATGCTGAAAGGAACGTATGGCAGCATCATGGGAATGACAGGCAAGACACCAAAGGCTGCCAAGATCTTCCATCCCAGAGGAGCTTCACAGGCAGCGCAGAGGGAGAACACAGTATATAGCATTTGCAGATCTATCCCTCCTGCCTTTTGGGTGAGCTCTACCAGCCATGGATTCTGAACGTGGGTTATAATTTGTATTTCATGTGGCCTTGGCTTCTAATGCTCCCCTTTTTCTCATACAGAGACTCCCCATCAGCTGGCAAATGCTCCGGTTTTGGTGAGCACCAGGGACTTTTCGTCATTTGTTTCCATTGTGCTAAAGACACCAGAAACCACCAGAGTAGAATTCTACACAGTACTCCCATTTGGACAAAACTGTGGTAAAAGTGAAATAGCGGAAAAAAATCTGTCTTTTTTGAGGTTAATAATCAGAAATCTTTGGCGTTTTGTTAAATTCCGGAAGACCACTGTTCTCAACTAAGCATTCCTTTCTGTCTTCCCCTAGTAGTGACCACTGCCTGGCAATAACTCTGTAGCTTCTGTACCCATCTAAAACTCTTTTCCAATTTCACAGCTCTGATAATAAATTTAATGTTAAACCAAGAGTTTCTTTACCTAATCACAGGAGAAGGCACAGCAAAGACGCAATACCAGAGAGTCAAGGAGAATCTTTCTTTAATTGCCTCACGGATGTTCTGCTCATACATTTAAGTCCTGTGAATACACTTGGACGAGCCTTTCCCTGGTTCTTTCGGTCACAACCCCTTTGTGTAGTAGCTGTAAAAATGCAGTAGCTGGGCAGAAATCATTAAATGAGTAAGGTCAGCATCTCAGGAGAGTACATCTGGAAAACCGGATAGGTAAAAACCAGGTTATGGAAAGTTCTTAGCTTTTGAGGGAAACCTGTTGTAAAGGATTTAGCAAATGCACGGGGTAGGACACAGGAACAGAAACACATTTGTGGCTGCTGGAGAGACCTCATGGGAAGGAGTAAGGTGTGCAAAAGGGGAAAGTGGCAGAATCTGAGGGAGAAAGGCTTATGGAGCTGAGCATTTTTGTGAATTGCAGCCAACTTTCCAAAACTCTTAGAGAAGGAAGAAAAACTGCAAGGCGGTCTCTTGTGTGCTTACACTGAATGTAATTAATTAATGCATTTCCAACCACTTTTTCGGTGCAAAGGGATCTTAGTTAAAGCATAAAATTCAGCTGTAATTGATGTAAAAGATCTCCCTGTAAAAGAAAGTACGAGCTGCTGCGTTTGAAACCAAAGTGAAGACAAAATGCCCTTTTGTAAGGTCATAGCTTCTGTGGGGCAGTCTCATCTGATTTGCATGTGCCAAAGGTCCGACATGCACAGACAGCAATGTGCTCAGGTATTTGGTTGTCATATAAACCAGCGTTACGCTGACATGGGTGAGATTGGGATGCAAAGATAATGAGGATAATTTGCTTGTTTCCATGAGCTAAAAGATTAATTCCAAAATGCACCTAGAAATACTGGAAATGAAGAGCTTTATAGAGTAGGTTCATTCATTGAGATGTGCTCAAGTGGAGCTCGTGTGCTCCAGACCTTCCCTGCATTAGGTACCAGGCTGATCTTCCTGAAAAAGATCAACAGGCTTGGGCGTTCCTCAGGGATCTTTGTGTAAGTGGAGGCAAGAACACCTCTTTCCTGGTTAACACCTAAGTGCAACCAGTAATACTTTTTCACTGGAGTGAAATTTCCTAGGATTCCAAAGCAAGGGATTCCAGAGTAACACTCTCAGTTTCGTTTTGTCCAGGTTTGAAGGCATCACATCCACTTCCAGTGATGCGCTTTAACTTAATATGATTTTCTTCTTGTATGAAACCCCCCTAGGACCTTTGGCCCAGTTGATCGTCTGTGTTTTAGCTTCCTCCTCTCCCTTCCTGTGCCGGGCATTCAGCAGCTTCCAGTTTGCTTCAAGCTCCCACAAGCACCTGGACCATTATGTCCATTATGAAGCAGGAATCCCTGCACTCTGGTGGGATGGGGGGCACATCTCCCTTTTTAGCTGTCCCCCAGACACAGTTTCAGATGGTTGGAGAAGCACGTGAAGCGAACCATGATTTTTTTGTCAAATGAACCTTGTATCATGTCTTTTTAAAAACTTCGTTTGAGCTTCCATGACAAAAGGTAAGAGATGAAAGGGTGATACACAGCAGCTTTACTGGCCTTCTTTGGTTTTAAAACCAAAATTAAAATGATGAATGCAAACCCCACCTTTACAAAGACAGACTAACCTTGTATTGCAGTTTCTGTAGGATCAGGCTTACAATAATGGTCTGTGAAACAGTATTGTGTGGTGTTTCTTTAAAAAATACATCCCCTGCATTTGTAGATCCATATATTGTTCTTTTCTCAGGAAAAATGCTGAAGAATTCCTACATGGAATTAATTTTATAATTTTTTTAGCGTTCTAACCTTCCCACCTTTTTGCTAAATAACACTTCCTGTTCTTATTCTCAGCCATTGCTTCAAAGGAGAAGACAAGGATTTCCTTTGCTGCTGGGTTCTAGGAATGGGCTTGCAAATCTTGTACCCCTTCTCCTTCCATTCTGCATTTTTCACCCTATCAGCCGCCTCTTGTGGAAAGGGACAAGGCTTCTCATCTTTCTAGCTTTTTTTTTTGTCTGAGCATGTTCTCCTATCATCACATCAGCTGGCATTGCTGGTGATTTTATGAATACATCAGCCCTACCAGATGCTAATGGTTATGGTTGCTACCAGCTCAGGGTGGTTCTAAACCGTGAACAGGTAAGAGATGGAAGGCGGAAGGCTTTTTATTTCTTGGCCAATGTGCCAATAACCTAGTTTTACAGTTGTTTTAATAATAATAATTTCAAACATTACAAAGCTGGCACTTCCCCTCCACCCACTGGTGTAGTCACAGCAGAATGAATGGTTCGTTGTTGTAAGAGTCATTTTGCTGCACAAGGCAACCTCTATTCACAATTAGAAGGTTAGAAATGTTCAGCCAGTTGTGACAATTAAATAAAATTATTGTCTGAGCATCGCTTGGGGTTATAAATCAGCCTGTCTTCACGTAGTTAGTGTTACCTGCTTTTAATTAGAAATCCACAGAGCCTTTTAGAGTGTCCACAACCCTAGTGGAAATAGCGTCATGAAATGTGATTTCTGTTTCTGTGTTCAAAAGCAAAGAGCAGTTGGCTGCACCTTGAATAAGACATTAATTCTACCCCGCAGGTCCTCAAACATTGGAGGGAGCACAAAATGACAGTGGAGACTTTTGAGGAACAATGGGAATATTGAAAAACCTCATTTAGTGTCATAGAGCAGTTGATGTTTTAGAGATTGCTGATGTTTGAATAAGCCCGTGATAAAATTTACAGCTATTTAGAACACAAAAGTAAAGGGAAGGTAGAATCTACCTAAGCATAGTGGGCCTAAGAAAAACAAGGAAAGTTTTACGAGGAAAAACTTCCTGACAGTGAAATTATTCCAGATAGTATAAGGCTGTTTCTTATACAAAACTCTGTGGTCTAGCAAGGAATGTTCCTTTATTGGTCTTTTCTTACCTGCATTTATTTATGTTCTCCAGAAGAGCAACACTTTCTTACTAGCCAGTTAGAAACCTCAGCGTTCAGCAAGCGTTTGAAAATGGCCATATTCCTATGAAAACCTTTATATTTGGAATGTAAACTCTCCAGCAGCATTTTTAAATGAGTGGTAGGTGTGCAAAGCACTTAGTTGACCATAGGGCCTGAATTCCTGCCTGTACGATGCCAGTCATTGGCAAACCATCGGAATGAGTTATATAGAAAAAAAAGTCCAGGAAATAGGAAGCAGAGTAAGAGACAGTTCTGTTCTGTTTGTGGCTGGAAGGAGCAGGAGAAAATCCTTCGCTGTTTCTGTGGTTGTATTTGTGAAACACAGGAGCTGAACTAGCAGAGGAAGCAGAGAATAAATAAATACTCAGCAGAGAGAGTGATTGTTGTGGAGATACAGATCCCCCGTCCTGTAAGCATGACGTAGGGCCAATTGCAGGGAATTCCTTCTTATTGATTTTATAGAGTATATCTTAATTTTGAAATTGTTGCTAACTACTTCTAGTAATAATAATGGCATGTGTTGGTGTTGTAATCTCTTAAGAGCTAATTTCTTCACATGTCTTTTTATAGAAACATTAATTCATTTGGCAAACATTTTTGTGATGTTCTTTCTAAAATACTGAAGAAGAATATTTTTGCAACTGCTGCTTTGTATATTTTGGGTCTCATGCATGATTTATCACTTACTAAATCTGAAATCCAAATTATGGAGTTGGCTATAGCTATTGCCAGAAAGCAAACTCTGCAGTGCTGGAAAGGGCTAAAGAGGTGATCGTCATCTTACTAAGGTTCTACCTTTACTGGAACAGTATTTGTACTGTAAGTTACTTCCAGCTTTGCAGTCCACAGGTGCTCACTCACAATAGCAAAAGTGTTGTCATTCATCCACAATCGGGACATTATTTTTACTGCAAGTTATTCCAACTTTGCAGCCAGTGGAGACTAACCAGCTATAGTAGAAGCCTTGTCATTCATCTATAACTGGGACAAGACTTGCATCGTAAGTTATTCCAACTTTGCAGTGAATGGAAACTAACCAGCAATAGTAAGTGTGTTGTCAGGCATCCAAAATAGAAAGGAGAAAGGTGGTCAAAAGACAGAACGTATTTGCAATGGAGTCAGAGTAGCATATTCCCAGGGTTTCCCAACACATTTTGCAATTGTTTGGGTCTGGTTTCTTTTTTTGTTCATTTTTTTCATTTGTTTCTTTTTTGTTCATTAAAGATTTGCAATTTAGCAAAATGCAAAGTAGCTTTTAAATGGTTGAAATTTGGTACAGGCTTCCGACTGAAAATCTGCATCACCTCTTTGGGCATCTGTCTACTCAAACTTGGATGGAACAAAGAGGCATGGTGCAGTCAGTGTGCTCTGGTAAAGCCAAATCTCTGCCAGTGCTGGGTCCAAGGAGTGAGATGAGTGGCCGCTTGTAGAGCTCCATGCAGTTTCAGCTCAACTAATATACCAGATAATGAATACCAGCCAATAAGCTAAACATTTTAAAGCTAGCTCAGATACAGGAGGCTGCAGTGTGGACATCCCCTTAGAGCAATAGCTCTTTCAGGCAAGAAGCCTGCCCCTTTTTTATCCTACAAGTGCACTGTAGGCACTTAACAATTATTAATAATAACTAATTAATAACGGCCCAAATCCTTGGCTGGGGCTGAGGAACTTGAAACATCACTCATCTTGAGTTGTAAGAAAAGATGGCTCAAAACAATCCTAACCAAATCCTGGGCCAGCTTTATGCCTGGACTTTCCTCCAGCAGAAGATAAAGCAGCAGAGTACAATTTGTTCTAAGACATTAGCATGGGAGAGCAAAGAACATAATGAATAAATTTTACTCCCAATGCCTAAGAAGAATGCAGACTGGTGGCAAATAAGACCATTAGGGTATAAGAGTATAAAATTAGATGGAAAGTGAGAGATGAGTTTCGTCTATCGCAGTGGTCCTAAATCAACATGTCATCTCAGAAACCACAAAAGTCAGCAACTGAGCAGAGGTGAATGAAAGACAAGGGTCGAAACAACAATCATCATTTATCTGAGTGTCAGAAAGGCATTTTTACACTTGGTACACAACACATCGATTTACACTTGATAGACGGTACTTACACAAAAAGAGACCTCAGCCCTTGCAGAATAGCCTGCGGCACAATACAAGTTCTTTGCATGATAAACCTAGGGAGAAGAAACAATCCCTTTTTATTCAAGGAATTTTCTCTTAAATATTTGAGTCTACTGGGAAGACGAATACCATACTCTGGACTCATGTCTCCAGAGGCCTTTGGCTGGATTTGCTGATGCTGTTTGAGAGGAGAGGAACACTATCAGGACCCTTGGTGGAAAGAGGCACTGTGGGAAGCTTCAGCTGTTGTTTCCATCCTTCGGAGGTGCTTGGTGGAAAATCTAGGAATTGTTTACTTGTGTAATAAGGAGCAGGGTATGCTGGTGGGAAAACCGAGCTTTGCATTCAAGAGTCAAAGGGCTGTGTTTGATAGCAAAAGATTTGCTTCCTTTTCTGGTGATGTTGTTTTGCCTCGTTTAGAACAAAACAAAAACATTATTCCATTAAGAAAAGACCTTGCTGGCTATTGTTGTCATTAGCTGCTGAGTCATGCCAAGAATTGTTTATTTTAGCATTCTTAAAGAATTTTAGAGATTGTTTACTCCCCTTCCTGCAGAAGAGGGTTGAGAAACCCTCAATAAAATAAAGCTAAAGAGGTTTTGGTTGAAAGCCTTTCCTTTAATGGTCTGCTATGCAACACTTCAGCAGTCGGCTGACTCATGGCAACCTGAAATTGAAAATGACTTGGAGGTGAGGAAAAGGAAGAAGAGGACAGGAAGAATTATACCAGCCAGTATATTTTAACTATCTACATAGTAGTCTGATCCTCATCTTGTTCAACTAACCATGACCTCACAGAATTGGTCCAGGCGTCAGCTCTGTGTCTGGTCCAGAGCAAAAGACGTATTTATAAATTAGATTAGCATAATCAGTGATGAGAATAAGATATTAAATTACTTCATTCACTTCTGTTTTGCTAATCTCAGATGCTAATGGGAGCATGCTGTCAGAGCTATTTTCTTTTAGTCCACCATTTTTGGAAAGCCTTTCACTGTTGCCAGAGGAAGGTCATGCTTTGTTGTTGCAATTCTCTCACTTATTATATAGTAAATTGCATTTTCTTTCTATACTGGTTCGATGGAAAATAATCCAAACAAATGAAATAACTAAAAATCTTTTCCTGCATAGTAGAAAACCAAACTCCAGATGCATTAAGTAAAAAGAACAGTAACCTTCAAAAAAATCCAAACCACCAAAAAAACCCACTTCCCCCCGCTCCAGAAACCTCTCTGACTGTGTATCCTGCATTATGCTATTTACAGATTATCAAAGAAGGCCAAAGTGATCTTGCATAAATGCTGCTGTCCTAGGACACTGACTGGACTAAGACAAATGAAGATCTCAGCTCCTTTTTCCTCCTTAATACAAAGAAGACTTTCCAAAGAAGCAAAGACTGCAAAGGAGGAGAAGACAGGGTTCTTGAGAAGACGGGGAAATCTTGCTGTGAGAGGAAGGATTATTTCACATTTTGAAGCTTTTGGATTCCCCGAATGCCCCGAGAACACGAGTCACGCATCCTCCTCATGATGTTGTGTTAAGGTTGTTGGTTTTTATCAGAGTTAGGTTGATGGTTGGACTAGATGAGATCAAAGGTCCCTTCCAACCTAGAGAATTCTACAATTCTATCCACGAGGATGAGATGTGACCAACACCCAGAAAGCCTTTGTTGGTGGGGTTGTTTGGAGAGGAGGCACAACAATACCTCTCAACTTGGGCCCTTAGGGACTTCTCAATTCTGGTCTTTGGTTGCAGCTGAGCAGCAGAAAATGAAAGAGGGAGGGTCACAAAGTGGCTTTGGGGTCTTCTGAGCTGCTTAGGTCTGCAGGAAGGAGGGCATGAACGTGGTCCTTTGATGCAGATGAGAAAAGCCTCTCACTCATTATGTGAGTTGTCAGAGGTCACTGGTGAGACACCACTACAAAGGCTTTCTGCCATGTGGTTTTTGTCATTACCAGTAGAAGGGAGAGCAGCAGGAGGTGATGCCAAGGAGCATCGACACCTGTGCTGTGCCACCAGAGGATGCTGTCACCAAAACAGATAATGGCCAAATTGCACAAAGAGATGTGGACACACGGAACAGTTACAGCTTGAGAGCGTGCAGGCCCACCCCCAGAGATTACAGACTTCTCAATGCATAATTCAGTATCATAAACATGTACATGACACTAACTCATTCTTCTGCTAGGCTACTTTAATTTCTTGGCTATAACATCGCTAAAGTGACCTAGAAAGAAAAAGGCACTCAACATTTATAATTGATTTCTGCCCTATATCATTTTGGCTCCCCTCCTTCTCATGTAACTGCTAATATGAGTTACTGTGGATTTAGTATTTTGTTACAGATTAATTCAATGGGATTTTTGACTAAGCTAGTGTCCAGAATGACTTTGCACTTGGTGACATCTGCGATGCCAGCATGCAAAATGATTCTTCTGGCGTTTTTACAAATGCTGTTGTACCACGGAGTATGCCTTGAGAAATCCAGCTATGACCATATCTGATTTGGCTAAGAACACCAAGTAATACAACACAAGTAACGATAGCAGTTATTTTGCAGGAGTAACAGTTTCTGGCTATTTTCATTCCCTCTCAGGCAGACTTGTTGCTCAGACAGTGGTTTCTATGTACCTGTCAGAGTCAAACTTCTTTTAGTGTTAACTAATGTGACCAGTCGTATCAGAACAGTCACCTTATCATCCAGATTTTTTCTGGTAGAGAACAATGGGGGTCTCTGGACAAATTTTTTTTTTCTTCCAACTGTCTCTGTCATTCCTTCTGCTGAAGCCCATTAGATATATATCTTGAATCTATCTGTATAGATACATAGGTATATCGGTTAGGTACAGATCTTAACATTTCTCTTTGGCTGCCTTCAAGACACTTTTCACTGTCAGAATGGCTTTCTTTTCAAACCTTTTGTTTGGAGGATGTTCTGGTGATAGGAAGGCCAGATCTTAGAAAATTCACGATTCCAATTCACAAGGTCCCCTGTGAGTCATTAGAGTCCTCAGTATTTGCTGGAAGCAATTAAGGTAAATTTATTTACCAGATTCAATTTGTGTCCCCTTTTTCAGGCTGTGTTTACATTGTTGTCAAAGGTACCCACTTAATTTTTAAGAGTACGGTGCTGCTTCTCTTCTGATTACTCATCTGGATTTTGTGATTCACCTCTACTGCAACGTTTTCATTGGCATCATCCCCATGCCAGTAAAAACATGTTAATTTTCTTACTAAACTGTTATTCGTTAGCTGCAGTTTCAGAGCCTGTCCCTTTTCCTGAATTAGGCTTTTCTAACGCTTGACCGGGTTCTTTTTTCACCGGCTGCCTCCTGCCTCACTCTGTTACCCGCACAACCGTGCAGGTGGTCAGGGAGGACGAGGTTGTCTACATAGTGTGCAGTGACTGAGATTCATGGTTAAAAACCACCAGACTCAAACATGTGAAATTTAGATCAGAAATATAAGAGGATGATGTGTTTTTTTTTTTTTTTCTAAAATCCCTTTTGGTTTAAATCTCTAAGCCTAGAAATTTGTAAGGAAGATATATATATACATTTATTTCTCATGGCCAATACATTTTAAATAACTGCACCCTATAAAACACTGGTATTTATTAGGGAAAAAGAAAAAATGGAACCAGAGCTGCCAAAGTACTCAGAGATGCCAAAGCACTGAGATACCTTAATGTCACTGGAAAGGGCCAAGATGCTCCCTCATCGATGACTTCCGTTAACAGAGACCAAGAGGGAACGGGGCTTTCCCTGCTGGGCTCAAGTTAGGCGTTCCGTGTGCTGGCTCTACTGGGAGCACTAAAAGCAGTACGTAGATCTGTACATTTAGCACAGAAATAACATTCCTGTATTGCTGAAAGCGTGTCGTGGCCCCGCCGCTCTGCCACGGGCGACGGGAAGAGGGGCTCCGGTGTCACAGCTGGGGCGGAGGGGCCGCGGTGGGGAAGGGGATGAAGGAGGCTCTACACAACCGGCCTCCGCCGGCCGGGACGGGGCTCACCGGGAGACTCAGCCCGCCCCGGGGCGCCGGGTCACGGCAGGGGGGCGGCGGCGGCTCCACTTGCCCCGGCCCGAGCAGGGTCTCTCC
>VZTM01015090.1:95963-118578 GCA_013400555.1 Jacana jacana
GATCACATCTGCTGGAATTCTATATTTTGTGAAGACTTTAATGGAAGTTGCATTTTTTTATTATTGTACAGGACTGAAAATGGACATACTGTATGGGGAGATGATTAGGATTCTGTTATAGTTTCTGCATTTCCAACAAAACTTTCAAGAGTGCTGTATTAATGGTATTTTTGCTGGCATTGGTGGAAAGAGGCGGTTGGTATTTTTAGGTTCCATTCAGATTTCGGGTTGGCTTTGCACATCTGACTGAAGCATATGCTCTAAGTAAATCTGGGCCTTGAACCTAGTAGTGCTGCTGCTTAAAATCACTAGATTTTGAAGCATATTTTGTTAAATCTAAGTGTTTTTCAGGTCCCAAGCTTCTAACTGTAGACTAGCAAGCAATTTAGTTTTCTAGCTCCTGTAGATGTTAACGTAAGTAATGCGTTACAGTGAACAGTAACACTGCTACTTGTTTTGAAACCTTGTTCTCTCTGTCCGTTTTCCTGTTCTGTAAAAGTCTTTCCCCTTCTTTTCTGTCTTTTAAAAGCCTGGAGCCTTTTATAAACAGTGCACAGTGGTGTGTACAACTTTTATTTCCTTTCCTGTCTTGAACTCTGGTTGATGTCTGAGGAAAGTGTATGATCCTTTCGGTGAACCATAGTCCATTAAACAGTGCTGACTCTTCTATAGCAGTACTGGGTCTACCATAATGGAACGGGTTTTTTTCTTTTTAAGCTTGTTAGATTTGTGCTTAAAGTTGAACAGAGTGAAGCTTTACTAGATAACTTGTACTGTGTTCTTGAATGCATTTACAAAGCCCATTTTTAGAGAGCTGCAGTTGGCTACTGTAGATGAAGTTAAATGGACTTCACAGCTTTGGAGTAAACGTTATCTATTGTGTGAAACAGTGTGGCCAGACTGACAAAACTGGGAAATCTAACCCAAATGAACCTAATTATGGGAAAGATAATAAATCAAAGTAGTGAATGACCACACTGTTATGAAAATGATCAGTGCTGAAGCTCAGCATTTGTATGTGTAAGTCTAATCGCTGAACTTCAGAGCAAGCATAGCTTGGTTGTAATTATGTACTATTCTAGCAAAAATACTGATTTCTTTATTTTTTTAAATTAGGTTTAGAGGTGCTTTTTTATAGTTCAGAATATTCCTGCTTTGCTAGGAGTTTCTGAAAGCCCCATGTAGTTCAGCGTTCTTCTGAGGAGACAGGTTAATTTTAGAAAGCTGGCAGGGAATCCATGCCTAATCAAGAGTAGAAGGAAGAGTAGATAAATGGCTGGAGCACATGAGTAGTAAGTTGTTGCTAATAAACTTCAGAAGTTGAATCCAGTACTTCAGCTGCAGCTTCAGCATTAACGTGTTTTGGAAGGCAGTTGAGAAAGGTTTCATAGCATTTTGGTGGTATCATTGGGATTTTAGCTATCAAGTAGAAATGTAGCAGTAGGTCAGATGAAAATTTTGGCATGAGATTGAGGGACAAGACCAAGGCACCAAGTACATAAAAGAAGTGAATGAAACAAATTTTGCACCCTAAAAGTCTTAGGCTGTAATCTCAAAGATTGTGGTAGTAGATTTGGTGTGATGAGTCGAGTAGCTTTGAGTTCAGTGATCAGCTCAGTTAATGGCATCATATATTAATTATTCTCAAAATTATTACTGCTGAACTTTACATCCAGCCTTTACAACTAAGTTGAGAGGTGATGAGATCTGGACTGCTGTGTTCAGGGACTTAATTTTATATTTTGGCAATATCTTAAGAGTAGTCTTTTCATAAAGTTTGGAAGACTAGTGCATCTTGGGCTCCTTGGTTTGGCATATTATGAAGGCAACTTTAAAATTAGTGGGTATTGCTGTGTTTTTTTTATTTGTTGTATGTTTCTTACTGATAGAACAGTTCTGTGTTCCTGTAACTGCTATTGTTTCCAACTACAGCTAAATCCAGGAGTGGATGGCAGTAAGAGATCTCATGCTGTGTTGCTCTGAGGATATAAGCAGGAGGAAGGTTTTATAAGGAGGGGCAGTATCTTTTATTAGATCAACTGCTGCAGTGGTGGGGAACAAGGCACGGGCAAGCTTTCAGCCATTCCAGTGTTGAGTTTTCCAGAAAGTTATTCAATTCTTTGGAGACACCATGTGGAGATTTTATACTGTGTGGATCCTTGCAGGCACATTGCAGATACAGGTAAATGTTGTTGTAGGATATGTTTTCTATAGGCAGCTCCTAGTTTTGATGTCTGACCTAGTAGAAGTGTTTGGTATAATTCTTATTTCAAAGACTAAGGTAGCAGGTGCTTGCAAATGGGCAAGCAGCTGTAGGATACTATTTATATTGCTATTTGTTTCTGCTTTTCTCCGCAAACACGGTCTGCGTAAAGGAAGTGAAAATTGGGTTGCAGAGAAAAATGTCAAAAAGTAACACAATGAAAATACTTCTTAAACGCTTCTGTTCCTGTGTAAAGTGTGATGGTGCATTTTCCTTTGAAGTATCTGAATGCTGGGAGTCACTGGAAAAAATGCTTGGAATGCCTTGCTTGAGGAGCCCATCTGTGTTGGTTTTGTGGAGAGAGATGGTTTTGGTCACTGGTGTGACTTGTGTATGGTAAATCGGTAAGATGTAGATAAAAGTTGATGCATTACAAGGGATGCATCTTTAGATGTGACTAATGCTTAATAATACTTAATAGTAGGATTTTATTTTTGCCCTGTTGAAGCTCCTGGTTAGTCATCACAGGACAGAATAGCATACAGTTAAGCCAGTTCTGAATACCCTGAATATCTTGCCTTCAATTCATGTGGATCCTTTTCCCTTTTCTTTAGGGCAAAGTGATGCAAAACAAGAAACCTCTCTTACTGTCCCAGCAATAAAAAGAAAGCACTGTTCCTGATCCAAACCATTAACCCTTGTGTGTGAAGGTGTTGACTTGTTTGGGATTCTCAATATTAGATGCACTGTCATCACCGACAAACAGGTCTCTGGTTTCTTTCTGTTCTGTGGCTCACCAGCTGTGAAGAAGGAGGGAGAGAAGTGACTGGATGGTGTGAGAAGTCCTTACCTGTTTTGAATTTAAAAGTGTTTGTTTGTTAATTGTGTGTTTTATGTTATCTAGGCCTTATTTAGTAATGTCTTCATAACTTTTTTCGTTAACTTGTTCTTCTAAGTAAATTGTGTGTATTCTGTAAGTGGTGTCAGGATGAAGACTGAGTGGTCAGTGTAACTCTTAGGAATGGTTTCAGATTTGGTGATTCATGTAGTGTCAGTCTCTGTATTCAACATCTGTGTATTTGAAACCTTGCATTTTTACCCTCTGAATAGAACTGAGCTCCCTGAATCCAAGTGTATCTGCTGGGGAGGGACAAGGGAGGGAACTCGCCCCAAAGCCTCCAGTTGTTGGATATTTTGGTCATAACTCCAAGGGAACTTTGTCTCCTCTGGGAATGAGGAGGATGCTTAAAGAAAAAAATAATAAAGAAACAAAAAAAGAGAGAAATCTCCCCAATTTGGTGTTACATGTTTTCATGTACTTTATGGTGTATCGATTTCCCAACTAGTTGAAGTGATCATCATTTTCCTGTTCTTTGAGACATTTTATGCAATTCATACTGTCTGACAAAAAGCTTGCCCATGAAGAGGATCCCAGTTTAGACAACAACACAGTTTAACTTTGAAATTCATATCAGAACTTAAATGTGAATTAGTTCTTTTTTAAAAAATAAAACAAAACCAGCCCCTCAAACAAATACACACAGCACAAACAAAAGAAAGCAAAACTGTTTAGAAATATAGCCACAGGGTTTTCTTATAGAATTTGAGACCTTTGGGGTATTTCCACAGTATGCCAAAAATCCGATATAAAATGATGAAAGCATTCCACACTTAAGAATGGAAATGTTATCCATCTAAGAACTTTTCCTCGGACATTGGCATAGAATTTAAACATTGCTGGGCACATGCACTGTAGCAGTGGATTTTCTCTCAGCAACATCGTACCCTACAAGCATTTAAATATACACAATCATTCTAATGTAAAGCAGAGGAAGCGTTGGACATAGCATCTTTGCTGACGAGGGTGATCTTTATGCTGTGGATGTTGTGTTTCTCAGGAAGACTGGGGTTAATTGTAGCTTGGCAAGTAAAAAAAAAAAAGTTCCATATTGTTTTTCTGCAGTAGATTCCTGTTGCTATGCAACAAACAATGTCACTTAGTACAGGATATATTAAATTTGTATTCCCGGCACATATCTCTGCACGTTCGTTTTATGCTCTAACAGGAGGGTACCGTTCTGACTTCCTGTGGGACTGTAGTGTGAAGGATATATTTGAGTTTCTATTCTGGTGCCTGCCGTAGCTGCGGTGACGTCAGTGGAGTTGCAGAGCCTTTCTTTGTGTTGGGATGGAGGGGACACCTGTGTAACGCCACCAGGCTTCCCACAAGGCAAACAGCCGGTGGTGATTGTCTTCTCTTCCCTGAGCTGGGGTAGTATCGCCAAGCGACACGTTAAGACTTCAAGAGGGAGAAATTGCTTGTATGGAAAAAAATCTTAGGTGATGAAATTCTGAAAACCTTTAAATGTGATGCAGAGCAAGTGAATGCAGATGGCACTCCATGAATCTTTAAAGCAAAAGATCCAGTTAATTTTTAATGATTAGAATTAACTTTGACATTTCAATATATTGGCATCTCCCCTCCCTTCCTCTCAGCTCCCCCCTCCCCCCCCCAGTGCTAAAACAATCTCAGCATCCAAACTATTTACATGTGCCCTAGATGGATTCTGGAATAAATGTTATGGGCATGTTTAGGAAAATTAGGTTCTGTGGCTCTGGGACCAGTAATTAAGTAATGCCTTACCAGATGTTGTCATTTGTCCATTATTTTATAATCTAGTTAGACTTCCGTAGTAGAAAAGAAGGCAAAACTAATATTTGAAAGCTACAAGGATGTTAATTTGATCTTTGCTTCAAAGGCTGTCATGCCATATAGATGACTGAAACCCAGAAACTTGAAAGCTGCAGATTTTTAATACTGTGTTTTTAAGAATAAAATGCATGCATTGTATCTTACATGCTATGACGTTTATCCTGTATAACAAGCTGTCTTATTTTAAGCAGTCCTCTGGATTTTGTGGTGGGTTTTGAAAGCCACCTTACAAAATTGAAGCTGAAATTAAGTTAGAAACTAAAATGAGCAGGTCAAACACTGTCACTTTTTCTGATCTTAGAATTGAAATATGCCATTGTCTAAACATATCTTTAAATTGTCAGTTTGCAGCAGATTTGCAAGTAGCAGGGTTTTTTTTTTAGATATTGTTGTAAATTTACTTATATGTGTGGCTGCTTAATATAAATGAACTTGGAAAGATTTGAAACATCTCAGTACTATTCTCTTGCTCATTTTGCCAAGGAGATCCTTTAATATATAAAGCATTCTTGAAGGAGGAAGCAGCCTTTAATAATACCATTTTCTTTCTGCTTCTGAATTCAGAGCTCAATAGCAAAGCGTTTCGTGCCTGTGCCAAAGCAGACTCAATAAAAAAAACCATTTCTCCATGTACACAAAGAGAACCTGATGCAACCTAAAAAAATTCATACGTGTTTGGTGAGATCAAACCTGAGATCAAACCTTACAGAGAAACAAAGACACAGACAGGGGAAGCTTGGAGGCTTTTTGCTTTCTGTTTTGGGGAGATGAATCTTTGCTTCTGTGGCAGAACTTTTTTTGTGAGAATAAGAATAGTGCCTGTGGCTTTCAGTGCTGTGATGGTTGGCTTTAATGGTATCTTTTGGCACAGGCAACAGTAGGAATTTGTGAAATTGCCTCCTCTCTTTGAGGGAGGCAGGCAGAACATAAATTAGTTGTGAAACTAACAGTTTTATCTGTAACTTAATGAAATGAACTTACTGTAATATGTAGAACGAAGAATTTCTAGGATATGCACAGAAAATTTGAGATGTACATTCCAGGCAGTGTGTTTGTAGGCTACTTGGGTAAATCTTAAAGGAACTCAAAATAGAAAATGGATGTTCTAAAAACACTGGTTGTAGGATAAAGAGCATTTAAAAGTTAAATGCTTTACTAATCAATTTATTTTTATCTTCAGGTGTCTAAAGTAGCCCTCTGCTTTGATCTAATTGGACCATAAATCCAACTGTATCATGTAGCCCTTTTCCTCCAAGTCTGGTAACAGCTATAATTTTGCTGACAGCATCCTGTGCTAAAGAAAATCTCCACTGAAATATTCCAGGTGTAGCTTTGGGGTGGAGAGGTAAATGATTGAGAGCAAAAACTAGCAGCTGGGAACAAATGCTGTTTAAAATATTTTTTCCCCTTTTGTTCCCTCCAGCCTTTTCTTCCTTACTTTTATTTTTTTTTCTTTGAGGGGTTTGTATTGTTGAGTTTCACAGTATAATGGAGTGGCAATGAAAAATGAGCAGAAAGATGCAGCAGTTTAAGCAATAATCCCATTTCCATGCTAATGGTTACCAGATGAAAGCAATCAGTGTATGGGCATGGCACACTGCTTTATTTTTTATTTCTTTGAAGCTCAGGTGCTCTGCTGCTATAAATAGGGCTATTACAAATCAGTCAGCTTTTCGTATCCATCATCTTCCCCCCAAATTGAAATGAAATCCTGTAGATTTGATACAAGCAGTCCAAAGTTCTGTTTGGGTGTTGAAAAGAAACAGATATGTTCTTTATGTCTGTGTGCACAGTTACATAAGCCTACCAGTTTGTGGTCATTAATTAAGACCTATATGCATAAATTATATGCAGAATTGTGTAGAAAAATATGTGGAAATGTGAATGATTATATGATACTTTTCCTCCCCTACAAAAGAGGCTGGATTCTGGTTTGCAGAAAGAATTAGACTGTGGTTTGAAGTCTGGTTTTGGTTTATTCTTTTGCTTTAGGTTGTCTTTCTCTGATGCAGAGATTGGAAAGTCTGTAATGAATGAGGTAGGGGACTAGTTGGAGAGGAGAGGATTTTATGGTATCAGCTCAGTATTTTCTGCAAGAACTGGCTGCTGTTTTATTTTTCAAAGAGTTTTGGTCCTTTAGTGCTGGTTGAGCTGTTTGGAGTTGTCAAGGATGTTCGCTAGCGATGTCCTGACTTGTTTTCATATTGACTAACTTCAGACTGTGGGCCTCATCTGTCAAAACATTAAATTATTCAGCATATACCTTAATCCTTCAAAGCACAGACAACATTATATGGCCATTGAAGACAAAGGGTCTAGATCATCTTGCATTAAATGATCAACATCAGAAGAACTTGGTACCAGTTATTGTGCTTCAGCTCCCCATGGAGGAAACAACTTCTCATCTGTTATGTCCTTTAATTTATAACTTTTGCTAATTTCTTAAAAATAAACATGTTCAAGTTTGAAGCTCTCAAATACAGTATTTTATGACACCGTGCTTAAACTGCAGATAACTTCTGAATTTGGTATTCAGAACAAGTTTTCATCAATGTGCAAAAAAAGTCACTATGAATTGAATAACGAAACCTACTAGTTGTTCATTTACTCAGTCCATCTGTCCTATGTCAGAGGTAGCCTGAGAAAAAAGGCGGGAGGGGTGAGAGGAGCAATACGTAACTAAAATTTTCTAGTGATTTTACATCTGTAAGCCACTCCTTTCTCTCATATATAACCAAACAGAACTCATTCTTAACTCTTGTACTTCTTTTTATCTCTGAAGGTAATTTTTTTAACCATATTGTGGTGTAATTTCTCAGATCCTTTAAAAAGGAATATAATAAGCCAAACACATTGTTCCTACATTGAAATAAACAGAGTTGGAACAGCTAGATTCTCAACTGCACTTGCTATCTAAAATCAGGCTAACTCTTGTTGGTTCTTGTCTTGCTGGTAGAGCATGGTTGTGGAGGAAGCTGGAGCTATGATGACAACAGTGTGTGCTTCCCAGAGAGGAAGATTTTAACTCCAGGAATCTACGTTCCGCTCGTTCTGTGCTTAATAAGAGTCGCCAACTTCAACCAAACTAAGATCCATCAATATTTATCTGTCAATTTTTATGATGGGACCAGGAGGAACATTGACACTTACCTCATTGTTCCAATGCTTTGTGTGGGTTAGACTGTGTGGCTTTTGCTGTAGACGCTTTGAATTGGTCTGTGTTGATCTCTCCTTTAGGATATAACTTCAAGACAGATGATGTTCACCTGTCTCATATATTGGGACAGTCCACTTAGATGACTCTTTTTAGATATTCAGTGGAGCAACTGCTCTATAATGAATGACAGAATGGCTCGCTTTTGCATATATTGTCTACTTGGCAGAT
This sequence comes from Jacana jacana, assembly GCA_013400555.1. Taxonomy (NCBI): domain Eukaryota; kingdom Metazoa; phylum Chordata; class Aves; order Charadriiformes; family Jacanidae; genus Jacana; species Jacana jacana. The sequence continues at coordinate 104,265 of VZTM01015090.1, forward strand.
GTAGGCCTGGTTATGAAGGAGGGGAGGTGTTGTAGTGTCTTCAAAGTAGCAGGGAACAAGTTTTCAAACTCTCTGGCTATCTCTTGAGAGGCTCTGGGGGAAAACGATGCCCCAAAGCAGTCTGGGAAGACAGACAGATTTTTCTTGCAGACTCTGGTCTGTAGACTGCAGTTTGGATACCTCAGTTAAATGTTTAATCAGAGATGGTATCTCCTCTACCAGGAAACTTACTCCTGTTCTGAATTACCTTCGGAGTTTTTGCCTTGCTACGTGATTTAAATTTATCTTTCTGTGTATTAAGGCTTCCATGTTCAATAACTGTGGACAGTGGAGAACAGTTTATTCTCCTCTTTGAAGCTGCTTCTGGTGTACACGAGGGTTTATGTTTCTCTGAAGTCTTTTCCAGATTAAAATCACCAATTTCATGAATCTTTCATTGTGGACTGTGTTTTAAACCTCCTGCCAGTTGTTATTCTCCTCTTGGTCTACATCAACATCATTCAGAAGCCAAGGCTGATTGTTGTCCAGTCTGTTGTTTACTAATCTGTTTGCTGGAATATATCTAATACAGATTTAAACATTTTTTTATTATTATTTTTTTTTCTTCCTCCAGTCACTTTTCCAGTCTTCCAGAATTCATACCCTCTCTTCCTTTCTGTTTGCAGCTTCTGGGCTTCTGTCCAGATAGTGAGCGTACCCTTCCATCTCTTTGTGGTCCTGCTGCAGCACAGGCAGATAGATTTTCTCTGTAGCATCAGTAGCTGCTATCTGAATATGGTTTTCAAAGCTCCTTTCCGCTCTCCATATAGTAACTTCTGTGTGTATCTTTCTTATGAAAATGTCCTATATATTCTGTCAAGAACCAAGCCATACTATGGCATCTGCTACTTCTCTATGGTAATTAGTGTAGGACTCTGAAGACCTAGAGAAAATTTAACTTACTTGACATTATTAGTTCTTAAGTAACACTGAAGATATGCTGTCAGCAGAGTTTTACTAATGGTTTGTGCTGCTGGTTTTTTAGGATTCAAGTTAAACATAGTATCTTTATAAACCTGACAGCTTGCTTCCTTCCCCATTCAGAGCCTCACATCTGGGGGCCACCAGCTTCTGCGAGCCACCAGCTTCTGCACATCTAATTGATGTCCTTCCATCGTCTAACATTCTGAACATTCAGCTGAAAACACAGCTTCGAATGGAATCTCTCCAGCATAAGCCTGATAACTGTAATCTTCTGAAAACTGAGACTTGCAGCTATGACGTTCAGGGTTTTCTGAAAAATATGTAGTAAATGCAGACACAAAGTATATTGAAAAAAAAAAAAAAGTAATCTGTTGTGGTTGAAGCTTGCAAATTTTTACATGGTTGAAAACACAAGTCTTGTAAAAAGCAGCATGGAGCAATCTGTTGCTAGCATCACTGATAGCATCGCAGAGAAAAGACTAAAGCATGAAGAGCGATAATGGTATAAGATTCCTTGGTAATTTTTGAGGCATTGTGTCAAGAAGGATTACCATCTTGGGATCCAAGTGGAGTGTAACAGTTTATGGGGTAAGATGTTGGGCTGCAACCTAAGGGTAATAACCTAAAAGAGGGGGAGGAGGTTGGTTTTGCAGGACTAACCCTCTTTGTACCATAAATTCTTAGCTGCTTCTTACCATAAACTCTTGGTTTGCTCTAGTTACAGAACTGCAGAACGCTTCAGATTTTTTTTTCCCTTGCCAGTGTCGCGTGCACCTGATTAAATTCCTTTTAGTTTCACCCAAGCTGCTGTTTGCCACAGTGGGTTGTAGCCAAGTTCTGGACGGAATCTAAAAATGCTTTAAATTGCTCTGACTTTCAGGAGAAACTCCAGGTCTTGATCAGTGAAGTATATTTTCATAACAGCAATCTACATAGTTTAAAATTCTTCAAGGAAGCCTGTGTATCAGGGTATTTTGTGACTCGGTCAGCATGTTCTTCTCCTGCAGTATAAGCTAATTGTTTCAGAGAAAAATGTTTTACTTGAAAATAAATCTCTAATAGAAGCTCTTTGTTTTGTACCATAAGAGTTAATTTTGCTGAGATGTAATTAGCAGTAGTTGTGCCTTCTACAATTAGCAAAAATACTACTTGAAAACATAAGTGCAGTTTGCCACCTTTGTACATGGGTTATTTGTGTTTTATAGCAACCTGAAAGTGCTGGAAATACTGCTACAGTCTTGTCAAATACTAATTTTCTGAGTAGTGGGTTGGTGCACTTAGGGGATAAACTCTTAAACTGGTAATCGTGGATTACTGACTTCTAGACACTAGCTGAATTTTCTTGAAAAATTGTCAGTATGGCTGCTCTGCAAAACAGCTCCGAAACACAGAAACCTTTTCATTTTGCTTTGCTTTTGTGTTGCAACAAGCTACTATTTGTAGCTATGGTCTTTTCATGGAGTTCCTTTAATCTACTGTATGCTGCTGGGTATCTTCACGTTTAAGTAACTTCATGCCGTTTATCACCCTGTCAGATGTGAGGCGTAAAGTGCTTCATAGATAATGTGGAAGATCAGATCAAAAAGGGAAGGGGAGTGGGGAGAGTGCCCAGTCTTTTTATCCAGCTCTAGCGAATGCATGCACAGGAAGAATTTCACTTACTGTACTACGCTAAAATCCAGAGGTGCAAAGGTAAGTGACCATTTTTCCTAGCTTTATCTTCACGTTCCCGTCAAAAAAATGCGTGCTGCTTCTCACTCCCACCTGTACAGCTTGACTAGCAGGGCCAGCAAAGTCAGAAATGAAACTCTGAAAGAGATACTTCTGTTTTAAACCTCTGTCAGGGGAGTTCTTAACAAGTGCTTTCTCCGTTCGCTTGGCAGCCGCTGTCTCTGTGGGCTCAATCTGCCAAGTGCACTTTCCAGGTGGTTAACTGAAGGGTTATGGATACCTGTAGATCAGGAGAACATCCACCGGGCAAGCTTTACAGCTTGGCTTTCCAGCCCAGGGGCTACGGAGCTGCTGCTAGAAAAATTAATGGGGTAAAGAGGACTTAATGTTTTTTATTAAGCTTATCTGATCCGTGCTTTGTCTAAACTTCAGTAAATGCTGATGAGTAATCTCCAGCACTTGCTAAAATTGTAGTTTCATTGTGAGCTTTGTGGGAATTGGAAGCAGAATCATATTTTTGCCTGAAACGGAATGTCTGCTTTTTAGGTTGCCGGTTGGACTTGATGATCTGAAAGGTTCTTTCCAACCCAGGCAATTCTATGATTCTCTTGTGTTAAGTTTTGAAGTGAATTGAATATTGTTATGATGGTACATTATTTTTTGTAATGCCAATTAAAACTGTTTCTAAAAATGCTAGTTTATTCCTATAAAGATCTTTAACATTTTCGTCAGTGATTGGGATTCACTGGACAAGCTACAGCTGAACTAAATCTTAAATTTAGTTTGCATTTTAAAAATTCTTTGATGTGTCTTGTTTGCATAACAAGTTCTTGCCTAAAATGGGAGCTTTTTTCCCCTACCTTTAGAATGTCTTGATCTACAGTTTAGGCAAGGCTTGGTCCAGCTCAAACCGCTTTAGAATCTATTTGTTTACACTCGGCTTCAGAGATTATAATTTAAGAAGCCATGTTAAAAAGTGGCTGCAGGGTACAGCAGCCTCAAGACTTTTAGGCTTCCCAAAAGGGTATTTCCCCTGTTTGGGGAGAACTTCAGTGAGACTGTGTATTCCATGTGACCATGGTGAAAAACGCTGGGATGATTTGCAGCTCCAGTTGATGGGTGGAATGCGCTGCATCTATTGTTTGCTCTCCAGCTGGAGCAAGAGCAGGAGTTGTTTTTCTCTGCTGAGGTTGTCCAAGCCAGACCTGCTGTGCTGCTGTATCTGTCTTGAGTAGTTAAAGGTGATAGTCTTGGCAGAATTCCCACCCTTTTAGTAGCTGTGGGGGAGCTGAGATGTGGGAGACCATAACTTATGTGCTTGGGTTTGCTTTTAAATTCTTAAGACGACTGCAGGCAGTATATCTTTAGAAGCCTGTAAACTTCACTCTGTTCAGCTTTCCTATTCGATTCAGAGTCTTTTGGAACTGTAAGTGCTCTCCCTGGGTAATTGCTTACCACAGAGATTAAACACGGTGCGTGTGCTTATGTGTATGATAGTAATGAGGACAAGATTGTTCACATCTAGCCCATAAATACAGCAGGGTTACTAACACGCATATGGGTGTTTCTTCCCCTTCAGCGTAAAATTTAGATACTGAGTGCTTCACGCTTTCATTGTGGAGTGCACTCAAATGTGTTTGTTGTCTCAAATTCAGTCTTGGCCTGCATTGTGCTTCAGCGTGTCTTTTTAAGTTTCTTACATTGAATGACACGCCATTAGGGGGGCACATAGCAGTGCTTTTTTGATGTTGCCTGATAACTAGAGAACAGGGCTTTTAGGGCCTTGATTTAGGTTGATTGGTTTGTTATGAAATATTAGATAAGAATATATCAAAAGTAGTGTAATAGTAGATTACCTATGAAGTCATGCAAGTAGGTTTGAAAGGTGTTAGAGCTAAAATGAATGTCAGATGAAATAAAGCTTGCAAAGTTTCCCCAGTGTTGATATTTGGGAAGCACGGCTGTTTGGTTGAACTAAGACTTCCTTCGGACTTAAAAACAATAGAAAATGACTCTTAATCTAAAAGACGTTACCTCCTATCTTAGATATAATCCCCTTGATAACAAAACAAAGAAAATGGGATGTATAATTCAAACATGGCAGATTTTTTGAGTTCTGGGATTCCCTGCCTGTGGAAGGAGCTAAGGTTTTGTGTGAACTAAAGAGTTTGATATCACAGTAGTTTTAGAAATAAGAGAGTTGGGGCAGACCAACGGTCCATGTGGTCCCATACTCTGTCCTGGAGCGTAGCAGTAGGAGAAGCTGCTTGGAAGAAACTCCCTGCAGCCACATAGTGATCCCTTTTCCTGTAGCCTGGGATCCATTGTCTGATGTTAGACATTTTGGAACATGCCTGTTGATTCCATTTATTTATTTAAAGAACCTATTATCCACAAATTATTCTAATCCCTTTTTAGCTTGCTGATGTTATCTGCCTCCATAACTTCCTGTAGCAACAAAGTCCTGAAATTCACTCTCTTTGTACCTAACTTTAACCTTTAGGGTGGTAGGGATTGATGTTAAGTAAAATAAAAAGCTCATACTTGACCACTGGCTTTGCTTCCCCCCCCCCCCCTGGGGGGTCTGCTGCTGTTAAGCAGTCTTTTTGATGGTATGTTGTGTGGTGTAGTGAGTGTTTGCAGGTAAAATGGAAAAGAGGAGCAATCACGTTGCTTGTGCTGCTGTAAGGCCAAAAGAGCACTGTTAATTTCCCTCAGTGTGGATTAAGTGGATATGCAGATGAAGTAGTTTTGACTATCCAGATAGCACCTTCCAATTTATTCCTTTTAGCAAATAAAGGTCTGTGCTAGCAAGGAAAGATCCTTTCTAAACATTTTGACAACTTTTTGACAGGTTACTTTAGTGATTGCTCTAGCAGTTTGCAATATTTTTATGAAACTTGTTTCTATAAAAGTATTCTTTGTGTATGTAGCAGAGAGGCAGTACATGTGGCTTGATTTTTATGGCTGGAGAGAAGAGTTGGAAACTTGTACAGCCCCTGTGTTCGATTTACACTGTGCAAGAGCGGGGCTTCCTTTGCTAGNAGCGGGACTTCCTTAGCTAGTCCTTCAGGTCATGGTCCTGCTGCTGTTCCTCCTTCATTGCTCATTCCACAGGTCAGTGTAGTTTTGTTTGGTGTTTTTATTAAACTATACCTAAGTAGCTGTGCATAGAGCACAACACAGGAAGCTGAAGTAGAAATCCTACGGTACGGAAAAATAGAAAATTTGCAACTTTAGACTTGCAATCCAGAAGTGTTAGTACTAAGTCTTTTTCAAGTTTCAATTCACAGGTCCCTTTTAGGTCAGGAGAAAAGTCAGCAGGTTTTTATGGTACAGTCGTATCACTTGAGTCTTCCACATTCCTTTCCTCTATCTTCTTGTTATGAGAGTTGTAAAACCAAACTGGAGAAACCACGGTGACCTCAGAAGATAGTTACGGTGGCAGCACTCTATATAGTGTGACTTTGATAAAAGTTTTACTTGACACTTGAGGTTTTCAGTGTAAGTATTTATTGCCTGGAAACCCCCCCACCATCTATAGTATTATAGTTAAAATCTAGTGAAATGCTTGAAATTACTCCCCTTTTAAGTTCTATGCTAGCTGTTACATTCTTGTTGCTTGTATTTGTGGTTTGACTTAGTTTGTGTATTGGGAGTGTTAGGGTTACTCTGGGAATTTTAACGTAAATTTCTGGATGTTTTAAGTTTTAATCTGACTCTAATGAAGGTTTTGATCTTGATTTCTCTCTGGTGTCCTCTGTTATCATGAACAGGACTAGTACTGCACTGATGGAAGATGATAGTTTGGTGGGCTTTGGGTATTGAACAGTCTAATCTTGAAGTACAGGCAAGAAAATGATGAGTAACTCTTCCTGCTTTGTTCTGGGGAATCTGAAATGCTGTTTAAAAAGTTCACATTTATTGCACTCTCGGAAGGTATGTCTACTTGCAACAAAAAACTTGGGTTTTTTTCTGACAGCTGCTGGCTGTAAAGAATGAATGTAGCTGTATGTAAGGAGATGTAGCCGTGTCCTAGTTCATTCAAAATTCAATTACGTTTCCATGTCAGGACCAAAAGCTGTCTTTATTTACACTTGTAAAGCTCCTGGTGAAAGAAGAGCGGTTATATAATTTAAATTTAGGGCAAACTAGGTTCTTTTGGATGGTTTAGAACAGCGAATGATAGAGAAAAGGTCTTGCTTGTCTGTATGCTAACATTAGGAAGAGGTAACACTGTGAGAATATATGGCGACCACAATGAGATACCTTTATAAATAACTTGTGTAGAACTCCATTTTAAGGTAAATTGTTTCATACATAAAAGCTCTGCCTTTTCATTCCTTTAAAAACTTTTGTGAACTTAATGAATTATCTTTTTGATCTCATTAAGATGCCAACCCTTGCATTCAACTGTTTTGTTCCTCTGCATCATTTTTACAGCCAACCAGCTGCAAAACTTAGAGTATACGCAGTTTTTCTGAATGTACCTTCTGTTCATGTGCTTTTTCGTCCTGGAAATCAAACTCCTTGACTGAAAAGATGTTCAAGGCTTGGTTAGTTTGTGGTTTATTGGTTTATAAATGAATGTGCTATAAATGTTTGTTCTGATGACTTTCTTCATAGATATGTATAGTATACCTTAACTTAGATTTAAATACAAAAAATCATGCAATAAATCAGAATTCCTACTGAAATTGTAGTGACAACAAATGGGTAATGAAAATCTGTTTATAGCAGCTTGCTGTTATAATTGAATCATTTGGTTTCGGTTTTATCACCCAAATTGCATGTTGATGAAGGATGGACGTGATTCTGGCTGGTGTTGCCCCATAAATCTTGTGGAGAACAGCATTTCTTGGCTGTTGTGATTCTACATTGGTGTCGAGGAAAACTTTAGGTGGATTCTGCAAGAATTCACCACAAAAGTAGATATTATTTAAAGTGATATGAAATGTGGTGTGATGATAGAAGTCAGTGCTTTGGCTTCTGATCACATAAAGAAGCTTCAGATACATCAGAAACTGAGTACAACTCTTTAAAATAGAGGACTGTGGAAAATTATTTTAAACAGCCTCAGAATCAAGAATGTGGGGCTTTGCAAGACAGTTTTTTCCCTGCCAAACCTGTGTAGTTTTTAAGGTGAGGGACTGCTTTAGAAGAACAAGTGGTGTTGTGATATCAAAAAGTATTTGAAGTACTTCTAAAAGCTTGTGGAGAGACACTTTTCTTTATTTCTTTAACTTAAAGATTTATTTTCCCATTACAGCTGTGGTCATGCAAACTTGGACAACGTATTCACAGATTCAGATATTACTGATAGGTGTAAGTTTGAAGTCCGTCTAAGCTTCCATGAACCATTATTTCTGAAAAAGTCACTTTATATACAGCAGGGGAGCGTGGATAGCACCAACCAGATTCTGGGAGAAAGAACATCTATGCAAACTTTCCTACCTAGTTTTTTTTCCCCTGTTCTCTTGCAGACAGATTCAGTCCGATCTATTACAAAAAGCAAGAGAGAAGGTTCTGCATTTTCTTTTCATCCTTTATAGGTATTTATGCACTGGGCATGAAAGGTCACTTACAGCAGCTGGAGCTTTGGCGAGCAAACAGCAGATTTCAGAACCGACACCAAATGCCACAAAACCTTTTTTCAGAAGAGCGAGTTAATAGTTATTCAACCTTCAGTGGTCAGTTGTTTGAATCTAATTACCAGGGTTGTCCCAAGGGGTTTGAATTTATCGTAATACTATGGGAATTCAAATGTGAACTGATGCCTGGGTTCTCAGGGTCATGGGTAAGATTGATGGCTCGAGAGTTTGCTGTTATTGCTGCGGCAATAGTAGCAGCTGGGGGATAAACATTTGGAGTTATCGATAACTGAAAAATTACAGTTAAATATGGACTGGGGCATCTGAGAGGCTGGTGTGTTTATTCTGCACCACAGAGACAGTGAAACCTCTGCAAAGGTAGTGAACAGATACCGAATCGCCATAGTTGCAGTTGCCAGGCACCTGCAGAGGTTTGGGCTGGCTGGCATCCTTGGGTTTCTACAGCAACTCAGGTACAACAGAGTATATTGAGCATTTTGGTAGCAAGGTTGACAGTGTATTACACATGAGAAGAAGCTGTCTATGCTCAGGAACTTTGGAACCATCTGTACTCCAAAACTTTAAAAAGAAGCAGATAAAGACCCAGACTGTTTAAAGGGAAGAACTTTTTCTTATCAGCTGGAGCAAACACAGTTTGAGTAACCACAGTGGGATGAGTTTTGGCAGACACCTTTAGAATCTGAAATAACTGAAACTTAAGTAGAACAGTACTGAAACCATAATGGTCAATTTTACTCTATTAAAGTAATTGGGAACTGCAACTAAGAGTTTAGGCTATTTCGGGATTGGGTGTTTCATTGTAAGGAAAATTATTACTAAAAGCTAATGGACTCTAGAAATTGTTGAGGCAGATAACACTTGATAATTATGTCCTCACTCTTCTCCTTTTTGCAATTTCCCATCATTTGTGAGGGCCATTCATAAGGATATGTTGTAGCGCCGCGTGGAGCACCTCCTGGTTCTCACAACAGGGATGTGAATGCCTCCTGTGAAGGTAAAAGAAGTATTTGTATGTGACATTGAAGTATTTGTATGTGATATTGGAAACTTGGAATGAGAAACTTCATCTCTAAAACTTGGCTGAAAACTTCAGCATACAATTTAGTCTGTCCATCAGCATGTGGGAAACACCATTATTATGCAAGTACTGCCCTCTTTTTGGGAGGAGAGGTTGGTTGTTTATCAGCAGCCCTGAAAGTTTTCAGTGTATTTTGTGGAAGGTGTATCAAAAGAGGCAAAACATTCTGCTTTAACCATACAGAGTTTATTCTGTGAATTTGTTATCCTGGGACTCAGAATTAATCAGGTGCCAACTTATAATTTGCCAGGAACATTTCCGGACACGGTTGCGTTTGAGGGGCTGTTTACCATGGGCAGATAAGCCAAATACAAATCAATTGGAGAAGGGTGATAAAAACCACCAAGAACACTTGGAAGCTGTATCTCTCTTCTATTGATGAGCTATTCTGAATTCAGGGTGTGCTTTCTGAGAAGACTTTTCCATTTCCTAAACTACTGACACAAGCGTTAGTGTTTGGATACTTGCTTGTTTCATTTCTTACATTTCACTTTGTCTTAAAGGAAGTAGGGATATTCTGGGCATCCAGAGTTTTTTACTTCCACGTATATTGAGGGCTGTGATGCAGAGGCTCAAATGACACAGCACAGTGTTTTGGGGTACCTGCTGGTGCCGTAATTGCAAATTTGTTGAGCTGTAGCTTCAGAACCTAATATGCATGATCCATGGGTGTTTCTCAGACATGGGACAGGAGCCATGGCCTGGGAACACCTGAGCCAGATTCATTTGGCTGATTGATTCACAGAGTCACAGAATGGTAAGAGTTGGAAGGGACCTTCGGAGATCATCTAGTCTAACCCCCTGCCAGAAGCAGGCTCACCCAGAGCAGACTGGACAGGAACATGTCCAGGCAGGTTTGAATACCTTTAGAGGAGACTCCACACCCTCTCTGGGCAGCCTCTTCCAGGGCTCTCTCACCCTCAGAGGAAACAAGTTTTTCCTCATGTTGAGATGGTATTTCTCATGTTCCAGCTTGTGCCCATTGCCCCTGGTCCTGTCAGCAGGCACCACTGAGAAGAACTTGACCACATCCACTTGCCCCCTTCCACCCGCCTCCTTTAGATATTGCTCAGCATTAATGAGGTCGCCTCTCAGTCTTCTTCAGGCTAAACAGGCCTATAGCTCTCAGCCTTTCCTCATAGGAGAGGTGCCCCATCCCCTCAATCATCTTTGCAGCCCACATCCTCTTCAGGGCTGCTCTCAGTCCATTAGCTTGACATGTCTTAAGTTTTTTTCAGAGTCTTACGTGAGGTTTCACAATATTTCTAAACAGTCTCTTCTAGTATTTCAGTTTGTTACTGCTTGGGGAATTTTCTCATTGCTGTTTCTTCTTTATGGATGGTGGTGTTTGTACACTCCCAGATTTTTTCATCTGCATTACATGGTTTGCTCTTTTATTTTTGTAACTTCCATGGGTTTTTTTTGTGCAATTCTGCCTTCCCAAGTGTTTTCCTAGTTTGTGTCTCTCCTGTAGTACCTGGAGTCCAAAGTGTGCTACATTGTGCTCATATTTGTAGAAAGCGAATTGAACTTACTTTTTCCTTACCCTTTAGATTTTACATCTACCTGCATTTTACCAATTATTCATATGATAGTGAACCCTCTACTTCATGTGCAGTGTTGGCTTTTTGTTGTTGTTGATTTTGGTTTTGTTTTTTTTTGTTCCCCCAGAGCAGGTTGGGTAATGATGAAAGGTAGTGCCTGTCTCTTCTATGTGATGTCTTACCTTTCCCGATAGCAAGGTGGTATTTGCATATCGTCTTGTGTGCGCCTGCCTTACCTGAGCCAGATTCTTACAAATAGTTCCCAGATCACCACTAGCAATTTCAATTTTTTTTTTCCCCATGTGTGTTATTTCGTGAACAGCTACTCAATAGATTTGTCACAGGAAATGTTGTAAAGTGCTAAATCTTCCCTTCCACAGAGAACTGTGAATCTAGGTTTTTATGACCCTGTTTTTCATACTTTGAAGGGTAGATTTTACCTGTTGCTAGGAAGTTCTGGCTCTTGATAGTAACGACGCTATTTGGATTGTTTTAGCTGACGTCTCTAGACCTTACAGCGTGAATGCTGTTTGCTTAATGGATGTGAAGAAACTGTTTTATGCATTTTTTATACAGCTCTTGTTTTTTTTAAACTTCGTATAAAAGTATTACCTATTGCTTTATGCTGCTATGTAAAAGGCTTCATTTGCATTTTCATGAGTCTGCTCATGAAGGTCTTTACCTGACACAGTAGCAGTTCTGGGTTGTTCAGATTCTCACCCTTGTGAAGGCTTTTCTATTTCATTAGCTGTTTGAGGTGATGGAAACGCTGCTGCTTGTAGTGGGTCCCACTCTATGCTTTGTTTTGTGAGGAATTGGGAATAAAGTATTTGGTCCATGCCTGGACTACTTCAACTGCTTTTAAAAGCTCACTTGAAAAAATGGGTTGACTTCTTTTCTGGCTGTTGTTAGGCAGGAGGAGATAAAACTGCAGTGCTGGTGCTTGTTATTGTTGTGTTGTTTGTTTGTTTTTTCATTTGGATATTTTCTTTAAAGTGGCTATCAAAATTTTGGGCTTTTTGGTTTGGTTTTTGGTTCGGGTTGGTTTTTCTAGAGTTCTTGCTTCTGTGAACATCAGTGTGAGCGTCTGCTTAATTTAACAGATGCTAGTTGTTAAAGGACACTGCCTGATGTCCCGGCTTGTGAAGGGAGCTGTGTTGCCATATTTAGATTTAAATAAACTTTGCATCCTGCTTTGAGCTCAGATGATGCCCTTGGTCTGACTGAGTGCCGTAAGGAAAACAGCTACTGACAATTCCAGCTACTGTTTTTAACAAGGCCTGGATTTGATTAGCCTGCCTGGGTCACTGGCAGCCTTTGATCGCTGGAATAAAAGCTGAAGTAACTGGTTTCTAAACCAAACCAGAGCTGTGGATTATTCAGCGGATTGTGCTGACGGGGTAACCAGCCAGTTTGCTGGGGCTTCTTTTCTCCTACGCTCTGAAACAGCCTTTCTGTAGCTTTCTGCTTTGTTTGCTCGCCACTGGCAATCAGAACCTTGAGTTCTCCCTCCCTGCTTGTTTTTGCTTTGCACGAGTCCATTTGTCTTAATTTGAATTTTGTGAAACCACACTTGTGTGAGGATGCAGAAGTGGAAGCGCTGCCTGGAGTAGCATGTGCTTCTAATAGTTTATGCCCGTGTTCTCACTGGTGTGCGGGTGGATGGATTCAGACGCAGTGTGCAGTCTGACAAAATGTGATTAGTCTGCACTTATTGGTACACGTAGCGTCTGGGAAACCCTGATGCAAGTCTTGAAAGGCTTTATCTCAACAGTCTTGCTTGATAGCCTTTGGGAGCTTGTTTTTTTGTTTTTCCCCTCCAAGACGATGACTTGCAGCCCATAGGTGCTTTGTAGATTCAGTGGATGTTGTTCTTTGGACACAGGAGGTGGGAGAACAAGCAGTTTACCTTTTGCTTTTAAAGATAATGATGAACTTTAAAACAAACCCCCAACAACTAATATGCTGATGTAGGGGAGAAAACGGGTCATAATGGAAAGAAGTTTAAAGTATGTAATTTTCTAAAGTCTGTAATAAACTTGTTAGTCTTTTCTGGAACATTACCTTTTCATTTCATGCATATGGATGTGTAAACTAAGTTTTATTGACTTTGTTTCATGTTACATTACCGAATTTCATGGTTATGTTTCATCCCATGCTTCTTAAAATGTGAATTTGGACAGCTGAATATGCATAAATGGCAAGTGGACTATACTATATCGAGGACTAGCTAACTCAGTGTGGTTGTAGCATATGCCCACATTTGGCATAAGACCGGTAATAAAACTCTCTTTTTCCTCTGTATCTCCCCTCAAAATATGTATTTATGGTTGGTAATGCAGTCTGTCCATTCTTTCTTTTTTTTTTGCTTGCCTTAGTTTGCAGCCAGTCACATACTATATTCCAGAAAATGAATGCTTTGCCAGTCTGAAAATGCAGTGTTGTGTTAAGCCCCTTGTCTTGTGCGTTGCTCACCTAAAAAAGTTCTTCTGTGGTGCAGCTAATAACTGGAGATAAACAAGTCTTGGTTAAGTGTACACCTGGTGTTATTAAAGTAATTTGTGCTCTACTTCATATTGGTATGTGACTATAGATTGAGTTAAAACAAAAAAACCCAAATCCCAACCCAAAACAAACACAAAAAAATCCCCACCGAAGAAACCAAAACCCCGGTAACAAACGAAAGCCCCCCAAAATGCCTCAAAAGGCTTTTGTTTGCAAGCAGAACCTGAAGGCCCCAGTTAGAGAGTAGGATTCCCAAAGCTTCTGTTAAGAGGCAAGATGCAGGACGCTCCCTGTGTGGTTTAAAGATTAAACTTTGGCATGTACTTGTTGGAAGGGTGTCGTGACGCTGGAAAAACCCAGCCTGGAAGGAAACGCTGTAAATAGCAGAACTTTGCCCTGTGCTATGAAGCTTAAGGTATCCTAGCACTTAAATAACTATTGCAGAGAGTAACATAACAAATTAAAAAGCGTTCATTAAAATAATGCAAGATTGCCTGGAAAAGGTGGTTTCTTAAGCAAAGTTAGAGCTGGAAAGGAAAGATAATAGAATAGTTGGGCTGTAGTTGGGTTGATCTAGAGCAATGAAAGGCACATTAAATTTCTAGCTCCATAAGAGCCATCTTGTACAATGAGAGAGGCCCATGGGATCCCAGCTGGATTGTGCTACTTTAAAATAGCGTTTTCCAATAATTACTGCTGGATTAGCTGAACTAGTGAAAATCCTTGTTCAGATAAAGCTTTCTGGTGCTTGCAGTTAGCACAAACCTAAACAATGGATGTGCTGATAAGAAGTCTTAATTTTCTAGTGTGAGCAAAATCGTTCTTCAACTCACCTTCATGTTATTAGTTACTCCACTAAATACTTTATTAGCACAAATAATCAATGCATGCATAATTATGCTTTTAAGTATTCCTTTTCAAGTTGGAGCTTACAGTTTTAT
>VZTM01015091.1:3449-63928 GCA_013400555.1 Jacana jacana
AGAAAAGGGAAAAACAAAAAAGAAACCACTATTTCAGGTAGGAATCCAGCCAGTATGTGTTAGTTAGTATCCTCAAGGTCTACAAAACCATCTCTTAAGTGTATGAAGAATGGCCTACCAATTTACTGATGCTATTAATTGTAGTTGTGTTAAATACAGCATTATCCAAAAAGACCCCTTTCAACTGCCAATGTCATCAAGTGGTGTAACTTCCTGTGGATCCAGTTTTTAAAGTGAAAAGAAATGGGACTTCTGCCACAATTTCAGCTCCTTCTGGACCTTTGTGCTCACGCAGGTCACTTCTTGATGGGACTGCTGGTGAGGAAAAGACAGCCTGCATTTCCATTTCTGCAGCAGGGAAACCATGCTCAGCTGTGGAGTCTTCATACTCTTTTTCTACCAACTCTCTAATGAACTGCTANATACTCTTTTTCTACCGACTCTCTAATGAACTGCTGCTACCTGGTGCATAGCTGGAGCAGTAGCATAATGTGTGTACAGGCAAAGAAATCCCAATGGGAGACACAGGTAGAGATACATGTGTCTCTTTTCAGGTAGAACGTGCCAATGGCCTTATGATTTGTTCATTCTTCACATTGACCAAGGTAACTACAGAAATTGGTTTAGGATGGGGCCTAAGTTCCTAACCACACCAAATGAAAGAGTAAAGGCAAACATAATTAAAGTGTCCTGAGGATTGATGGATGCGAGAAAGAAAAGCTTTTCTTTTTCTCCTTCCTTTAATATCCTAGAGATATTAAAGAAATCTCTACAGTTTTGTTCAGTCAGCTGAACAACAGGCTTTATAATCTAGTAAAACTAATTCTGGTGCTACTGAGGTTCTCTGTGTCTTCCAACAGTGACGAAGGCGCCAAGATGAAATATATGATGAAATGGAAACAGATTTGTTTTTTATTTCAAGCTTTACTTTGTTGTGGTGTTTCTGTTCATTCATAGTAGTGATTCTGAAGGTAATCGTTACTGATCGAGTGATTTGGAGAGAGAAGAAGTATCTTTGCTTGCTAATCCCAGTGCTCAAAATAGTCTTTACTCCACCAGAGAGAGCTGGGAGGAAGTCAGTGCACTACAGCATGGGGTGATGCGAAACAGAATGAAGAGCTGTGCAGGGTGTAGCACTGATTCACACTTAATATATTAAAACAGCTGTCTGTTGCTTATCTTCAAGCCTTTTTCTTCCTCTTCATCTCTTCTGCTGAGAAATCTTTTTATACTCTCCACAGAGAAAAACGGAGAGGACTCCTTCCAGGTAGAACAGAAATCAATTTTTAGGCTGTTTGTCTTCTTGTAGAGATTCTGCTTGGAGATGGTGGCTTCAGGTTCTGCTGTCGTAGTATGAACGCTGCTGAGCATAGCTAGTAAGGGTGCAAAAGGGCCGGGGCCTCAGCCCTCATATTTGTGATGGAGCCAAGAATGAAGCATGTGTGTGAAAAATCACTGCATCCCAGGTGCTCTCCCAGTGATTGTGTCCTTGGCTTAGGCAGCGGTACCCACTGTGGTCTATATGGTCTCCTAAGCAGGGAACACTGTGAGCTGATAATGCTGCACTTGTGTCCAGTAGGGTTTCCACCATTTCCACATCTCAGCATTATCCGCAGTGTTTTTCCGCAGAAGTAGCCATTTACCAAAGTAAATTCAGATCTTGCCACCTTAGCTGAAAGAAGTTGCAGATATTTTGGCCTCTTCATTCTCAGACTCATCACCATGACAGGTCTTCATTGGCAGAAGGATCAGACTTGTATTATTGTCTGCAGTGAATGGCTGGATGGTTATTGACTTTTCTATTATATTGTTGAGAATTCAAGTCTCTGCTAGTGTCAACAGGTGAAAGGACCATGAGTTGTCCCACTTTGGACTAAAGGCAAGGCAGCACTTAGTACTTCTCATATTCACAAAGGTTTATATGTTAGTGAGCTCTGAAAGTAGGTTATTTATAAAACAGCAGGAAAATTGTATTCCATTCAATCTATTTATGCAGTCGCTCTACTTTATCAAAACTAATTTTAAATTAATTTCATTGGGAATTGTACATCTGTAGGCTAGAACCCATGTGGAAAGGCACGTAGAAGGCATTTATTTGGAGTAATAAAATTGGACTGATGGTGATGATTCTGAGACCTCACCAATGAATTAATGACCAAAGAGGAGACTCCTCTGTTTTTCATGATGAAGGAGGAGAGATGATCCGCCTGGTTGCCTGCACTGCAGAGGACATCGATTCTTGTACCCATTTCTCTTTGACACTCAGTATTCCAGACTCAGTTGTGAGGCATGTGTTTATGTACTATACAGGCAAGGGATGGGGGCAAGGTGACTTTGCTGACAATCCCTGCACTGTTCAATTGCAGATCAATTACTTTATTTCAGGTGGGTGAGTGTAGGAGTTTGTCTGTCCCACTGCCCCCCAGAACTGAATCGAATGCACTCCTTAGGAACGTACACTTAAATCTGTGACTAAATGTTTGCAGAATGGAAACTTCCCTTTCTTCTCTCTCCCCAGGGTACAGATGTACTACAACTTTCCTGAAGTTGTAGTCACCCTTTAAAAACTTTTTCATCTTGCTATTCAGCTGGCTGCTGTTTCAGGCCAAGTGGTGAACAGAGAGCGCAGCCTGTTAGCATCTCAAGGAGCACTGCTTTTCCTCCTGCCTCTGAACCCTTACTCTGTTGTTCTTCTGCCTGAGGAATTTGTCTTCGCCTTTTACGAGTAAGAAGAAGTAGGTATTTCTACAAAGGGCATGGAATTTGGAAACTCAAGTGCAGACTTTGGAAAGCAGCCTGCTAGCTCCTGGGATTTTCAGACCAGAAACTGGTAGGTCTTTTCTTCCCAGTGCCCTTAGGAAGCAAGCTGTGGAGAAAAGGTGTCTTGGAGGCAAAATGTTAGTAGAGGCACCTGACAATGAGAGGTGAGGGGCGGAGGTGTTAACGATCCATTTTGTGTGCTTAGCTCCCTTGGTTTGTGCAAGCTGATTAGAGTGTAAATTACAAGATTTCATTATTTTCATTTTTCCATTTCCTTACTGAAGCACCTAAAAACACTATCCTGAGTAAGCATCTATTATATTATGGACTGAATAAGTCATTAATAGAAAGGCAGTATCTACTTACAATTGTAAATCAGCATTCTTAGGCTGTGACCTGCTCTTCCAGAAAGCATATGCAGCCAAAAAGCTCTCTGAAATTTTTGTCTCATATTGCCCCTGAGGCAAAAACCCAGCTTCACAGAAGAGCTGTCCTTAAGGCTCTCTACAGATGTGGTGTACCTTATGGAGAAGTCAATTCTGTAAACCTCCCTACCTTAATTGTCTCTCCAAAGTTGGCCGACTGGCGTCCATGACCACTGCAATTTGCAGGCATGTCTGTCACATAATTTAAAAGCTATATAAGATTAAAAGATAGATTGAAAAAATACACCCAAACTTTAGTGATTTACCATTAAACACTGCGTCATTGAAGCATCTAAATAGATCATGAAAATAAGCACACATGCCTAAGAAGAGTATTTCTGCACTCCAAACTATCTGACCTAGGGACTTACTCCTCTGGCTGTGCTGATGTGTCCAGCCAATGGGTTTCTCACAGATGTTTGCCATTTGGACCTGCTGGTTTAGGTGAAACCTTAGCCCTCTGCAATATTATATTCTGATTTTGTAACTTTGGATTGGTTTGACTAGGTATAAAATAAAATAAAAAACCCAACTGCTTTAAACACTCTTCAGTCTCAGCTTCAGCAATTAGGTATATTCTTCTTGAACAGTATAAAAATGAACCTCAGTGACTCCAATCACCAGATAGTTTCTCCACATTAAAATAGTAGCCTGAGTTAAGTCTTTGTGCCAGGACATAATTTTTCCTTTATAGCATGAGGCTACTTTTAATTTCCTTTTTTATGTGAACCATTATTGTAATTTAAAAGAGCCAATAGCTGTTTAACCAGGATTCTCCCTCTCTTTCCCACAGATGGTAGAACCCTGTTCCCACAGGTTCATGGATCTCCAGTTGTCCAGGGGACCTTTTCTTTGCTAATGGCATATCAAGTTTACATAGAGTTCTCTCCTCTTTTCAAGATCCCTTGATAGGTGTCTTCAGCCCTACACAGACAGGGGAAGCAGTAGATAAAGTGGCTGTCATCCTTGTTTTCTCTCAGGGCTATCCCATTTGCCAGGCATCCAGTTTACAGGTTGTAACATGAACACTGAAAATATGGAAGTCCCTTTTTTGTACAGGTGGTTTGAAGTCTATCAGGTTCAGCCATGGTTTACATTTGGAGTACTTAGCCCTTTACCCCACAGCAAATTCTCTTTTTTCCTCAAATGCCTGTCGAAGAGATGAGCAGAATGGTACCCCTACCTGTCAGTTCGTCTGTCCAGCAGCATAACAACCCAACCAATGTCTAATGTTATACCATGTGTGCAGTGTTGGTCTTTAAAAGCTGTATTTTGGATTCCGGTCCACTACCTTAGGGGCTACAATCCTGTATCTGTTCCATTCACACACGTAAGAATGCATTTTCTAATTTCTAATCAAGCCTCTCCCACAAAAATAATCTATCTCTGTATATCATTATCCATGAGCCTTGCAGCTGAAGAAGCACAAGAGGATTGCTTATACCCTTGAGTTTGTGAAATAAACTGTGTTCAGTAAAATGATTTCTCATGCATCTGTTGCAGACAGTAATACAGCACAGCAGGAATCTGTTTAAAATAGTGCTTGCTTGCTCAAAACCTTCTGTGTGCTGGAGTGTTGTTATCCGTGTAGGGGAGAGAGAGAGAGGCAGGAGAGTCTTGCTTTTCAGAAACAGCGTGACTGTGGTAGTTAATAATCCCTTTACTGTATATAGCATTACAAGTTATTTTAGAGCAGATCTGTGCATCCTGGTGGGCTGCTTTTCTGAACAGATTTTACTGGTTCATGCCATGAAAACAGGAAGGCTTGATTTTACATCTGTTCAGCACTGACTTCATTAGCTCTATATTGGGGCAGGGAAAAGCACAAGCACCTCACCAAACCTCATGAATGGGATCTTCTGTGTAGTCGTATCTTCTATTTTCAAATTCCTGTCCTTGTGAGCTGCTGACACTTAAGAGAGTTTCACTCTTCAGCACTTTGTCATTTCCAGGCTCCAAAACTGAAAGGAGCAAATTCTTTGCTGCATCCAGACTTGACAGAATGTAGCCAACAGAGGGAATGTCTGGAAGTCAGTTACTGGATCCTGATCTTGGCTGTGATCCTCTTCTTGCCTCTTCACTTTTTCTGACTCATGACAGAGAAGGTCACATTTGTAATCTGAGTGCTGACTTCTACTTGACAACTTTCTGAATGCATCTCTTGATCTCCAGAACTTACTGGGGCAGGAGATGGTTTACTGAAAAGCCTTTTCTGAGTACCTAAAAATCTTGCTTAGCATGTCTGAAAGAGGCAGGTTGTGAAAAGCAGATGGTGAGAGAAAGGTCAAGAAGAAAATTGTTTAGGTCTCAATCTAAATGAAGTGGAAGGAGACCAATCAACATCCAAGCACACAGGATTTTCCAAAGTCTTTTGTGGTTAGGCACACTGTCTCTGTGTCTGTATTACACAGCTTATCTGCCATGTGAATAATATTCTAGTGGTATTAACAACTTAGCAAGAAATTGAGGAGCTTAATGTCAAGCTAGGCCCTGAAAAACTATTGTGTTTCGTCAAAGAAGCAAAAACCACTTACGCAATTTCATTAATGTTCCTAGACAATTCAGGGTTTTAGTTCAGTGCCCTTTTTGATTAATTTACTACATAACACATATTCTCTTCTCATTTTCTAATTACATGCTGTCAGTTACTTTTCCAGTGTGTTCTTTATATCAGATTGGCACACTGGAAACTTTATGAGGGATGTAACTCTTGTTTCTTGTGTTATCCTCAGAGAATTTCCACGCCAGTATAGTGAGAAGGAACAGCACACTGTTATTGTGTGTTGGGTCTTTCATGGAGAAACGAAGAGTTCTGAAAGCTGATAACCTTTTCATCTTTTGTTCCAGTTTCAGTAGGTAAGCAAGGAAAAAATAGTTACGAGTAGATGTAAGGATAGGTATTGCCAGGTCAAAGGAGCCTCTAGGAGCCCAGTGGAAAGTCTGGATCATTTATAAGAAGGTCAAAGCTCGTGTGTGTTTGAGGAACTGAGTGGAACGGTTTTGCCTAAGTTTGGTGCTTGGAGTTGACTTCTATATGAGAACTACAGGATTAAGCAACATTTTTGCTCAGCACTCAAGTCTGGTAGCGTCTTGTGACCACAGGACATCGTGGAGTATGGCATAGCTCAGTGTTCAGTGTTCCAGCTGGAAACAGTTATGAATATGAGGTGTGTCATGCAATTCCTTTGAGAAGCAGGGGTGCTACTGGTGACCTCCTTAATTTTGAAAATTGATCATGTGTTTTTACTCTTAATCGAAGGTTATGACTAACCTTTAATAAACTCTTAATGTAGAGAAGACTATCTTACTTGTCCCTTGCAAACATAGCATCTTTAAGAGCACTCAGTGAGGGACCTTCTCAAAGCATTATAGAAGTGGTTCTAAACCATACTAACCAAACTGTCTTTATTAAGACACGTACCGACTCCTTCATAGAACTCTAGTTATTTCTGATGTAAAGCTACATTCCATAAAGGATTTTGCTTTTCCCCAGTGTGTACTGAGCTGATTCCTTGTTATCATTACCATCGACTTGCGTAAGGAGGAGATCATACTTCCTGGATGGACCTTCCCAGATTACCCAAGCTCTTTTTGAAGGTGGTTGTCCATTTGTGAATGGCTCCTTCCCTTTTAGTTAATTAAACTGGTTCGTGGTTATCTTACACAATTCACTATTTAACTACTGAGCAGTATACCGGGCAATGGGGGCTTGGCAGGCTGATTAGCATTAGAGGAGGAACTTAAAATTATAATATATTCTGGTTCAGTTCTATAGCCTTTCCCCCTGGAATAAATCAGAAGTGTACGCAGCCACTTTGCCCAGATGCTGCCCTTTGTTATTAATTTATTTTACAATCTGGTTTTCATTATTTTGGCAGAGATAACACACTATTCTCAGCTGTCTGTTTAGGAATCCTTCATGCAAACTCTAACAAGTCTCTGGTGCATTTTTCTTTTTCTCTGCCTTCTGATCCCTGAGCTATTCCAGTGCTTCAGTGGCTCATGCTTTTTTTGTCTATATTCCCAGAGACGGAAAAATGCAGGTAAAGCCTGAGAATATAAGAATCCCCTTTGCTGCCTTCTCTGCTTTTGTTTATTTAGACCAAGGAACAACTTGAAAATGAATGCATTTGAGAGTCACTACCAGGCTCTGGAACTCAAACACGACTACTAAAACGTACCCCAAGAAAAAATTCAGGCTAAAGGCTCAAGGTTGATTTATCACTGAGCCAAAATACGGCTGCAACATAAACCTCACACAGAGAGGTTAAGGCAGAGATCTTTGTGTTCAGGGTTAGGTGCCTGCAGGTTCTAGGCAATGTGCAGTGTGTTCCTATGCGCTCCAGATGGCCAGCACCGCACTGTTGTTGCTCTCCTCCCAGATTCCCTTATACCTGAGTAAATTTAGTTGATTTGTTCTTCTCCTGTTGTGCTTATGGCAAGACTACTCGTTCTGAGTCAGAAGTAGCAAGCTTTTTCCTTGATTCTGTGTGCCAGCTGGTCAGTGCAAGGAATTCAGGGTCTTTGCTCCCCGTTTGAATGCACTACCCATTTGCCTATGGCTAAACGAGTTGGCAAATGGCTAATTAAAAGATATCTGAGTGTCTGATTGAAATCCACACCTCGCAAAAAAAGAGCACATATGAGAGGCTGTCTGCAATAACCCCATTCATTTCTTTGAAGAATTTATTAACTCCAGCATAGATTACCAGTGCTTTCAATGGTTTGAGCTCACCTGGTGATTTTTGCGCGGTAGCAAGAAGCTCTGCGTGCTCCGTCCCACCAGCTGAGCCATGGGAGTGCAAACGCTCAGCTGGGAAAGCTGAGTGGGGCTGAGCACTTGCCAAAGGTGGCATCAGATGGGTCTAGGGGATGTCTAGCTCTACCCTCAGCGACACACCGTTCAAAGCCGTGGCCGTGTCTCAGCTCTCACCTGCGTCCGTGTTAACAGGCGGAGCTTTCACTAAAGACAGTGCCGAACTTGGGGTGGCCATAGAAGAGCCCGGCCCTGAGGAAGTCTGCACTGTGCACAGCAGTCACCACGGAGAGCCAACCTCTCTGTTTCAGTTGCTTTAAAACCAGCAACTGGCACAGGTATAACCCCCCCGTTTTCCCCTATACATTAGTGCTATTTTATGAATGTAACGATACAGCTTTCATGAAAATAGTTCATCTGTTTCGTGCAATAAACTGTCCTCCTAATGGGATGCAATCACAACTAATTACTTTTCCATGGGATACAATCAATATCTGAAGTCAGTACTGCTAAATCATTCCTCCCACAAATGGTAATGGAGAAGCAGATTATAAAACAGACAATCCTTCCTCAAGAGAAAATAGAGCTTTGGAAAAACAGAACATTTTCTTCTAGTCTGTAGTGAATGATAATCTGGAGGTGAAAATAGACCGCAGGCTGGGCCACTTTAGGGTTTAGATACAAGATTCCAGGAGAAACGGTGTATTTCAAGTAACATCCTGCTTCTGGAAGACAAGACACGGTAAAACTATTTCAAAGGCCAGCACTTTTGAAAATCATGTATCAGTTTTGAAAACTTATGGCCTTGTTTTTAAACCTTAGAAGAAAACCCAACAACAGAGGAATCTGCAGACTTGATTCCCAGAAAGATTGTTCAAAGATTAATGCACACAGGACGTCACTAGTCACTGGACAGCCTTTTGCCAGAAGCACCTAAAAGCTTCTAGACCGCTAAGAAGTGATGATTCTGCCTGCTGTGCTCCAGTGAGCTTCTCCTCAGGCCTCTTCTACACCCCTGCAAGTGCCTCAATGCACAGAACATTGGACTCTGATCTTTTTCCTGACACTTATCTTCCTGGGAATCAACTAGAGGTGCAGTGTGGAGAGGAGGCCTTAGGCACGCTGATTTGTAGTGATATCGTCAGAGAAAGTGAAAAGTAACGTGAGGTGTAGTACAGATATCACTGCTCCTTCTTTGAGAGACTGAAACTGGCTTCAGTATGGGCAGTCACATCACACACTGTACCTTCTGTCTCATGGAGAATGAGGCCTTATTCTGTAGCAGATGAGTGATTCTCCTCTAGGTTCAGGGAACAGATGCCACAGTCACTTGACTAAGACCCTGAGCTCTGTTACCAGTGAAAACTCAATGGAATCAATATAGGGTCCTTAGTCCTTTCTAATGTTGTAAAGGGCTATAAGGAGATTATACAGCATTACTACATACAGGATGGTTCATTGTAAGTTGCATCAGCTCTCCATTTCCTTATCGAAAAAGAGATGCTTTTCTTCTATAAAAACCTTTTAATTCGATCACTAAATTGTTTCAAACAGCATATCTTAATCCTGCAGTGGATATAATCAATCTGAAAGTACACAGAAAACATTCCTGCCAGCGTATTTAAGAATGTACCAGTGACAATATTGAAAGAGTATTTAATTGAATCCTGAACTTCCCGTTATCAATAGTGACAGCTACAATGCAGTACCATTGATCAACCTGTAATCCAGAATGAGGAAGAAATTTCCTACGTGGCCTTCTCTTCTCGGCCCATTAATTTCACAAACTATCATCAACTGTTTATGGCAGCCTAATCTCAGCGTGTAACTTGTACAAGACAACACAGCAAATAGTCCAATATCAATGAAGAATAGGGCAAGGACTTGTATTATTCTTGTTTCATTTCTAATAACTCCCCGTATTCTACTTGCTTTTAGACTACTGTACAGAGTCAGTACATTGCTTTCTTTCAGCAGGCCCCACCACCTGTGGGCTCACCATACCTCGCCCATGAGGTAGAGCAGTTGTCTTTGGTGGCCTTAAATAAATATCCTCAAGGAGAGAAATGTTCAAACTATGCCAAATTACTTCTTTCCTGAGTTTAAGATACGATGAATTTTACCTCTTTGATTGGGTGGTTATTCAAAGTTCAAAAAGATAAAAGAATATCGGGAAAGGAAATAACTTTAATGCAAAACAAACAAAAAATAAAAGGAAGACAACAATGAATTTGTTACAACATTTCTCCTAAAAGGGAAAGTCTCCCAAAGTCACAGCACCCTATGACTTATATTCTACTGAATAAGATCCCTTTTATTTCTGCCATCCGGATTTCCTGGAATTAAGGGTTATCTCTGTGTCAGCAGGGGTGTCACTGTAGGTGAAGAGATGTAGAAGAGTGAAGTGGGAATGCTGATAAGCATTTTCCATTTCATTCTTTCAGTAGAAAAACACCTGTGAAATCTGGAGGTCAAATCAAAATAACAAGAGGCTTCTGTAAGAAGCACCAGGGGATATTTGCAGCAAACCCTGCCAATTTGTGCTGTAAACCAGTTTGTCACAGGCAAGTAGTGTAGATAGTGGAGAAAGAGGTAAAATGCAGTACAGACAGTTCAATAAATAGAGTTCATATGGCAACTCACAACCATTTTTAAAGTCAGCTTAACTTACAAAAAAAAAATTCCTTCCCAAGGCCATGACTTTCTGTGGTCTGGAGGCTTATTTTGTGTGGAATGTGTGAACTAGAACCTGCACCCATAACGAAGTTGTGCTGGAGAACTGAATTGAGCCATAAGCCACCCAATGTGCACTGGAGATTGACTTGTGTTAAGGCACTAAGGAAAACTCATCATTTCTCTTCAGCTGACAACATGTCCTTGCAGCCTGGAGTAGGGAAGGAGGAGAGGGTGCTGGCAGGGGATCAGCAGGGAAACTGCAGCACAAGATCATCTCCTCCTTGCAATTTGCCTAGAAAAACCCAAAGGACTAATGGCTACACATGGTCATTCAGCCTTTTGGTGGGCTTGATCGCTCCCTGAGGTGACCATCTTGCTCCTTGACCACGGAGTGCCTATCCAGTTACTTACCTCAGGTGCCACAGTCACATGCTCCTCCGTAGATGAGAGGAATCTAGCTGTACACAGTAGTGTTTTCAAAATGTTTTTAGAATGAGCAATCAAAATCAGTAGCAGAAATCTCATTGCAGTTTGGAAATGGCTTGTATTTCAAAGCTCATTCCCCACTGATTAATTTTTATTTTATGTTCCCACCTGCTTGCTTTGTTCAGTTTAAAATAAAACAACAAAAAAAGAGCAGAAAGAAATAATGTTAGCGACACTGTAGATATTTCTGATGGGTAAGTCCAACAACAATGATGATTGCAGTTTCTCCCAAAGCCAAAGCAATCTGTTTGTTAGTGACACTATCAGCAGTTAGGGAGAGTGATCCCTCTGCCAAATGTCTGTGGGTTTTGAATACTTAACAGACTGGGGATTTCAAAGAAATGAAATTTCAACTGCATGCGTACCCAGGGTACATATACATCTACTGGTAACTGGCAGTCAACCGGTGTGGAGTTGTCTGCGCTTTCATAAGGATTTGGAGTTGGCCATGAAGGTTGCTTGCCAGGCAGAAGAGCATAAATGAAAAAGAAAGGAGCTCCTTGCTCTGTTTTCAAGGCCAGCACGAGCTCTACCACAGAAAGTACTTTTTTGTTTTATCAAGCCGGTTCTTTTGGTGGAAGTTGGGAAATCTGCAGTGTTTCTGAACCCCACAGCAGTGTCTGTTTCCTGTCAAAAGTCTGCCAACAACTTACCCGAAATAAGGATGGTTAGAATTCCTGAGGTGTTTCTGCTTTGCAGGGCAGATGCTGCTGTGGGCCTAACTCCCCGTGTGGTGCTGGTACAAGCAGTCCCATTGACTCAAACAGAGCACAGGAGTGAGCAGAGGTTGGATGGAACCTGTGGGACATATACTTATGAGGGAGACTTTAAATCAGAGAAGAATAGCAGAAATTTCCAGAGTATAAGAATTTCATTCAATTGTCTGGGATTTCTCTGTGGTGCCTTCTTTTGTTTGGGTTTGGGGTTTTTGTTTCTCTTTGGGTTTTTTTTTGTTGGGTTTTTTCTGTTTGTTTGTTTGCTTGGGGTTTTTTTTTGTTCCTGGAGAAAAAGTGGCTAAAATCTTGTAAGACTAAAGAAAGTTCCAAGATTCAACCTGTACATTCTGAGGTGCACCCTAGAGAGTGAGGTTTCCTTCGTTGTATAATCATAGCTGGTAGACACTACTGCCGGATCTTGGATCTCCTGTGCACTGTGTTGAGAGTGGGTATGCAGGCAAAGGGAAAAAGACTTCCTGTACCTTATGGCAGACTTGAGATAGAAACTGGTCAGAGACTCAGAGTGGCTGAGGTTGGCAGAGAACTCTGGAAATCATCCGGTCTGATGCTCCTGCTTAAACCAGCGTCAACTAGAGCAGGTTGCTCAGAGCCATAACAAGTCAGGTTTTGAATATCTCAAAGGAGGGAGACTCTACAAATTCTGTGGGCAACGTGTGACAGGGTTTGATGACTCTCACAATAAAAATATTTTTTTCAGATGTTTAAGTTGAATTTCAATGAGACAAGAGCCTCACTGGACTGATTGGTTGCTAAAGTTAAACAAATTTTTTCTGGCCAGTGTGAAAGACCAAGGTAATAATACCTGCCTATCAAACGACAAACTCTGTCTGAGATGGTGTAACAAAAGGAAAAGCCATTTTTCCTCAAGGGTGCATGCTCTCATGACAGGCTTGACAAATGCATCTATTCTATAATAAATAAGCTGTCCCTTCCCATTCAATTGAATGCTATGTGACACTTGTGAATTTAATAATTTTCACTTGGTATTTAATGATTTCCACCTTGTGGAAGATTTAATTGTGGTGAAATCATGGTGTGAAGAAAGCAAATTTGTAACTACAATAACTCTTTTGCTCTAAGATGGACATGGATCCCTAAATGGCATGTGAATTGAAAGGCTTACAGTCAGATGAATTTTCAGTGGTTTCTAAATAGCTGAAGTAGGATTAAATCAGGTCTCTGAGCCTCTGATACCATCTTTGTGAATTAATTATCTTATCCTCACTACACTACCAGTTGATCAGCATTTGATTAGTCAGTGAACAGTTTCACTTGGCATCTTCCTAAGGAGTGCTATTTTATACAGAAGGAGATGAAAGTCTACTGTCATTTCTGGTAGCAGGAGTAAGGAAATATTTAAAATATCATTAGTAACTGATTTTTTTCCTTGTTCATAATTCTTCTTACAAGCTTCCAGCTTTATTGCTTATGATTTGGGTTTGGGGGTTTTTTCCATTTGCTTCTCTGCCTTGTTAAATCTAATTTCTTAAACTACAGTTCCGCGTTTTCTGTGGTCTGGAGCTGAGTTAATGCAATTGCAAGATTTTGACATTTTCTGATTTTATTTCTTTTCAGATTGGACAGAAAAAAAAAAAAAAGAGTAATACATAATTAGTAAAGACTAGCTGAAGAAGGCCCAGCTGATCAAACATCTCAAACCACAGAGACTGAATTAACTCGATCCTAGCAACCAGCTTCTCTTAACGGGTGGAAAATACCTCAGTTTCAGTTAGGGAAAAGGGCATGCACGGCTTTCCCTGGAATGATGAATCCGGGAATCTCCAGAGTGTACAATATGATATAAATCTTGTCCAGTTTGGACATGTGTGGAGAAACTACAGTTTGTCTGCAGTCCTAGATGTAGGACCTGAGGTGTGACAAGGGACCAAGTTCCAGCACTGACATATCATGAGACAGTCCCACACACCTCAGGAGATCATATTTTATCTTAACTGATAATTAATTTGTTTAAAATGCTTTAAAGATCTCTAAGCCGTGGGATGGTGGAGAAGAGCTCAAGAAATGTGGGTAGCATTAGGACATTCGGAAAGCTCAAGAGCGCAATAAGTTTCACAACAGCATGGTGGAGTGTGTCCTGGTTTGGGTTATGGTTTTGTCATTATTTTGTCTTGGGCCTGAGACACGGTTTTTTTAATGACTGCCTTGTCAATAGTACTGTCGCTTGCAACGTTTCTAGCATTTTTCCATACCAGAGGAGTCTGGCTTTGGGATTTCATCCTGTTCCCCTGTGAGACTTCCTGTGGACCTCAGTGAGCATTGAATCAAATCCTTTCCTTCCAAATCAGAACGGGGTAGGGAAAGAGTCCAGGCCTATCGGGCATATAATAGCTACCCCCTAACTGATATCAATGGGAAATGAATACAGACGTGTCCTGATTTGGGCACATCATTGAAGGAAGAAGGATATTTCTGTCTCAGTTTCATTTTTGTCACTGGGCAAGCCAGAGTGTACATCAATTTAATTTTTCAGGATCTTTCAGTTCAGAATTTGGGATTGTCCTTCCCATGAAAAATAGTGGAGATGCACTGTCCTGTGGAAGCAGAAGTAGCTGTGCTGCCTCTGATCTCTTGGGGGTGCAGAGAAGGCAAAAGGTGTTCACTCATTGTCCTGGCCCATGGTTGCAAGGCAGCAGAGTCAGAACTCTTCTTTCGTAAGATTCCCTTAAGGCATTCTTAAGAATGCCTTTATTCAACTCCTGTAGAGAACTCATGCTTTTGCACACTGCTTAAAGGAAGAAAAGGCTGCACATGCCCAATCAGTGTGTACATTTAAAACCTTAATGCATTTCTCGGTCCTTAATAGCTTTGAACAACGCAGCTGCTACACAAAAATATGATAATTGCGTTTACATTTCTACCTTGAGATGTACCTACCTCTTTTGGTAGGTAATTAAACTAAATAACTCTGAGCTACAGTAAAACATACTCAGTTCTATGTGCTCATAATAAGGAGGGATTGTGTTCAATGAAAGATAAGCAATCCTGGCTAGAACCAGATCTTGTGAATGCTCTAGCCCTTTTCTATACGCAGTTTATACTGGCACCCTTAAAATCATTCCAGGTCAGTCCTGGAAATGTAGTACCTCTTCGATTTAAATGTAACCCTTTGCTAAGACAGAGTCTATTCCTTTTCTGGTGTCTGTGGCACACCAGCTCATCAGTTCAGCTGTGAATCTGAGATCACTCACATTGCCAGTCGCTGTTTAAAGGTGAATGCAGGGCGTATTAAACCGAAATGACCAAACAGGACACGAGGACAACTGATTTGCTCTCCCTGAGCGCCGTCAGCCATAGCACGCATCAAGCCACAGGGCTGTGATTGCACTGGGCAAAAGTAGGGTATACACACAAACACTTCACTGCTAAGAATGCAGCGAAGGGAGAACAAATCAAGCTATCATAAAGCTGCACCCTTTAGTGATTTATAGAGTCATTGTATGCCCCATGCGGTATCTTGCTGAGCAGCATTCACCAATCATTTGCCCTTTGAGTGTATTGAGTAACTGTCTGTGCTTTGTAATGCTATTAGAGGAGTTGCCTGCCTGTGCAACAGTTTATTGAACATCTACCTAGTGATACTTTATTCACTCATTGCTATTGCTTTACTTAATACTTGGCTGGCTATTTTGCTTGGTGTTTTCTAGAACTATTTCTAGATCTGAATGGGGCAAGCTTTCTCAGAAGTGGGCAGTCTCTCAAGCCAGATTGCTTCAGATTTGCTCATTTGTTCTTCCACAGACTTCTTTATTGCAAAGCAAACTTGATGGCCCTGCTTCTTACATCACTGCTATTGTATTTTTCTTTGACATCAGAATATTTCTGGTGATTCTTCCCCCATTCACCTAAAGTGGCTGGGCCTGCTTTTTCAATGAATTTTCTGTGGTTACAATGAAATTGCAGACACCGTGAAGAAATTCATTATTCTTCTTCCATACTGTTTCAGCACCTGGACTCCAGACTTTTCAGTCCAATGCTTTATGGTGTAAAACACTGACCACACACACAAGTGATACATTTTGTTACTGGAACTCAGGAAGATTCAGTGCTTTTTCCATCATGCTAAAGGCATGTGGCAGTTAGCAAGTTATGAAGTGTAGCAAGGATTGCTGTTGCTGGGCTAGGGGCATCTTTCATCAATTCCCATTGATTCAAGGCAGGGGGTATTTCAAAGGCAAGGTTTTATAGAAATATATTTTTCAACATTACCTTTTGAAGAATGTGGTCTTTTCTAAAACACACCAATGATCACCAATGCAACCCCATATTATTAAGTCCTCCTTACTCTTCTCATTCTTCAAATATCAGTGAGTGAACCTGATTCACCAGTATGTCAAACCTCCCTCTGCAAGAGTAGAATGCCAACATATTATGCAGGGCTAATATTCAGAATTGTTAAAATCAGCTAGATTTGGTACAAGGCAATAGTGAGCTGGACTGGCAATTCTGTATTTGTGATCAGCAGTTTAGATATAGGTTTTGCTTCTTATCTGAGCACTGACCAAGAGACTTGGAGGAAAGGCAAGAGATGGTTGCTAGTCGCCATGTGGAGGTTAATCTGATCTTGACCATGCATACAGAACTTTGTTTCTGCATCCTTCCTTTTTTGTTTTGGTTTGTTCTGTTGTTTTGTTTTGTTTTGTTTTGTTTTGTTTTAATGTTGATAGATTTACCCCAGTAACAGCTAGCCCTTTGAAGTGGTCCTATTGGTCCTATATGGTCCTATTGCTAGCTCTGTTGCAATGCTCAGTACTTTAGTATTAAGTGACTGCTGTCTAGGGGAATCCACAGGCCCAAGTCAGTCCCTTGAGTGCTTCTATTTCATGTAGGGAAGATTGGGTACAAAAAAAGAGGTAGTCAGCTTGAGCAGGTAAATGTGCCATCTGACCTATCCAGTGGTGAGAGGAATATAGCTTAAGACACACCTTTTTGAGCAAAATAATTGCTACTCCAGAGTCCTGGTGGCATCACGATACCTGAGAGTTGCCTAAGGGCTTCAGGCAGTGTCAAACTTCCGAATAGGATCTTTAACAGGCAGCTGAGGAGCAAATGAGAAGCAAACCCAAGCATGAACATCCTATTCCTCTACCCTAAACATCTGCTCTGGCTTTCAGGGGGACCTATTAATCTACTCTGGATACCTGTCTCTGAATCCTCTCCTACAGCTTGGACCCCCCACTCTGTACTCATGCAGGAGAGGACTCAGCTGAGTTTCTTAGTATTCAAGACCATCTTTCTCATCACCAAGGGTTTGCCTTGCCTAAGTAAACCTTGGGAGATGTTCCACTATTTTTGCATGTTCCCTGTCATTCCAGCAGAAAACAATACTCAAACCCCAAGAATACAAAGGCAAAAACCCCTAAAATATTTACTCAGCTAGAAGGCAAAATGACAAGATTATTTTGATCCAGGACTACCTCCCTGTTTTACCTAGCAGCTGCTTCACGTTCAAAAAACTGCACTTTTTATAACAGGAGGCAGGGACTCTTTCACTTCATTTGAGTATAGATTGATGATTCCTCTTGTGCTGTCTGGCCAGCTCACTAACTTGAAATGTTCAATTGAAATCTCTCAGGCAGGAGAAGGAATTAAATCTATTTCTCCTAGGCTAGGGGGGATTATAGGCTCTTCCAGAAGGGGGTGCTTCTTCTTATCCTCCCCACCCTATTGGTGGGGAATTGGTGAAGAATTGGAAGAAAAAAATGGTCTAGAGTTTCTGGATTTTTATCTTTGAAAATACCTTCATTTTCATAACAAATGCAATTTTGGCCATTTTTTAAATACTTTTTTTTTTTATATATAATGCTTCAGGGAAAAAAGAAACTGATGTTAATATTTTTTCCCCCAGATCCCTGGAGGACCAAAATTGTCTCCTTTACTCTATTGATTATGTAGTGCTAAATGTCATCTAGTAGAAGTTGAAAAACACCCTTCTGCTCGTTGCTCCTTATCTCTGTGAAAAGTTTCACTACATTTATTTATTGTTTAGATTGCATTTATTCTGAAACGCAAATGCAGTTAAATAACATCTCAAAATAGTTCTGTAGAGACTACATGAGGAATGAGCCCAGAGCCCAACCGTACTGAGCGTCTTTAGAGCAGGATCAATGGGAATTATTCCAAATCCTGCTTGTTTGGCAGAGCTCCACGCAGTAAATGCTATGCTGCAGAAAGACAGCTAATTCCTCCAGGTTATGCTAGTAATAACACTACCATGTTCCTTTTCTCCTTTCTATTTCTTAAACGGGAATTAAAGCAAACAATTGGTGCGTCACCATAGACTCTGCATTATGCATTAGTTCCTGTGCTTTCCTTACCTCATACCGTCTGATGGGCTCAGACTGATAAACGTGCAAGCTTCAGATCTGTTTGTTCACAGCTTTTCTAGCAGCATGTTTCAAATCTTTCCTTATTTTTCAGAAACCATATGCCATGTAGTGTCATAAATGGCGCTTGTGAGGAGGAAACCATCCGAGCATAGACACGTAGAATCATTCAGGTTGGAGTGTACAGGACAGAGCTAGCAGAGAAGTAGTGTTGCATCGAGTTGCTGTTTAAAAAACTAATTTAAAAATGTGTGTGAATGCAAGTCCCTTTAATGAAAATAGATGGAAATATATTCACTGCATTCACGGCATATGAAAGGTTATACTTAATGTTATCTGGTCTCGACCTTTAGACTGAAATTTGCATTTGATTTTCAATGCCTCTGTGAATGTTTTACTTCCTGCTTGAAACCCTTTCTAAACTGTGAAGACTACACAGCCTGTTGCACTATTGATCACTTCAGGTGGTAACTTTTCATGGCTGTATAAAGTTAATTATTGTTTTGAAGTGAAATTCTGAATTTTGGATCCAGTGGGATTGCACTGGGAATAGACTTATTCAAAGCTGAGACAAACCTTGCACTGTGATCTGCCTGCAGAGAGCCCTTTGAGAAGGTTTATCGTTATGTCCTGTCTTTGTCTGAGTTCGTACCAAGAGGTAGCCTAAAAAATGAAGGCTTACACCAACACAAAGCTTCACACTAAGACATAGCCGTAAACTATGGTAGGATGATTGAAATTTCATTTCACAGTCCCTTTTATAAAGGCATTCACTTCCACTTCATAGTGTTGTGTTTTTCATTCTATGTCACACTGCAGTTCCCTGTGCCATGAATGGCTGTACACAATTTCCTATTTCACAACTATTCATTCATTCTTTTTTTTTCTGTCCTCTCTCTCTCTCTCTGTGTCTTCAGTAGATGATAATAGACTTATTACCACCTTCATCTTAACAGCACCACCTCACTTGCCTGGTCTAACATACTTAAATTCAGAACAATGATATCCACTCTTATCTAAGATTAAACCCAGCGAACTCTACTTCAGACTCAAGACAGACTGGTACTTCTTAAATCATGTCTGCTTTTTTCCCCGGTCATATCAGCAGCAGCATCTTTTTATAAAAAATACTGTCTCTGTTATTAGTCATTGTCATTAAAATGTGACACTTGGGGATCAGGCCCTCACAATGAGACTGCCAATCCACACACAAAACTCGTGTTTTCTGTAACTGGATATTCTCAGGTCTTTTCCTTTTCCTGCAGTTTTTGACCAATTTGTGTATTAGTCTAGGATAGTGCCCTCAAGGCACCCAGACATACGCGTGTGAACACACCACACAGTAGTTCCAACAAGTCTCTCCCAGGACTGATCCCCTTCCTTATCTTGGTGCCATCTTTTTTGCCTTCTTCATGTTTATGCCAGAGCAAATCAAAAGAGAGCTCCAAGCCTTAAAAACCAAGGACTGACTTGTCTCCCAAAGGAAGGAGTGATGCATCATTCTGCAGCAGTGATTTTGAGAATTATAGGATACGCACTTTTTAAAACATGTTCAAGTATTTTTTTGTATTCAGCTGTGAGCAAGATACACCACTCAATTAAATAATGATCCTCTGTCCTCTTTAGAATTAGCAATTTGATGACCAGCATCATTAGCACAATGAGGTTAGCAGACTGCTGCATTAGACAGGAGACTGCATCATCTACATTACACTTGGGTCCACTCGCAGCACATGAAGGGAACAGGGATGTTCTCAGAGGCTTGTGCGAAGGTGTTAATTCACATCAGATCTCAGTTCAGAATGCACCAGAATTTAAAAATAACATATTAAAATATTTGAAATAAGATATTGTGCTTTTATGCTCAACAGTGTAGTATCCAGACAATTGCATAATGACTAACGCAGGTCAACCAAGGGGAAATGACCTGTATTTAATAAATTTAATTTGTGATTACACAATATTGATAGCCCTAATTGAATTACTCAATACGTATTCCTAGTACTCATCAGATTTACTCTCTCAAGAATACTAGCAGTATAGAGCTTATATATTAAATTCAGAAAAACTATTTACAATATGTATTACGTATCAGTCATCTTTGCCGATTAGTGTAACTATAAATATAATGTAATATAATATCCCAAGCAGGAAAAAGCAATGTGGTTGAAAAAATTACACCACCTTTATTTAGAGGCATAGTAACATGCAGACTTGTCATTAATGTTGTCAGCAGAAACTTGGCTGAGAAATCAGATTAAACCTCAATGTTGAAGGCTCTCCCTTTGCCATGTGCGGTTCCAAGATAAGCACATGGAAGCATGACATAATGCAGTGCTAGTTACAAAACAAAGCCTAGTTGTATTTTTTCTCATTTCAAAAATTGTTTCCTACCCTGTCTTTTACTTAGAATAACTGTATTGGAACTGACCGTGAAAGATGTTAGAGCGGTCAGCATTGCAGTAACCAGGAAACGTTTGTCACTGTCAGGGGGTGGTAGGATTTACAAAGCTGAGATTGGTGGTGAAGTTCTCTGCCTGGGGAAGAGTCCTAGGATGTTCTTTATAGGACATGGTACACAAAGATACTGGGGTGACACACAAACAAATCAGAAAAAATACCCCAAGAAGAAGATGTGTCAGATGGTGGGATACCTGCTTTTTACATTACTCCCACCCCATGTTAGAGCACTTTCCCAGGAAGCGAGGAAGATGGGTTCCCATCCTGCATGGCCAGACACGTTGGCTGCACAGTCTCCTGTCCAAGGAAGCATCTGACCTACCTGGGTGTAGGTACTGGGCTGGAACTGATCTTTTTTGGACCTCTGCTGCTTAGCTGCAATGTTTTTGCTTTGTTGCTTTTGCGCTACAGAAAAACAAAACAACCCTAAAAATCCCCAAACCAGTCAATACAACTCCAAGCAACCTCACATGAAAAGTCCTATTTGCAGCCCTTTGTTCACTGCTTTCCTTTCACCATCTTTAGCGTATAGACCCCACTGACAGGACTTCTTCTCGCAGCTGACTGCGCACTTGCCGGATTCCATGCGTCTTGGCTCTCTGACGCGCCCCTCCTTGCCCACAGACGCTACAGGCTCTGTAACATCAAGCATAAATTAGTGGAGGGAATGTGTTATTGCTTCAATATCTGCTGTACATTATATGACAAAATAGCACCCCCTGAAGAATAGCATGCTGCTGGTGTTGGTTACCAAAGTGGAAAATTACTCATTTTGATTATCCGTCTTCTGCCGTTTGAGAAGCAGCAATGCTGCTGTTGGACGAGACCATCTTGTGAGTGCTGGAGTTTTGGCTGGATTAGAACCAGACGTGCTTTGTAGCTCAGACCTGTGGGGCAAAAATTGCTCAATATGAGTGAAAAAACCCAAATAATTTCCCCCTCCCCCCAAA
Source organism: Jacana jacana (assembly GCA_013400555.1). Classification (NCBI taxonomy): domain Eukaryota; kingdom Metazoa; phylum Chordata; class Aves; order Charadriiformes; family Jacanidae; genus Jacana; species Jacana jacana. The sequence goes on from VZTM01015091.1 coordinate 25,044, forward strand.
TTAGCACATTTTTTTCCTCTTCCTCAGAAGAGCTCTTCTGCTCCTGGTACTATTTCACAAAATAAGGTGGCCTTCTTAATGAATAACCTGACCGCCTCACTCAGATAAGCAGATGATTGCAGCCTAGTGCTGATGTGTAATTCCCTAAAGGGAATGAAGGCTAATTTATAATTACAAAGCATATGCATCCTTCCAAAAAACAGTGAATTCAGACACCCAACTTTCACAATAGGAAACATTTTATTCCCAGGCTGAAAGTTCATGTAAGAAAAAGAGCTTGAGAAATTCAGTCTGTGTTACAATAAGAGACGGGATAGTATTAAAAACGTGCCTCATTCACTCTTCATTCATTTGTCCCACATTCAGAGCCACTGCTGTATAGACAACTGGCTTGTGACTCATTTCCAGGGGAAGTTTGGTTAGTTTGTCTAACATATTCAGGAAAAGATGTGTGAATCAATAATATAAATTATTTTCACTTGCTCATTTGATCTCTTCCCAACCTTCCGTTCCCTCAGGAGTCTGACTGCTACAAATGCTTTAAAATTGTATGGATGTTTTTCTCATGCAAAGAAAGTATAGGCTTTGGCATTGCTGATCCATGCATGAATGAAAGATGGGCTTTTCTACAGCCCCTCAGTCTTTAACAGGGTTGGTTTTAGGACTGCCTGACTCTTTTCCCATTTATATCACCAAAACCACATAACCTCTTGAAACAGGTAATTATCTGCTAATCTGACTACTGGAGAGATAGCAGGAAACACGTTTTGTGAATCCTGAAGCCCGCTGTCTGAGATAAGAAAGAGCAGAGCCACTCAAAGTGTTCTATGGACCAGAACCCTGAACGTCCACCAGGAGACCTGGGCTTTACAGAGCAATCCCGTACTGTAGGGGACTGGGCTGTGTCTGCACTTGTTTTGCCCATCAGGATGGGTGTTAATCCAGAAGCCCTTAATCCTTTCACTGGTAATGACATTCCTGCTTCCTCACACGCTGTCTTTTTTTCACAATTTTGGAATGCATATATATTAAAAATACATTCCCCATGGAAAAGGCACTTGTGGCGTTGTCTGCACACCATGGGATACAGACCTATTGCCAAGAACTGTTTCATGTTGTATTGGAGTCTGAACGCTGCTGGCGCTTTCTCAAGTGTCTGCGTTGCTCAGGACTATAAAACCTAAAGAGAATCATGAGGTTTTATGACAAAGTCCATTTGTGCTACAACCTGTTAACACCTGTGGTGCTGCAGCAATGCTGTATTGTCAAAGGGTGGGTTTGTGCAGGCACTCTATTCTTTGAGAACGGTAGGTTGATTTTCTGAGCTGTGAAAAGCAGAGCCAGTGTTCCTTACAAGCAAATTCCCCTTCCTTCCCCTCACTACCTCTCTGAATTCATGTCCCTGCTCTTGGCGAGAACACTTGCCAGAGAGCCACCTTCTTTGTAACCACAGCAAAGTAGGTGGCAACATCTGGGACCGGCTCAGAGGCAGATGGCAGCTAATGCTTGGCTGGAGGGAGCCCAGGGAGTGGAGGCTGCTGGCAACATGGCCAGAGCCATGTTTCTGCTGGCCACAGTCACAGTGCCATTTGCTGGTGCCTGATGTCTTTGGCTGATTCCCAACACAAATGCCACCACAGTTCCTCCTCGCATGTGAGCCAAGCCTCTTTGAACAGCGCTTCCCTGCTCTTTCCTACCCTCACCTGCTGTAGGTTTGCTTTGAAGAGCCCATGTGGTGACTCTGGTTGTGGCAGTAAGTTCTGAAACGTCTCTTCAAAAGCACGTGGCCCGCAGACATATTAGAAATGTCCCTTCATAGGACGTTGTAAAGGTACAGAAATAGCAGGGAATGCTAGCTGTGTAGTTTGAATTTTGCATCTTGCAATACTGTGATTTTTGCCAGTTGGTTTATATCACTGAAATGGCTGCACTGGAACTTTCCAATTTCCCAGTGCTGTTGCTGTTGCTGATTCTCGTTGTGGAATTTGGAGGATTTATTACTTTCCAGTGCTGGTGGGGACAGAGACCTACAGCACTTGGAGTACGTTGCCAAGTGTTTCCTCTTACTAAGCAAACCACAAACCATCTGTCAAAGCCTTTTCAATGGCTAATCAAAGGACAGATGGACTACCCCTAAAATAGCACCCAGCTAATTGAGCTCGTCAAAGAAAACTCTCCAAATCCTACCAGGACTTTCTTGAAAGTAGGCTTTAAGCAATTCTTGAAGAATATCATCGTTGAAATAGCTATGATATTTAAAAACAAATAAAAGCTATCCTGTGTGAAATCAGAGAATGCAAGACCTCTCTCCACCAGTCTCAGGTAAAACTACTCTGTTGGTCTCAGAGCCTTTACAAACTGTTAAACAGAACCCTTTCAAATCTTAATTAATAATGCCTTGTTCATATTCTGGCATCCAGGAAGGAATGGTTCTCTCATATCCAAATGAGATGTGTTCTGCAGAGCCAAAGCACACAGTGAAAGAAATGGCAATTAGGTATTGAAGCCCACGACAGCAATAGCTGGGTGTGAAAGTTAGCCATGCAGTTGCAGTGAGAGTTGTTTACTTACTAAATTTCAAAATATAACTTTAGTGTTACTGTTACCATAATCTTGTAAATCAGAGAGGACCTCTGGAGACCATCTAGTCCAACCCTCTGCCAAAGCCAGTCCACCCAGANGCTGTACCCTCTCCAGCAGTTCCCTGACCTTCCTGAATGGGGAGCCCAGAACTAGACACAGTTTTATTTAACAAAATTAACAAAACTTCATTTGCTCTAAATTGTTTTAGGTTTTGTGTGGAACAATGTTGATTTATACATGCTTGAGTATGTGCATACTATTCATAGAATCATAGAGGTTGGAAGAGACCCTTGGGATCATCAAGTCCAACCATCAGCCTTACTCTACAAGTTCTCCCCTACACCAGATCCCTCAACACCACATCCAATCTACTCTGAAACACAGTCAGGGATGGGGACTCCCATCACTGTCCACGTGTCACTCCATGGCCAGATGTGCCTGGGTATTGGAGGTTCTCTTTTGTCAGTCTGCCTGCTTTACAAATAATATAACGAGTACCGAGTCAAAAGAATTATGGTGATCAATTGCTCATTGTAGATGTACTTCAAGTCCTGCTCTCTTAAATAGATCATTTCCTACTTTATCTCCTTTGACCATTAATTGCAGAGGGCAGGTCTGAGTTAAATAACCAGCGGGGCAAGAATTATTGATAAAAGATTACACACATAGGACTTTGATAAATATTTTAATGCTGTATAGACAAGAGGACTAAACCCTGGAGGAGATGGTTGCGTTTGTAATCACAGTTTGAAATGCATTTACAGTAACAGGGGACACCGTGTATCACAAATATCCAATGTGCCGTATTCCTTTTGTAGTCGGTTAAAATGCTGTGGGGCGGATCCATATAGAAACGCGTTCGTCCTGAAACTGCGAGTCTGCAGAGCTGTCACGTGCACGTCTCGTGTCAAGTCCTTCTGTCATGAGGAGCGGGTACCAGCGTGTGTGTGGAAGCACAAACGTGAGTGTGTGTGCACAGGCTGGAAGGAAATGTCAGTTCAGACTTTTTCTTAGTTTTTGTGTGACTGAGAGGAGCTCTCATGATTTCTTGCTGTTTCCTGTTAGTAGACTGTCAGAGGAAAGATATTTATTCAATGCCAAATATAATTTGTTCTTATGTCTTAAAGATGCATTTGTTGTTGAGTTTAAGGAGCAGATTTATCATCCACCAGAGCTAGAATTTTAGCTAGATGCAGTGCAGCAGATCCTCAGCTCTTTTGTGTGCGGATGCAATGACGGAAAACTCACATTACGTGGCATAAAAAGAGAAAGAGCAAGAGGGGGGAGGAGAGGAAATTTGCTTTCTTAAGAAGCTAAAATTAATTTATCCAGTGAGATTTTAGGGAATAAGGAATATTTGCATAATACTGACTACCTGATAAAAACCAATAAATTGTTGAGGGAGCCTATCTTCATTCAGTAACTGGCTGAGAAGAGCAGGGGCACAGCATCTGGAGCTGATAACTGAGAGCTTCCCTTCAGATCAGCCATGGCAGAAAGGTAACTCAGACTCCAGCAACACCATCAGCTGTGGAGCTTGTTAGGATTGCTCTCCCACTGAACAACCTGACCAGGGAAAGTCAAATGTTGGTGTTACAGGGCAGAGAGGTAGGCACCGTGTGTCTGCTTCGCTGAAGCTTACCTGAAAACCAAATTGCAGGTAAATCTAAACGAATGTAAATGTTTTAGAAGAGGTATACAAAACTTTGAGTTGAATGTACCTAGGTATTTGTCAAGAATTCTGTTTTGAGATTGTAACTAGAGCTGAGAAACGTTTTATGACATTTTATTTGGAAGGGCCAATCTGGATTAATCAAAACCTACTATAAGGAGCCATCAAGTGAAATAACATTCCCATTAAAGTTTCAAAAACAGATGAGAATCAAGACCCTTGAATGTTTCATTGCATCATTGCTAAAATGTAAGAAAAGTCAGTTTTCCTAATGAAAAAGATTCATCTTTAAATACAGGTTACTTCAAGAAGGTGGTTAGAACCAATACTTTTTCAGTTGCCCTATACTGTAATTTTATTTGGGTTTGATGTTCATTAAAAACTTAAAAAAAAAAAAAAAGAATGACTTTAAATTGCAGCTGATTTGTGTCAGGAATATTTTAGTTCACCTAGAATCTTAGGGAAAATGGGCTTCTTCCTCACTGAAATGATTAGCTCATCTCGAGAAACTCTGAGCTTGCCTCATAAATCGGAAATTTAGGACTTGACGAAGCTCTCCTAATACTTCTTACGCACCGATCTTCCCTTCCAGTGGATTAGAGAAAAGGGAGAAGACTCCAGTACAGATAAAACCAATTTGTTTCCCAAGCACTAAAGAAAAGCAACGAAATTCAGAGGATTTAGGCTTACCCCCGAGCCGTGTCTATTGGCAAGTCCTCTGAGAAGCAGATGACACTGGTAAAATGTGCTCTCCATATGTTTTCCTGCAAATGGACCCAGCGGAGTGATAGCTACATGGCTGAGCATTTAGCCTAGGTTGACCTGTCCCACATCCATTCCCAATTATATAATTTCATAAGTAATTGCAAAGAGATGGTATTTAGCCTTGAGTTCATTTTAGAGGGAGCAGCCTCCCTGTTCCTGTGATGATGTTTCCATATTTATGTGGCCAGTATTCATATCCTTGGTTTGAAGCAATTGCCTCGTTACTGTGCCCTGATGAGCCTTTCCTGTTGCCATTGTAGCCTTGAAAGCTGGAAATTGCAAGTGCTGCAGGTGGTGAGCAGCGGGGTTTGATTAATCCAAATTCCGTTTTCGGGTTATTGAAAGAGGATGGGGCAAAAGGAATGCTCTGCAGCTGAGTGTCGGACATAGTTAGAAATATTGCAGCTATGGGGATGATGATATGGGTCATGCAGTAATTATTTTGAGCCAGGAATATCTAGTGAGACCATATAAGAAATTTGTCAGAGAGCATTGCTTTAACTCGTGGTTATATAAGAGCTCAATGAGAAGGCCAGACTGCAAGACAAGCGCCTTATTTTTGTCCATTGTTATATTAAAAATGTGATTTTTCACCAAAACATTGCTGAGCTACAGGCTGTTAAGACGACACATCGGACCCACATGAATTCGGTGCACGGCTGTGTATCAGGAGATCACACAGATTTCATGTAAACAGAAGAACAGTCAACTTCTGGCCGTGAAGTACAGCCTTGGAGTGAAAATAACAATAATGCCCAGAAATGGTGATGACCTTGAAAAATAGCAATGGCAGCCTCATCCCTTTCCTTATTCCCATTTGCTACAGATCCATTGCTGTCTCGGGGTTTGGTTTGTGTTTCTTTGCTACATCAGTTTAATCCTGGATTTTGTATTCTTCTAGATCTTTCTCTGTTGCTGGCACTGCAGCCTCACACTTCCTCACACTGTGAGGAGGGTATGCTGCTATTTCAAGAGGGAGCAAGATATTAAATGCATATGTGAAATAGAGAATGAGATTTTTTCTTTCTCTGATGTGTAGACTCCATTAATTTTGTCATTTCGGTGGGTAGGAAGAAAATGATAGAAATAAACTCCAAACAATGTTCATTTCTGCAGAACATTGATGGCACTGAAATCCTGTTGCCAAAACGCTTTAGTCTTAAAACTCATCTATTTGCTGTGAAAACACCTGTAGATTTGGGACCTGTAGCACTGACCCAGAATTTTGTCTAACTGTTGTAACCTCAGAATTGTTTTAAAATATGCTCTTTTATAAAATCTTTTCCCATTTACCGTTTCCAGGGTAATTCTCAATCATAAACAGCCTAAGGCATAATTCTTCTTGCAAACTCGTACCAAGGCATTGCAAGCAAAAAGCTTCCAAAGAGTCCCGTGCTGGCAGAGCAGCTCTTTGAAGAGATGCCATTTGATAGAGTGCTCACAAGCGCTGCTGAAGTCAACCACAAGCCAAGTTAGTGTAACCTCCATTGCCAAGTCCTGGATGTGAGTTTTGGCTTCTGCCAAGCCAGGCTTTGGCAGGAAGTGGGAGTGCAAGGGGCAGGGGGGGCTGTTCCTGGAGATCTGCCTGGAGTGGGTCACCCTCTTTCCAGGTAGGGATGGGGCTGGTGTCCTGGGTGTGAGCCCTGCTGTGCCTTGTCTCATTTTGCACGCTAGATGAGACTCGGGTGGCACCATCTTACCCCTCATGGCCAGTGCTGTGATTCTTCCTGTTACATTTTTCTTATGATCATAGAATCATAGAATCATTTAGGTTGGCAGAGACCCTTGGGATCATCAAGTCCAACCATCAGCCCTACTCTACAAGTTCTCCCCTACACCAGATCCCTCAACACCACATCCAGTCTACTCTGAAACACAGTCAGGGATGGGGACTCCACCCCCTCCCTGGGCAGCCCATTCCACTGATTGACCACTCTCTCTGTGAAAAACTTTTTCCTCATGTCCAGCCTAACCCTNGGCCTTCTTGGCCACCTGGGCACACTGCTGGCTCATGTTCAGCCTCCTGTCGACCAGCACCCCCAGGTCCTTTTCTGCCAGGCAGCTCCAGCCACACTGCCCCAAGCCTGGAGCCATCCATGGGGTTGGTGTGGCCCAAGTGCAGGACCTGGCACTTGGCCTCGTTGAAGGCCATGCCATTAACATTGGCCCATGATGAACAGCTGGATTAAAGTAAATTGTTCAAGTAAATGCCAAGAGGCTTGAGAACGCTGGGCAGCTTTGGGCTCCATCACAGCAGTGCAGAGAGTGGAAGAAGCTGTGTTTCAAGGATTTTTTTTTTCTCTGGGTTATCTGGGTCTCCTTGTGTTTCCTGGCAGTATGCTTGGCAGAGGTACCACGCACTACTAATTGGCTCCTCTTTAAGCTTCCCAGCTTCCAATAACAGATTCCCCGTGTGCCCATCCATTACCATGCTACCATCTGCATTGACTGGGATGAGGAATGGCAGCGGTTGAGTACAGTTATTTCCTTTAGGGTTTATGTTCAGTTGCAGCTGCCCATCAGCTGAGTCAGGTGTCAGTTTATGTACTTGTGTGTAATTACAGCACAGATCAGCAGCCAGCTCGTCTCTCTCTTATGGTACGATTTTTAAGCAGCTTATTTTCATGTTGTTGATAGCTTCTTTTACCATTAGCTGGTTTTACAGCCACATACTTTGCTTGGAAGAAGCTTTTAATAGGCACTGCTATGCTTACTTGTGTAGTGTATTTTATGGACTTGAAATCCCTTCTGCTTATTCTTCAGCCTGGATTTGGTATTAAAGCAGCTGCTTATGTAGGGCAGGAAACCTGCAGGGTAATCACCTACAATCAGAACATTCAAACTCACATTGCTGTGCACGTGCACAGACAGATCACCTCACACCTCTGCAGACTAATACAATGTCAGTACTTCTAATAGTCCACATGTACATTTCAGCAACCTTAATGCTACTTTTCTTCCCAGCTGTGAAATTTCCTCAAGTCTGTAAAACAAAAACCAAAGCAATGTCAGCGATGTGGGGACAGCAAACATGTGCCTTGTCCGTGTCTGCTCAAGGCTGTTCAACCTTTCTGTAGCTGGGCCGTAAGGACATGATGCCTATCCATCGGGGCCGCTAGCTGCTCTGCGTCACCACAGCAGATCCCTTCCTTTGGGATTTGCCAAGTCTGAGTTACTCCCTTTCCAGCCAAACAGCTCATTTTCACCTGTCAGTGTTTGGTGGCTTACAACAACCCCTGTGAGTCAAGGAGTGATCATACGAAGTGTATGGGCAGGGAGGATGGGATAAGGAGGCTAAGAAGAGCAGGAGGTAATCTTTTATGGGGTACAGTTGTAACTGAGAGAGGAAGTTAAATCCTTGAATGTCAAGGTGTCAAGGAATAAACCAGGGCTCTTAATACATAAACATGGATATATACCATGTAGGACTCCTGCCTACCTCACACACAGCTTTCCCACAGGATATGGAAGGAGGGCAGGAAGCAGTAAACGATGAATGCACTCCACAAGCTACACACCTGCTGTATTGAAAGTTAATATTTCTACTTCCCTGTCCTGCTGAGGCTGATACAAGCCTGGAATAGTACTGTGAGAGCTCCTATTCAGTGGAATTTTCCACTCAGTTTATATACTTATGCATGTTGCAAGCTGCTGGGGTGCTGGTAGAATGGATGTAGGTATTACAGAACAAGTGGCTTCCTCGATGCTTTGAAATACAGTGGAAAAAATAAGGGGCAAATGATAAGAAATGGCTTCTAAAACCTAGCCATTGGAAATGCTATAAAGTAGCATTTAGTCTGGGAGTGAATGGCAGGGTTTTACAAATGACTACTTTATCCAAGACCCCACACATCAAGTTGAAATGGTGATTTTTTTGTATTTATATTTATTTCAAAATATTCAGTCATTAGAATCCATATAATATCATGAAAAAGACCCCAATATTTCTGACACTGTCAGAAAGCACCTTGAAGCTTTTATTTTTCTCTGTGCCATCTGCAGGTCTTTAACCTTGGGCAAGAGAAGGCATCTGTAGCTATCTGAATATACTGGGGAACAATGTGCACTGGGGGGGCAACTGGTCCGTTCCACATTATACAGCTGTCTTGAAACGTAGGGCTGCTAAGGAAAAAAATCACAGAATCATGGAATCATCATGGCTGGAAAGGACCTTTGAGATCTTTGAGCCCAACCATATACACACAAAACCCCCTGCAGTCTCAGCCACTACAGCATGCCCTGAAGTGCCACATCTACATTTTTTTCCCCAGGAATTGTATGGCAAATAGTCCCACAACCTGGAACATAAAGTCCAAGTACTACATGGGTACCTGGGTAGTCTGTACTTATTTCCACTGGGCAGATAGGCACATCTTGGAGCAGGCCTAGCTCTTACAGAATAAGGCAGCAAACTGGAATATATGAAACAACTGTTTCTATGAGTTTATGGTGCATATACATCTTTGCACTTTTTTCCCAGGTCCATGGAAGTCTATCCATACATCTGCTTTATCATTAGGGTCTCACATACAGTGCCTCACCATTATACAGCTGGATAACTAGTAGGAGCATTTAGCCTTCTCTAGGACCCTGCATACATTCTGCTCTGTAAGCCAGTGTCCAGTTTAACTCCAGTCATACCCTTGCTTGCTAATCTGAGAAGCAATAAAACAGCGTGATACTTGTGAAATGATGCATTTGCTTTCCTCTGTCCAAAATTTCGCACAGGAAGGCAACTTAAAACTTGAGTTTCTTAGGAGAACCCTCTAAAGCTATCTTGAACATAGAAAAAAAAGCTGACAGAAGGGAGCACGACCCTCCTGTCTTCTCCTGATGGCAACTTCATGCCTGCAGAAAGCCTTACCTTCCTTCAGATCAGATCAGGTCAGTTTAACTAGAAAAAAGGGAAGTTTAGTTTCTTAAACAAAGTTTCCTAGCAGGGTGATTCAAGCAGTATATTTTTCTCTCTTATTCTTTGTCTCTGAGCCCCAGCTTCCCCTTCGGCTTTGCTATAGATAAAAAACCAGTATGTTACCCTTTTTACTTACTGTTGTACTTACCAGGGTTAGAATGCTTACTTTGAGTTCATTTTTTTCCTGGGTGCCTTGCTCCAGCTCCTTTTAAGCTGGAGAGACGACACCTTGTAAACAACAAAATCCAGAGATTTTGTTAAGAGCTAAGAGCTGGTTTTGCATACTGAGTTCTGGATGTGCAAAGACAGATTATGAGATATGAAAAGAAAAAGGAGGAAATGTTATTCTTTCACCTGTATTCTGTTTTCCCCTTTTTATTTTTTGTGGGCAGAGAGAGTTTGGGTTCTTTTTCTGACCTCAAGTGCCAGGAATATTTTTAATAAGAAAAATGGAAATTTCATACGTTGTATGGCTTTGCTTAATTAAAGTAGGGCTTTGATTAATGTCTGTATCTACATGTATTTTTGTGAGGTTTTTATATAACCTATATAGCTCTCTCACACCTTATAGTTAGATATATTTTTGTTATGCAGCTACCTATCTCTGTATATAAGAGGTGAGACAGGCTATGAAAATGTTATGAATTGGCAAAACTTGATATTCATGCAGTGCTTAGAAATGCAAAACAAAAACCCCTCAGATATTGTTCTGGCCTCCCAGAATAAGTTAGTTGTTAATGCAGGACTCCCTACACGCAATCGTTTTGAAAAGGCTCTTAAACCATTTCTTTCAGCAGTCCTTTAATTAATCCCCTTGTATAACAAATAGCAATAGTGCCTTCTGCCCTCCTGGGCACAAAGGGCCTGCAATTCTAATGCCACTTTCCAGGGCTACAGCTTGCACAGTTTCAGACAGGTATGATATGTAACAGTACAGACATGTAAGTAAATCTGCAGGTCTTTAAGAAGCACAGATGAGCCAAAGGAAGATCAATGGAACTTGACAGCATGACAGAAATGCACAACTATATCCATTTCTCTTATGCATTACTGTGAGAGAAACAATCAGGGGAGTAAAATGCCCCTTTGATGAGCGTCATTTGGAAACAATTTGCAGACATGATAATATGCCCTCTTAATTCAAAGGCTTTTGATGGAGATATCTTGACAGTTTCATTACAGGAGCCGTCAGGAATAATCTGGAGGAGGAGAAGAGTCTTATTGGAAAGTGCTTTTTTATCTTCAGTAATCTAATAATCTATGGTAGTAGGATCAAGTAATTTTTCATCATACAATCTTTAATCATCTATCAATTACTACTTTTAATTACAGCTGAGCTGCTGAGGTGTATAGAGATATTCCTGGGGACACAATGAACAGCTATAGCTCTGCTCTGAATAGTGCACTATTGCCAAAGCAGTTCCCCTTCTCCAACCACCTTCAAAAAAAAAAGAAAGAGGTGCTGAGCCCATTACAGATAGTGCCCAAGGTCTGGTTATGTCACAACACACCTCCATGACAAACTGAATGAAGATTACAATAGAAGTTTTGGTGACCTTTTCTAATTTACAGCTACCTGACTTTGCCCCTCAACGTTTCTAACTAGTGAGCTACCCTAGCAGCTGTAGGTATCTAGATCATTGTCAACAGCTATATGGGCCAGGACTTTTTTAAATACCAGTCACCCTGACACTGTTGGAGTCACTGTACCAGGCAGACAACACCTCCCCAGGAGCCATGCAGGTCTGCTGAGAGCAGGGCGATCCCAGTGCTGAGCATTACCTCCCTCAGCAGCACTGTCCAGGCATGTTGATAACTTGAACTGGGGTGCAGATAAATAAAAGTACACAAGGATCATACCTCTAAAGTAAAAATTCCGTAGCTTATCGCCCCCCTCCAAGAAGCTGCAGTTCTCCTTTCATGTCATACAGTAACTTTTGCCTTGTCCTTGAAGGCCAATGTACCTTGCTGCTCCTTGGTGGCCCTATTTTTCTGTGGAGGGGATAGCTTCAGAGGCTTCTCTCAATAGCGCAGCGATAGTTGTACTGCTCTGCAGGATAGTACTGCAAGAGTCCAGCTATTTATAAAAAGCAAGGAAATCAAAACCCAATGTACTTCACACCAAATTAGAACTTCTTTTTTTACTCCCTCTCTGTTTATGTAGGACCCTTCGGTCTAAAACAAAGATGCATAGAATGAGCCTGCAAATAAGATCAGCGTAATTGAGAGAATGAAATTACTCTGTCAAGGCCTGCTTTGTTTGTCACTTGCCATCACTGTCGTTTCTTTTCATCTTCAAGTTTTGCTCTCCTTCATTATTTGCTATAAAGAAGAAACAGAAAAAGGATTTTATGCCTTCATTATTTAATGGTGGGCTTTTATCCCAGGGGAAGATGGGCAAGAAGGATTCTGATGGCATAGTAAAGTGAATTAAAGATAAAAAAAATCTTAAATTTGGCTGAGAGTTTATGACTTATTTTGCATAACTCTAGTCTTAATATCGGTGACTTCTTCCCTGCTCAATTTTTGGCAGTTTTGTTTGTTTGTTTGTTTTCAAATTTAATTGCTTGTGTACTAATTTTCACAATTCTGGAGGCAGCATCCCTGTGAGATCTAATTTAAGGGTTCTATTTCCTCTTTGGAAAATCAGAGTCTATTTCACAAAGAGAAGGAAAAATCCAGAACAGTGGCATCTTTGAAATAGCATACATTATTTCTTCTCAGAGCAGTATTTCTTTTCTAAGGCTTCTTAGGAGGAGGTGTTGCCCTTACAGGAGATTTGTCTGAATACAATTTTTGGACTGTCACCAGGCAGCACAAAAGGCCAGAAAAGGCATCACAGCGTGAATGAACCTGATGCTCAGTTTTACCCCGTTCCACCACCTCACTGGCTGATGTTTCGTGTGAGGAGCAGGATAGCCTGCACGTAGCAACAGCTAAATTCTACGTGATAAGTGACATCTGAAGGTATTGTATATACTGTGTATATGCAGAACTTTATTTTCCAAACACAAATCGTTTTAGGTGTAAGAGTCAGGTGCCAAAAGTTTTCTAACCCACTTTTGGCAGTGTACTCTGTGTGCTCTGCATTGCTGTGCTGATGCAAAAAACCCAGCACAACGGGCCACCCACACCGCTGTGGCCCTACAAAAGCTGCCCTGTCAGCGAAGCTGCTGAGCACCATGTGGATGTGAGGCCTGAGGACGCAGGATTATTATCACACGAGGGAGTGGCTTTAGTTCTCCTCTGAAGCACCATGGGCTTCAATTACCGGTGAGCAGCAGGGTTTGGGGCAAACCCCAAGGCTGGGACACTTGTTGCCAAGCCTTTGCCTCCCCACTGCAGGGTGGCGAGGGGGGTAAATCAGGTAGGGTGGGCTCAGCTGAAAGACAGACAGTGTCTTTTTACCAGGGACAAGAAAACAGTATTTGCATCATATTAGACAACACTTATAAGATAGACCTCAACAATACTCTTCCCATCTGCCTCTTTATTTCTCGTCACTTCTACTAGTAAAATGGTGCCAAACTTTCCTCCTAAATGATTCCTGTGTATCTCTGTCTTCATTTTTCTTGCCCTCTTTCCTATTGTTACAGCTTCCAACCTTCCTTCCCTCTTCTGGAAAAAATCACAAAAATCTTGTAAAACCCAGTACTTTACATAAAAAAACCCAACTTATCACTATAAAATAAAGCACAGGGTAGGACAAAGAATTTTAGGAAATGTACATTGGCAGCCTTTAAGGAAGAAAGGGCAGCTTATGGATGCTGGTTTGCTGGACCCTTGTGATTGCCTTGGACATGCCAGAAAACACACAGAGGTACTTGAAAAGACTGCAAGACTGATAAAGAGCTGATAAATCATATTCTGGAGTCTTCTGGTTTTCAATTAACCTGGCAAGAGCAGAATGCTGATATGTTGACAGAGCTCTAAACCCAACTGTTATGGGTACAACAGGAGGGATTACCTCCTCCTCCTCTTTTCCTAAGGCTGCTTTCTCCTTGGTTTCTAGTTTCTTTACTGGTGTAAAAGAACCTGGCTCCATCACAGTTAACAAAGTGGTGCCCGTTTATACTGCAGCAGGCAATTTCCTTTAGCCTGAAACCAGTATGTTGAGTCAGGGGATACTTGCCTCCTTCCCTAGCACTCCTGGTAGTTGTGAAGTGCTGCACAACAGAAGCTCAAGGTGTTTGTACAGCCTGTTGCCGCGGGGGAAAGCCTCCCAGTACAGACAGAGCAGAGCAGGCACCGGGACTTGAAGGCATAGCATATGTTACACCTGAGTCAAAGGAGAAAAAAAACCCCAAACCACCACCAACAAAAATCATGATTGTCCTAATCTTGATGAGTGGAGCCTCTTCTGCTCTGCTGACAAGAAGTCTCAGAGAAAACTTCTCAGTACCACTGAAATTCATGGACATAAAGGTGTTTCTGAGAAGTGTAAACACTACATCTCTCGAAGAGAATGAAAGCAAATGACCTTTCAGCCATCTGGCCTCTGTGGGACTTAGGGGAGCTCCTGTTCTACCCTGAGAAAATGTCTCTGGGTGAATCTGGATAAAGGCTACTCCTTAATCTAGTCAGGAAAATACTATTTTGTAAAAATGCTGGAGAAACCCCCTCCATAGTCAGATGCCTACAATAAGGTCCTTTCTGGCAAGCAAGAAAGCCATGAGCAAAGGCTTTTCTGAGCTTCATGGACATTAGACTTTGGATGGTGCTGCTTCTATTTCTTACCTCTATTTAGCCCTCCTGGTTTGCCTAAAAGTTCTGGGGATCTTAGCTCTGCTGTGTCACAGCTCTCCTTGAAGTAGCATAAACGCCAACAAGACGTAGGAGACTGCAGACCATATGTGTACATGGAGATAGGTTGAGAGATGACTTATTTTAAGACCAATGCATTATTTTCTGACAGTAACTGAGAGGAGATTCACACACCATCAAGTTATTCTTGAAAGGATGATTTTTGCAGAGCTGGGAACACTGACTCACTCCTGTCATCCTCTCAGTCTCCAGTGCATGATGCAGAGGTGAGGTAGGAGAAGGAAGCGAGTGATGTCTTGCTTTTGCTGTGATAGAAATAAGGGCTGGTTTGGGACTTGGCTCTTTTCCTGAAAATTTTCAGCATGAGATGGGAGGCTGCAAAGAGCTGGCTTCTGGTGCATGAAACAGAAAGGCAAAGTTTTATTCCACTTACTTTCAGACAATTGCCTAAAGTGCGGCGAGACCATACAGTCCCCAAGGAAGAGAAAGCAAGCTGAGATTAACTGACTGGCACATATCTTCTCATACTAAATGTAGCATAGGTGGAGTTGCAGACATCACCATGAGCCAAATTTAGTCAAGGCACATATAGAAAAATACGCCTTCTCCAAGGAGATCTTTTTCTTTTTTTACCTTTCCTGTAAATGCCATGTCTCAGCCCTGCTGCCAAATAAGTGCATTTGCTCATGGAAATGCTCTCAGGTTTTTTCCTCATGTCTCACGGTGCAAATTACATCCCAGCATTGGACCACCATGCTGAGCCCTGCAGCTGTAGGCCTGGGCAGCTTGTTGCAAGGGTTACTCTGGGTTTAGCAGCTTTTTGTGGTTTTAATGGTATTACACCACCTTTGCCTTCACATCATCCATTCTAGCACTCAGTTTAACCACGGGTTGACCGTGTCTCATTTGTCCAGAGGGTATTTAAGGAGAGGGTTCAAAACGCCAACAGAACTTCATAAAATCTAGTATCACAGTAGTGAAAGGGGGCTCTTGAAAGACATTTCAAGACAAGTGGTGTGGCCTAAAAAGAGGTTGAACAGAAGGGAGACCCCATCATCAGTGAGGAAATACTAGAGAAAATACAATTCCATTATATGTTTAATATCAGATGTTGATAATATTCCCGCCTTCACTCTCTCACAGTGGCAAGCCATCCACTGCCACTGTAGAAGAAAAGTGAGAAAGAAATGCAAAAGAAGTGGAGAAAAACCATTCAGGCAGCTTTCCTGTCGATATAGTCCAGTCTTTCCAAAAAGAATGGAATGGCTTGAATGAAAAGAATGGCTTGAATGAAATTAATCTGTTTAGATCAGAGGATGTTGCTGTGTTGTCTGTCTATTTACCTATTTGTGCACACCCACAGCCAGCTTGTTTTCTCCAGGTTATGAAAGGCAGGTTAATATTTGATCTTGTATCAATAAATCTCCCTATACTAAACTTGTAAAGGTTATTCTGGCACAATCATGAATTTACTGTGATATTTTGTAGAAGACATTCACTAGGTATCTGAAGAATTTAACTGCAATTATGTAAATTTGTGAATATACTGATGCCAATCCCAGTTATTGTTATAGGCCTGGTATTTGAAATATGTGACTTTAATTTAATGAATTTAATATGACCGCTTATGGACTGTTTCACTGTCATGCTGGATGGCATTGATTTCTTCCATCTCCCCCTGCTTATCTCGAGCTCTTTCATTTTGCTTGGCTTATTGATTTTCATGTTCACTTCATACATTATCTCACTGGAAGCTGGTAATGAATCAATGTGATGTAACCCTTGGGAAAGAGCCACTTACAGCTATCTATATCAAAATGCACTGAGTAGCGATTGTACCCACCTAAACAGGAGAAGACATCTTTGTCTCACCCTTACTCCTGGATGGAAGGCCTGTACAGTCTTTCTATCGAGTGCATGTATTTTTCAACGCCTGCCATGCTAATATTTACCTAAAAGGGGAACACTGGAGCAAGCTAAAGGGACCTCAGTGTGAGTCTTTCATCTTAAGTAGTTCCATTTTTAATAGCTCATTTACCAGCCTTCTGCCTGTGAGTTGTGTGCCTTCCACTCAGCCCCTTCTTTTCTGGAAGCCCTTCAGAGCGGAGACTGACTCTTACTCTCTGTTTACACTGTCCATAATGTGAGGTTGTTATCAGAAAGAGTCCCCTGAGCACAAAGGGGACACCTGAAGTAGAGATAACAGTAATTATGCAAAACAATGCCAGGGCAGCCATGATGACAAATTGTCATTATTTTTGCTTCCTGCTGTTCTTTAGGTAATTTTTAGGTAAGATTAAAATTTCATGGTTAGTTTATTCCCATAGATGCACTCTTATCTCTCTTTGCTGGGCTGCTGCAGTGCATGAGGATATTGATAGAGCTTTCTGCTCTACAGGGGAGGGTCCAGATGAAACAGGAAGACTTGTACTTGAAAGTGCTGCTTGAAACTAGTCATGGTAATAACACAGGAGTCTAATTTCCATTTGTATACGTCTTAAATGGGTTCTCAAGGGAAATATAATAACATCACAAATTA
Organism: Jacana jacana; assembly: GCA_013400555.1. Lineage (NCBI taxonomy): Eukaryota > Metazoa > Chordata > Aves > Charadriiformes > Jacanidae > Jacana > Jacana jacana. The sequence goes on from VZTM01015091.1 coordinate 42,279, forward strand.
ACCAGCACCTCAGTGACAGAAAACTATGTTAAATTCAGGGATTTCTCCTAAGAGATATCACCTAAGTTAAAAATCTGCTTGGCTGAACAGAAGTAGAAGATGCATGTGTTCATTTTGGAACTCACCAACGTGAGAACCAACACTGGAATTTTAACATCTGTATATATACTGTAGAGTGATTGCTGCCAGTAGTTATGTGCCTCATTTATTTGTAGGCTCCAGCACACCTCATTCTGTTCCATGCTGAAACTGGGTTCGAGCAGAGCCTTGTCATGGAGGCCCCCAGGGCCCTGTGTCACAGGTCAGTGAAGCCTGCAAGGCCCTGCTGTGTGTCAACCAGTTGTGTTTCCCAAAGGACATTGTGTCAACCATTTCTGGCTACCCACTACAGGACTTCTTGGTGGGATGATATATGGGGTTCCACAACTGTGTTGTCTGAGCTGCCTGCTGTGATAAGCCAGATTCAGAGTCTTTGGAAAGACCTCAAGGCTTGATTTGGAAAGGCTGAGAGCTCTCCGATTCCAATCTAATTCATTACTGGCAAGACAGCTTAGGACTTTCTCAACAATGGTATTTTCTGAGCAAATCATGAATGCACTGGGAGCAAACTCACAGGTCTTGCTTTGCTAGAAAACAGCATCTCTTAGCATTTCACTGCCTCTTTCTGTTTACACTCTTTATTAGCTGTCCCAAACACAGACAGAGAGATTAAAATTCATGCTGAGGTGTAGGGAAAATGAACTGCCAGAGCTGAGTGAACACCCAAAACCTGTCTGCAAACCCTTTGGAACCAAGGAGCTGTAGAACCCTTCCGGAGGGGGAGTTTTTGGCACTGAAGGGGGCTTAGTTATGTGTGGTGCCTCTAAATTCCCCAGCCCCTACAACAGACCTTCAAGTAGGCTGCCTTGAGACCCTCATCAGGCGCTTGGGAGACTACATTATGGAGTCTGGGCTGAGCAAAAGCTTCCCACCCACAACCACCACCTGGAAGCCCTTGCCCAACAGGACCTCTCAAATGGCCTCTGCCAGGCTCTTGGGCAAGGAATTTAAATTCATTCAAGAATTCATTCATTCAAGTAAACAGACTAAAACACTTCTTTCAGAGCAAAACCAGCTGAACAAAAGAATCAAAATCTCCTATACTTGTTTGCCTTCACAAGCTGTTTTGAAAACCAAACAAGCAAAACCCCAGGAGGCACCACAAGGCTTACGAGAACTGCAATTAAACTGAGCTGACAACATTTGGGTTTGTTAGCTCTGCTGTGGCTAAGTGAACAAATGGCTTATATGATATTAAAAGATTTTTTTATCTGCTCAGAAGCCTCTCCTCATTTACAGGGCAGAGCACCTCTTGGTTGAGTGTTTCTGTTTCTCAAAGTCTCAGTAAAGCCTCAACCAGTGGGCCCTGCAGTGGTGTCTGTGGCTCTGGACCAGCTACCATCATGCTGCACAGCTGTGGGAGTAACTCAGCAGGCATCTTTTATACAGTGCTACAGGGAAACTTCCAAGCTCCTGCAGCCTCCCAGGTGCCTGCACCAGGAACCTTGCCATGTGAAGCCTGAGGACATTCACAAGCTACACCTTGCATCTGCAGCACATTACCACCAGCAGTCAGTGACCACTTGAAAATAGCCTTCCAGTTCTTCCAGTTGTTTTACGAGGCCTAATTAAAATGCTCGATACTGAGGAATTGGTCCACGGAGGTCTCTTAGATAACTGCTTTGGTATGCTTACAATTTCCAGTTTTACCAGGTGCTTCATGGTGACCTGCAAGCAGTGGCAGGTCTGTGAGAGAACTCCTCTTCCCTAAACAGTTTCCCCCACTGTGCCCTGGCTTTATCCAATTTCTACCTGAACAAGCCCCTGAAAACTAGTTTTTACTGCCATCTAATGCCTACCCAGCCTGCATGATCTCCTGCTGGTGCGGTGTATTAGACTAATGCCATTAGACCATTTGATTCTTCTGAATTTACTTATCCACAGCGGGACACCTGGCTCATCGCAAGTGGCCTGTCCCATCACAGAACCTTCCCAGCTGAAGCCCCCTCAGCTCTTCACAGTGTCACCCTCTGGCCCATGGGTCCCACAAAGACCAGTGTCACGTCTGCCCACCAGCTAGCGCAGCTGGGGCAAACGCACGAACTACATTTGCTGAGGCACCAGAGTCTGGGGATCATTTTTGGTGCTTTCTGGACCCAGCAGCAGATGTTTCTTGCAGCATCCAGGAGAGGGGCTGGGAGAGGCTCAGTTCTAGGCCAGCATATGGGTGGCTGCTCTGGGGACTCCAGCTTGGCAGTAGCACCTGCCACCGACACTGCTGTCCTGTCCCAGCCCCGGGGAGAGGTCTCATGCCTGAAGATCCCACAGGAGGAGGTTGAGGGTAGCAGCATCAAGGCCGTGTGGCAGCCACCCCTCGCTGGCCTAGGCTGTCAGCAGGCTGTGGGTTACCCCATCCATGTAGGGAAAGACTGTGACTTTGGCAAAGAGCAGAAATGGGCTGAGGAAACCCACAGCCTGGGAAATGGCAGGGAACACCAACGCCTGTATCTCACGTGTTGAGTTTCAACTGCCTGGATGGAGCTGCACGGGCACAGAAGTGTCCTTTAACTAGACACTCCAAGTGCTTATTTCAGTGCTGTTTTCTACCATAACAGATTTGCACGGCACTTAATCTCCTTCTAATTGACCAGAACTGCTGATTGTGTTATAATTAAATTGCAGTCTAATTTTACTTAGCTTTAACTGATGGAACACAAAGCTGCAGAAATGGAACCAGGCAGAAAGGAAGCTGCAGGAAGCAGTGGCATGGGTACTGCGCCAGTTAGGCTGAAGAAATATGGCAGCAGACCACCATCGCAGCCATCGCTACTGATAGAAATGAATATTAAGGGGGCCAAAGGAATCTAAAGTAGTTTTTTAATATGCAGTTTTTCCATGTCCACCATTCTAAAATAGAATTGGGATTTCAGTTAAATGGACGAAAGCTGAGGTTGTTGGATGACTGTCATTGTTGGCACAACTTTTCCAGATACGCTGACTGGGTAATACGCTGACTGTTGGCTTTACTGGTGGGGCGGAAGCCCATGCTTCTAATGCCCATTTTCCCACTGTCATATTTCTTCCCTCTTGCCAGACCAACTATTTCTTTTAGTGTGTGATAGAAAAGTCAGCTCATCGTGCAGATGAAAGATGAACGGTGTTCACTGTGCTAGAACTAGGTCATTCAGTTCCCTTTCCAGATGTAATCTCTTCCTTCCGTATTAATGAACCTGCAATGGATGGAGGGTTTTTTTTACATTTCACAGGCATTGAAATGAAATCACTTCAGCCCATGCAAAAGCATGAGAAAAAGCTCTTTTGAATGTTGGAGAGAAAATTCCTGGAGGTCCAAGTTTCATGCACTGCTTTCTATAGAACATAGGCTTTACTCAAGTAATTGTACAGGTATATTTCCAGAAGCTGCTTTTCATGGGGGGCTGAAAACTTCTATCAATTCCTCTCCATACCTGACAGGGACACCAGACTGCTCCGGCAGTGATAACGCTGGGGAATACTCCATTTACATCCTTCCTCTCTGCCTTCTCCACCCCCCCATCCCGACCAGTATATCCAAGCCTACATGGAGACACAAACTTTACCTTAAGTGTATCGTTATGATAATGAATGTATCATTCTCCTTGTGGACTCTGCAGTGGTGACAAGGCGCCTATAGCTTTGACCTGGAAATAACCCCAGAAGGGCAACTTCATCCACTTCAGGCTTGTTTGTGATGCAGTAAAATGTACTCTTCTGGTCTCCTCCAGGATTTTGGTTCTAAGAGCAGGGTAGCTCACAAGCATTTGTTTTGCCATCAATAAAATGTACCATTTTCAACCATGAAGCTAAAACTCCCAGGTGTGCAGTGATTTAGGTGGGTAGGCATCTCAGGAGAGATGAAGAAGTAGAGCGATGTTTTATTGCTCAGGCAGAAAAACCACGAAGAAGAGCCCTGGTTTGGTCATTAGCCTGCCAACCTTGGGTGGCGTTCCTCTGAGAGCCAGGCTGCCGCAGGAGGGACTTCAACCCGAGAGCTGAAGCCTGAGAGCTGCAGGCCCGTGCCATGAGATAGTTTCTCTTTTCTCTAACCAACCCACGTGAGGTTAATGTGCAGAGGGCTATTAATCCTTCTACAAACAGATCATTTTTCACTTCATTAAACATTATTGCTAAACTACCAGTAGCTCTTCCTCAATTACTCACCTCTGAGAAAAGCAGCTCACAACTAAGTAGGAGCAGAAATAGATATTAAAGTGTTTGTTCCAGTGATAGCTTGTGCTGTGTGGGATAACTTCTGTTATTATTTGATTTCTTTGGTGGGGGTGGACAGAGAGGCTGGGTTTGTCTACACCAAAGTATTTTGCTAATGCCGAAGACACACGTATTTATTCAGTCATTTAAATCATAAGTCTTACGAGGAACGATTGAGGGAGCTGGGACTGCTTAGATTGCGGAAGAGGAGGCTGAGGGGAGACCTCATCCCTCTCTACAACTGCTTGAAAGGGCATTGCAGAGAGGTTGGTGCTGGTCTCTTCTCACAGGGAATTAGTGATAGGAGTGGGAATGGCTGCAAGCTGCAGCAGGGTAGGGTTAGGCTGGACATGAGGAAAAAAATTCTTTACAGAAGGCGTGGTCAGTGGAATGGGCTGCCCAGGGAGGAGGTGGAGTCCCCATCCCTGACTGTGTTTCAGAGTCGATTAGATGTGGTGTTGGGGGATCTGGTGTAGAGGAGAACTTTGTAGAGTGGGACTGATGGTTGGACTGGATGATCCCAGGGGTCTCTTCCAACCCAAGTGATTTTATGATTCTGTGATTTTGTGAAGCAGAAATTTGCGTGAAACAGAATTTGTGTGTTGGGCAGAGCCGAGCACCCTTTTCCCTGCAACCTCTTCCATGGCCTTGCTTGACTCTCTCCCTCCAGCAATAGCAAAATGCCAACCCTGCACCTTTTCACCCAGCTCCGTGGTTCCTTAGGAGAGTTTCCCTGCTGACGTGGGGGGCCCTCCCTTCACCTGAATGTCACACCCTGATCCAGCGCTGTGGCACGGGCAGGTCACTTCTGCTCCCTGTGTTTGCTGCTGGAGAGGAGCTGGAGGGACAGGGTCAACATTTGAAGGAGGCAGCAAGGAAGAAGGTAAGGTGACCAGGTGAATACGGTATTACAGCAGCTCCTTTCCAATCTGGCACTAAAGGAAGGAGGAAAAATCCCCAGTAAGGCTACTGTTTGTGGTCAGAGGAGTAACTTGGTAACAAGTTGGGGATGGACAGGAATCTTGAAATTTGATAAAATGCAAAGCTATCTTTGAAATCCTTTTAGGCCCTGTGAAGCTGGGTTACTAAGTGCATCCAGTTTTACTTGTAAAAGGTATTTGCTCAAAAACCTGTTCAATTTATGACTTTCAGATCTAGCCCATGGATACAATTCCTAGCAGAACTCCATTTCATACCTCCAGAACAGCTCTCAGTGTCACAAAACCTCAGTTTTTCACCCACACCAACAACTAGCAGCCCTGATGTCTTAAAAAATAGCTGCTTAAGGACTTAGTTTCCAGCTAGGTCTCAATCATCCATACTTGATGCCATGCTGTGGTCCTGAGTAACCCTTGTAATCAATGCAATTCAAACTGACCCAGTTCTTAGTTGGGAGCAAAGTGTTTTAGTGGTACTTTTTCCTCAGCCATCCAGATTGTTGTGTAACTGCCACTTTGAGGAAAGGAGTGACACCGATTTAGATTTGTGTTCCAAATTGTGCATCCAGGTTTGAAACCTTTACTCTGTATTCTGCATTGAAGAGGGATGGTTGCAAAATGATGTAGAGATGGCACCTTCCTGAATTCATTGGAGAGATTCCAAAAGACCAATTGATCCTGGTTTCTATGTTTTCCAGCATTACAGCTTTTCCAAAAGGAGTGACTCCTTTTTGGAGTGCCTGTTCACCAGGTCTGTTGGTCTCAAAGCCAGCCGCAGCCTGTGCTCCATCATGCAACACTCAGTGCCTGACCTCAGGGGAGCTGCAGAGCCCAAAGTGCATCTGGTCCCTCTGGTGGCAATCTGCTACGTTGAAACCTGCCAGATCTTACCCAGCTAATCAGCAGGTAAGAGATCCACACTTCTGGTGAGAGACCAAGCTTCAGACCTTCTTATAGGAAGCATTGAAGTACCTACCTGTCTTCAGCAGAGACAGAGAGAGCTTACACAAAATGTTTAGATTGCTAAATCAGCTGAAATTGAGCCCACCCAGTATGTAAAATGGCAGTACTTCCATTAAGCTGCCCCAAGCCAACCTATATAAATGGAATTCCAAATGTTTTTCTTACTGATACAGGGACTGATGGGCTCCGTCCCTGAGTCTGATGAGCAGTCTTTGCTTGCAGGAGTGCACGGTGCTCGAGTTACATTTACAGCTTTAGTCTGCACCAGGAATGAAATTGCTAGGGATTACACTGTAATCTATCTGACCTACAAATTATTTGCCTGGGATTCTGTATCTTGTAATCAATAAATTCCAGAATTAAGAGGCACACCTGCATGTCCTTGCTTCCTGGGGAACCTTTAAGCTTCCCAAACAAACAAGCTGGTTCCACTCCTTTGGTTTCCTGAAAGGGAAGGTAAGGAGAGGATTAGAAGAGCATCAGGTCAAATAGAGAAATCCGTTTAGGTGCCTACAGCAATCAGTAGGCACTGAGGCACCTAGGAGACATGCTGGAGCCTGTCTTTAAGCACTATTGGCAGTTTCCAAATGGTGGTCTGGCAGCAGCTGGCTGGCCATATGGGCTGCATCCATTCCTGGGCGGATCATCAGCCACCAGGGAAGGCAGGGAGAAGGGACTGGGACTGACTCCTGAATCAGGATTTCTGCTTGTGCTCACCTTGCTGCTGCTTTCATCCCACTTGGAGACAGCCACGGACCAAGGGCAATGCCGTCAAACCCAGTAGTTCCGAAAGCCCTCCTAAAGCCACATCTGATAACTACTTTCAAGTTATTTGAAGAGGAACATCTTGTGATGTTGTATAGTGTTTAGTACCTGGCACTCCTGGTCTGTGGTGTGATTCCTAGTGTTGTAACTAGTATGTTAACCTTGAGTAAAAGTGACTCGGGGTTTCATTTCTGTGGCACTGTATCATTCATGGATCCACCTCTGCCATGAAACTGTAGCTTCGGTTTCTTGTCTTTATCAATTGACCCTTTTTTTATCCCTCTCTGAGGTAGCACAACCAGACTTCCTCACACAAGGTGAGCACAAGCAGAAATCCTGATTCAGGAGTCAGTCCCAGTCCCTTCCCCCTGCCTTCCCTGATGGCTGATGACCTTTGTGAGGACCAACCAGCTAAATCTAAAGTTTTGTTCCATGTGGTTTTCTTGCATGAAATTAGAAAAATTCATTAGGCATCACTGCAGCTCTGCACAAGCAGGAGCAGCCGCAGCACTGGATCACTTTGTGGCACCTGGATACAGTGCCAGGCCTGAGTTAGCCTGCTGTGCCTATCCAGGAAGGTATGGGGACTGTACTGTCAATGATCATGTAAGGCCATCTGACTCCTACGTCTGTGTTACACATGACATACTCCAAATAATTTATATGAAGGTGAAATCCTACTATAAATCCACTTACTTGAAGTTACAGTGTTTCTCCAGGCCACCCTGAACACAGCCAGGATCAGTGTCTGAGTTACCGATGTGAGCTCAGTTCCACTTTTCTGCTCTTAGTTGCTTTTCTCTCGTTTTCCTTTTTCTCAAGTTACTGTTCCTAGCACCTTGTGCCAGAAGAGGACAGTGCTCCTACCCCAGGAACGATATGCTGCTGCCTGTTGGCCGTGCCAAGGAAGCTGCTGTTACTCCACAGGAGTGTCCAAGGTGTAACGGTGTGCAGTACCCATGTGCACCTTGGTTGCGTTGCCACATCCGACAGTCGCCTTACCCAGAATGACCTGAACCACTGAACAAGCCCAGCAGCCCCGAAAGGAAGAGGCAGTTAGACATCTCCTCCGGAAGAGTAAGTCCCCTTTTGTTCAGGGTTAACGTTTCCATCAGCAGCTGAGCTTAGTTACCCTCAGTGGAACTGCCATACTGACAGTATCAGGAAATAAACCCATTCACTACCGTCTTACATTGCAAGAGATAGTACTGATTTATTAATTTGAAACATTCCCCACAGGCTATGAGGAGGTCCTTCCACATGTGAATTAAAGATCTAAGACTACATTTTGGATTAAGAGTTTTTTCTGTGATAAATCTACATGGATGGCAGCAGGGAGGCCACTGGATCCAAGCTATGTACATCTGCTGGCTCTGGTTTGAGATCTTACCAATGGTGAGATGAGTCAGGGCCTTCAGCTGGGGAGAGTCCTTACAGCTGCAGGGTAGGACATTATCCTCATGGAGCCTACTCTCAGGAGGCTGAACCAAGTGAGTTTCTCCAGCAGGTGCTGGAGAACAGCCAGTTTGTCTTCTTCCATCACCAAGCCTGGGTTGCACTCGTGTAAGCCAGCTTCAGCAAAGGGAGGAAATGTGTTTGTGCTTCTTCAGGGTCTCACTCAAAGTGTCTCAGCCCAAGCAGGTGCCAAGTCAGAAAAGGGGTGTCAGAGAGAGGTGCAATGAACCTCATCTTGAGCTGGTCTGGTGGTTGGCAGCAAAAGCCATGGCTGCTTTGCCTGAGTAAGGAATAGGCAGTGAACAGCCTACTCCCTTCCTGCATGTTGTGGACCCCAAAATACTGGCAGGGTCTCTCTATTGCCCAGAGGGGCTGACTTCTCCCTGCAGCCCCAAATCTGGTCCTCCGCTGATGTCATTGCAGCTCCATCTGTTTGGTTTTGTTAAAGTGTGGCTGGTTGAAATGAGCTACAAAATCATGGTGCATCCCACCACCAGCCCTAAGAGCCTCAAACACCAACACCAACAATGTCTGCTGAGAGAGGCCACAAGAATTCTCGAGTGAAGGGGTCAGCACCCCTGCTTTGACCAGGAAAACATACATTATTTTAGGAAAACAGGTTCTAAATTACCAACACGTTTCTCTGGGACCATATTGTGGCCTTTGTTATTTACCAGCGTGGCGCTGATGGCAACCAGATGCCTGTGAGCCAGAATCTCACTCAATGCCTGTCCATTGGATATAACTGGCTCCAGAGTTTCAAAACCTCTGATCTCCTGGACACAAGGTACCTTCTAATCTTGTAATCACTGTACTGTCGCTGACGCTTCGTTCTTGGGGATTACAAAAAAGAAAGGTTAATATACAAAAGAGAGGTTTCAGTTTTACAAAGTTCCCTTTATTCACCTGAATCCCACTAAGGTGAGGAGAAAGATGCTACTGACTCACAGCAGCATTTGAATCCAGGGCTGAATTAGAAATTAGACTTTGTACAATTTCAGCTTGGGAAAGAACCAGCTTCCTAAAAGATCACATGGTGATAACTTTCATCCTTTCTTAGCAAAAGTCCGAGAAATACTTTTCAGCACTTACTCACTAAATCAGAGCCTTTTCCTCCTCTGTGACAGTTTTAATAAAAGCTATAGTTTTGATCCTATAGATGTTAAAAATGTGTTTCAGCTTCTTTTTATGAACAAAATACCCTCTGAAATCCAAAGGGTTGTGAGTGTTCAAGGAGCTCATCTCTAATGGGCTGCTTCCAACTCGTACAGTCTTGGAAGAGAAACAGCCCCCCAGGCATTTAGTCTGGAGAAAAGGGAGGCTGAGGGGAGACCTTATCGCTCTCCACAACCAAGTGAAAGGAGGGTGTAGAGGCAGGAGTCAATCTCTCCTCCCAGGTCCAGGACAAGACGAAATGGCCTCAAGTTGCGCCAGGAAAGGTTTAGATTGGAGATTAGGAAAAATTTCTTCACTGAAAAGGTTATCAAACATTGGAACTGGCTGCCCAGGGAAGTGTTGGAATTGCCATCCCTCGAGGTATTTAAAAAATACGTGGACATGGTGCTTAGGGACATGATTTAGTGGTGGTTTTGGTAGTGTTAGGTTGATGGTTTGACCTGATGATTTTAAAGGTGCTTCAGACCTAGATGATCCTATGAGTCTAACATTATCAATACCTAGATCTACCCAAATACTCTTATGGCTCCAGCCAGCCTGGGTGACACTGGACATACCACCAGTCATTCAAACTCCTGATCCCTGAAAGGGCCTCTCCTCTGACTTCTGCCATGGTTTTGAACAGCTTCTTCAACACTGGTTCCTTACAAGTCTTTCCTGCAGACAGCTGGGCACAGTCACTCCATTGCCCCATGCAGAACTCCTCTCCTCCACCCCCCTCCAGGAGACCTGATGCCAGCACTCCTCTGAGCCTGCAAACACAGAGAAATAAGAGGATGAGAAGCAACCCCTTAACTCCCAAGGAAAATTATTTCCTGCAGTTTCATCTCCCAGAACTGGGTCGCTGTCAGAGGAGGGGCAGCGCTAGCTGGTGGAAACTGGAGATGCACACAGGCAGGTCTGCCTCTTTCCGTGGTGCCTTGCCATGAGCTGACTTGCCTGCTACAAACCCAGAGCTGTTGTCTCCTGCCTCTTCCAGTAGATTTATTTCTTCTCTTTGCAGTGGTGCCCAGGGACTCTGTTCCTTACATCTCTTGCACAAGGCTCCGCAGTGAGCATGCACCGAGCCACATGTCATGGGGATGTGCAACCACTGGAGGGAAGGGTACATCGAAGGACAGATTTCAGACCCTCTCCCTCTCCATCATACTCAGTTTGGGGTACAGTTGCACACGGGTTATGTCTGCAACCACCCGAATCTCCCTTCTACAATCCCTCATCTAAACTTCAGTCATTTTCCCTGGCTTCAGTGTCACTATTCTCAGCATGTGCTGTCTTCCAGTGACACCTAGAGAGAGAGACTGGGAATAGCACTGGCCATTACATAAGCATTCTTTAAAACGTACTTCAAGGTGGTAAAATAGGTTTATTTGACAGAGACTGATTATCTAATGGGTTTTGGAAAAAACAACAACAACCAAAAAAAGGCCAGGAGTCCCTTATCTCCTCCCAGCGACGCAGAGGGGGTGCTCGTTGCAGAATGTGTATTTCAAAAACCTTTTGTTGTGATCTCCCAGTAGCTGCTCATAAAACTTCAACTGCACAATAGCCACAAACCCTTAAATCCAGCAATGGCTGAAGGGACTCTCACCTTCACAGGCTTTCCAGGCTGGCTGTACCGCACTCCCCGAGGCCTGTTCCTCAGCTCCTCTGCAGCAGCGCTCGTTTCCGAAAGCGATACCAGAGAAATGCAGGGAGTGACACAACATTTCGCTCTGGTCCACTAAAGCAAGAGAAAGGCACTTCATTACTAAAACCAAAGCACATGAAAAGGGATAACGTCATCGTGAGAGAAACACTTCAGGGTCAAAAGAACAAGCAAGGTGTTCTGTGTAGCTGTATCTGTGTACTAGTTACTCATTGCTACTACTACTGATATACTTCTTAGGTTTGCATGTCAGTTCTCTGGTCATAAATGAGACAGTCACCGTGCCTAATGTCTCACCTACGCAGGACAATGATATGGGCCCAGGCCTGGGGATCTTACCTGCAGGGCAGGACATTGCTGATGGACGTGGGTGGGCAGTAAAGCAGCTCCATCTAGGTGATGGTGACTCCATCTAGGCTGCTCTGTAGCGTGGCCCGATGTCAGACTTGAGCACACGGTGTGGAACAGCTTGTTCCCAGAGGAACAAAGCTGAAGCAGCAGCAAGTCTCCCCACTGTGCCTTCGCTTCTTTACTGGAGGAGCAGGCAGCCTTCCTCCAAGCATGGACCATATTCTCGGAGGAAGAAGCCATCAAGAGAAGTGCTGATACACATACCAGGAGCTTGTTTGTACAAACCCCAAGTATTTAAATCTGCTCACGTGTATAAGCAGCATGGAGAGGGTGTGGGCAGAGACAAGCTGGTGGTTCTTCTGGATCTTTTTGTCCCACCAGATGTGTGTGTGCCAGCTGAGGCCAAATTTCAGTGAACAGGAAAAACTCTGTCCCAAAGCAGGGGTCGAGTAAACTTTTGAAAAAGTCAGTGGATGCTTCATCAGTCCCAGCACTACGAAACGTGATCCCAAACACATGGTCTGTCCAATTCTGTTCACTTCAGGGCAACATCTCTTGGTGCGTACCTGTGAAGGAACTGCCAAGTCCATCCCTTTGCTCCCAACAGACACTTTGCTGGATCCCTAAACCGCTACAGGAAGTAGAAATTGCGAGGCAAACCCTGGGTTTCTCTTTACACCACCTCTGCCATTCCCATCAGGCAGCAGTGCTGGGTGGCAGCCCAGCCGGGCCAGCAGCGCACCTTCCCGGGGCTCAGGAGAGCAGGACCAGTTGCAGCAGGCACACACAAAGCTCACACAACCCATGCTGGGCCTTCCAGATGGGAACCTGTGAGAAAGCCCCACTTCGGGGCTGGTTTAGGCCACTGAAACAAACAGAGGAAGAACTCCTCTGGGCAGGAAATGCCTCTTAAGGTAATGTGAGAGTGGCTTCAACTTTAATGGCTTCCTCAGAGAAATGGAACACCCAAATCATGCATTTGGGAGTTTCTCCTTGTACTCGGATATCTCGAAGAAGCTTTCCTTTTAAAGCATCCCCAGTGCCTTCCTATTGAAAAATGTATCTTAACAAGGTGAAGGCCAGCAGCCTGAAATCAAACTGAGACAGCTAATAAGATGCTAGAAACCAAGAGTGAAAGGGGGATAGAAATTAAAATAACATTTTTGCCTTGTAAGAAAGTATATGAGCTTTTAGAAATAATTCTTTGGGTAAGAGTATGCAGCTGTTAGAGGTCACCACTTAAGCAAAACTAAAAAAAGCAACTGAAGGTCGAGATGAGCCGCAGCCCTGAGATAAAGGGGACCAAGGAGACCATCCCAGGATGCAGAACCAACTCCCCAGCCCTGAGAGCAGACAGGGAGGTACATTTGATAAGGGGGATCCGGCTGCACCCGCCAGCCTGGCTGGGAAAGAGACCAACAGAGAGCTGGGCCTGTGCCAGAGCAAGGGGTGAGAAGTGCAGCTGTGAAGAAGACAGACGGCCTTCATCTTCACCACCCTCGGTAACCCCTACCAGGAGACACCGCGCAAGCGCAGGCAGGAGGAGTCTCATTTTAATGGGAAGTGGGGGTGGGTTATGCATGTGTGTAGGTGTAACGAATATGCGTATTGTTGCCTAATTTTTGCTGCATAAATGAAGGGCAAGTTGCTGTGCCAGAGGTAGCATGTTTGTGGTGGGGTGACCCCTCTGTGCTGCCCAGCGCTGAATAAACACACCTACTTTACAACTTTCCAAGACGTGGAGTCTATTTCTGCACCTCAAGAGGAGATTGGAGATCATCTCCTGCAATGCAGGTGACAGGGGAGAGGGGTGCACTGAAGGAACAGCTAAGTAAGAACACGTTCTAGGCACAAAAATTGCCAAGCGACACCGCTCCCACCTTCTGTGTGAAACTCCTGGAGAGCCGGCGACCCCCACCCCAGGGCTGTCCGTCTGAGGGGGTTCCCTCCGCTGTAGCGTCACCCCGTGATCTGCAGCTGCTGGCAACAGGGTGCTCCCGCTGCGGCAGATACCAACTGCACCCAGGGAAGATCATCTGCTCTTCTGAGCATTGGTCTTGCTAGTACTTTTATCAGACAAAAAGTAACTAAAGGACACCCTTTATTGGCTGAGTAAGAATCTTGGATGTACTTCACACGGTCAGAGAACTACTTAGCCACTTTGAACAAGGGCACAGCACACGGACCCCGTACACCTCAGCTTTCCAGGAGTAAGGAAAAGAATTGCTAACTGGAACCCAAACTACATCTGTCCTATACCAGTAACACTAAGAGTAGCACAGCCCGTAACAGCGCAGCGCGTCAGGTAAGATCCTACCGGAAGTACCATGAGGGTGTTGCACTACAGCAGGGCCATCTGCTCACCGGCACGGGGACCTCGGGGCAAGAGCACGCTGACCAGCAGGGCGCCAGCAGGGCAAAATGGAGACCTCTTCTCAAACACTGAGAAGTTAAGCTTCAACACCTCTTCATGTTTCCAAGTTTTATAATGGCTTTAGATATATTTAGAACCTTAAACACTAAGCTCTCAAGGAAGTTTAACTAAGATTTTTAAAGATACAGAGATACAGCCTGGACCATTCTATGATTCTATCAAAAAGCAGCCACCACTCTGCAGTCTGAGCTCGCCCAGTCTCAAGTCCCACTGGTGGGTTTTAAACATGTGTTCAGTTATTAGCAGCCTTTCCCTGCCTTGACAGTTATGGGCCACATCCTTTACGATGTCTTTAATCTATTTTGGAATAGATGGGAAGACGGAAACCTGCTTCACTATGCAAATAGTTTTCATGTTCCGTTTAAACAGTTACTTTCCCAAAGTCTTCCGTATTTTCCAGCATTCTTGAAAGATGCACATGTATTCCAAATAGGCTGAACTTCGACAAAAAAGTGTCAAAGGATAAAACATGAAATAGTTGAAGCCTTTCCTCTAGAATGCAGAGAGGCTCGTGCTTCTAACAAGGTGGGTTAGAGACACCGTTCTAGTTTAAAAGACTTGCAGAAGGAAAATTTGTGCCTCCCTTCCAGAAGATTGATTGTGGCCATTTAACAACCCTCATTTATTTCAACTTTGAATTTGTTACTTCTTCTACCCTCTCAATTTTGCCCTTCAAAGGTCAAAACACCAGCAGCTCCACTACAGCACAGAACACAAGCCACTTACCAGCCGCAGTGTTCTTCCTCTCAGAAAGGACTTTTTCATGAGGAGGAAGAAAACAGAAGCTTTTCTTATTGATTCCAAGCAGAATGACTCTGGAGAAGTGACTCAAGCTTGGGTAGTACAAGTTCATGGAATGCCATCTGAAATGAAGACTGACTCAGTAACACGTGAGACTTGCTAATCATTTTTTTAATCTCCAGTGCAAAAGCCCCACTAGAAGCACTCATCTAATACCAGTGAAATAGAAGATACTGCTTGGTTTTCCTCTTGGGCAGGAGGAGGAGCATTAAATGAGAACTTCAGGTTTTTCTGGCATTTGATAAAACGAAAACCAGTATGTGCTATGTACTCCTAAAGGATTAATTATTTTAGCATCTGTGAATCAGGACCAGGTAAACTTGCAGTGCAATGATTTTATTCTACCAACATGCAAGACTTGCATATGACTTATTCTTTGCATTTCCCTTCCGTGTGCTGGTATTTCCTGTTCTGCAGCAGGCTTCCCCTCCTCCCGAGGACATTATACCTTAACAGTATGCAATCTCCTGGAACATCCCTTTTTCTGGAACAGTTGAGATCTGCAACACCAGGCAGCATTTGTGGAGATTGAGGGACTGGACACCGGATTCTTACAGGTGGAACTGTCTAGATCAGACAGACAACTGTCATATGTATGCTCTACAGTGCTCCTCTAGCTGTTGTTAATGCCATAAAGGTTCATATCTGAATTCAGAAATCTTAAAAAAAAATTAAAAAAGAGTCAAGTGAGTTAAAATTGAGCATTTCTGTTTCAAAAGGCAAGTCTGAACAGGAAACACGGTACAGGCACAGCTGAGATTAAGTAATACAGTTTTGGCTATTCTTGATGTTTACATAGGCGGTCATCAGTTTTTTTCTGAGTCAGTTATCACTAAGTCTTAGCAGTAAAGACCTTTGTTTCTTCCTTTCCAGAGAACACATCATACTACAAGCAGGGTTTTTTTAAGTTTTGCCACTAGGCTGATGGTTTCCCACCTCAGCTTGTTTCGATTTGTTTCAGAGAAAATTTCCACGTCGGTCTCGCAAGGAAGGGAAGATCTGCTTGTTTCACCAAATGAAGTCATTTCATTCTGTAAAAAGAAATCCCTTAAAAAGCAAAATACCAAGTGCCTACAGCTAACTAAAACTCAATGATGGAGGAACAAACCCATTATAATTTTATATGGCAGTGAAGGAACTGCCACCTGCTAGAAAAGCAGACTAAATCGGCTTTCTGTAGTAACACCCAACCCCATGATAAACCCCTCCCTCTTAACTCCTGGTCATAGTAAAACTTCTGACACCAGGGTTAAAAGAAAGAAAAGAAAAGTGTAGAGCCTGATCCCCTCCTTACTTCTGTAGCAGAAGCTACCAGCTCATCAATGAACCAGAATGAAAGCACCCACTTGCCAACTTGAAATGCACAGTCATGGCACAACCCAACTCCATGTCCTTCCCGTCTACTCAGCGCCAGAAGAGACAAAAAACCCCATGCATGTCCTTCAAAGTCTTGGGGAGGACTCTGTAAGACCTAGATGAACACAGTCTTAGTAATAGCAGCCTTAGAGAGTTCAGCTTATCTTAGTCTAACACTAATATTTCAGAGTCACTGCAGTACATTTTAGAGAATATCCAGTCACTGGGGAAACAGTTTGTCTTACCATGCTGCTACTAAGATACACCTACACACGAGAAAGGTCTAGTCTGACAGGTACAGGATAAGATCACATCAAGCAAAAGCTAACACTTCACCCCGTGGATTTTCCAAGTTATTTAATGAGCGGTGAGCTACGCTTGCCACAGAACGCTGTGGCCATTCTTCAGTAAGGCTGCTGTCCTAGTTCAAAACTTAAGCTAAAGCATTTCAAATATCCCAGGAAATATATGAATAAACTTTTATTTCTAAGCAACACCACCCACTGTTTTAATACAAGCCACAGGTTGAAGTCAGGTGCAGAGCAGTAAACTGAACAATCATCGCTAAAGCACTTCCATTGGAAATGTGTTAAAGTTCACAAGTGCCAGCATTACCACCTTACTGAAGGTTCCTTATGTGTTTCTAGGCTACACACCACGTGTTTCACGCAGTCATGCAAATCTGAATCAAATTCTAAGTGTTCAGGTAACGGGGAAGTCCATTCACTGCGAAGATGCATTTTTCACAGAAGAGCCAGGCTAGGTGAGACCAAACACTGCAGGGTTCTTCACGGGAGTACAGGTATTTTAGAAACCATGAACTTTCAGTTGTTCTTCCTTGACAATGCCAATCTACAGGAGAAAAGCAACATATTTCAGTAAAGCTTACACGCTTAGGGTATTACAGTGATAGCAAGTTACCTCAGCCTTACACCCTGATTAAAGGAACTGCAACACAGTGCGCACTCGACAGAGAAGTTCTCCAGTTTCCAGGATGTTTCTGGGCCAAGAAAAGAATTAACCACACAAAAAAGAAAACTTTATCAGACTTCTGACTTGTTCTGTAGTCCCAGCACTTACTCTGAAAGAGTAACATCTCTACATCATGATCTGCATCAGTAATCTAGCAGCGAAAGACTTTTTCCTCTACAGTGGTTTCAGTCTCAAAATTGATTTTACGAATGACGAGGTGAAGCTGCACTGCCAAAGCTGCACTGCCACAGAACAAGCCGGGTGTTGTTGCAGGATAAACACATCCTACACTGCTCTGATTCTTACTCTCACGCTGCAAGTGTCATTTGACTTTTTGGCTGAAAACACAAAGGAAGTACAGCAGACATCTTCAGCTGGTTAATTAACACCAGTGCCACCAGTCACTGTCGCTCCCGGAGAGGTTTAGCTATTTATCTGCAGACCCTTACCTCCAAGAGGAACTGGCAGATGTTCTTCCTCTGGTCCCCTTGAAGCTGGATAACTTCACCGTACTCAGGGTGTTCAATCACAGTACCATTACAAGCAAATTTCTAGAACAAAACATTCATACTGTGAGCCATCTGACACACATCATCATTTGGTGTTGTAAACCACCTCGGCACAATCTTGTCCCAGAAGCTGTTCACTAAATTCTGATGCCAAGCAAGGCAAAGGCTAGATCTGTTTTGCACTAGTTCTGAGAACAAATGGAGCATTATCTACTGATGCTACAAACTAAGCTGCTGAGGGTTAACTCGGGCAAAGACAGGATTAGATGCTGCGCAGGAGGAACTACACAACACTGCAAGAATGGAAAACAAAGTCTTGTGACTTTGTGATCCAGCCTTTTAACTCCAAACTGCTATTTTAAAATAAATGTTTACATCCTGGTGAAACTCGGGATCTCTATTTCAAGAGCAACCCAGCTATGACAGGGGCCAGAATGCAAAACACAGTTCTACTTAACCTGATTTTATTCTTCCCATCAACAACGCCAGGTATCTGTCAGATTTCAATGAAACATTCAGAACATATTTTATTTACTTCTTTATAGAAAAAACTCTTAACTTTTTAGCAAAAATTGATGTCACTGGATACTGACAGGAGTTTTGAGAAAGAGATGTAAAGGGATCAATGTGACTATAAAAGGGATGTGCACTGGCAGGAATAAAATAAAAGGAATATTCTGTTACTTCATATTAAAAGATACCATACTCTTTATGTAATATTTTTACTATTAAATCAAATCAGCAACTTCACCTTTTTGAAAGCTTTCACAAGTTTCTTCTTGTCATAATCATCTGCAATTCCCTGAACAGTTGTGAGTGTCTTTCTGCCGTTCCGTTGCTGGATCCTTATATGAATGTAATCCTCGGTCCCCGCTGGGAGTAAGTCGTCGCCCTTTGTTGCATCAGCAAAGGGGTCTGGGGGAGGAAAACGATTCAGACAATTCCCACAAGGGAAAACATCCAGGCTTGAAAACCCACAGGTAAATTTCTCACTTCACAAAGAGCTTTATTTAGGGGATAATCTTATTGTTCTCTCCCTATTTAAAAACACACTGTTAAAGTCAGTACTTTTCTCCACAGCTGTACCAAGCCTCACTGGCCTGACTCGGCACAGCTCTCGGCTATCACCTATCCAGTCTCCTCAGTGCCTTCCCAGATGGATATCAACAATTTTCAGCTACAGTATCCATTTACTTCAGGATTTCCAACAAACAGTAAATCCTGAAGCTCTGAACCTGAAAACAGGGCTGAGAGAGAACGCCAAGTGCACGTAAGTTTTCGACAGCCCCATGCATTTGAGTGAAATATGGAAATCCTCTCTCATCAGATCAACTGGTAAGGATAGAAAAACACAAATAGAAACCCCCCCTTGTACAAACACTCCTTTACAGGTCCAGAATAGAAGTCTTATTCCACAGGAACTACCATGCCACCAGCACTTTAAGACATGGATGTCAGCCTTGGCTATTAACATAAAGAGAACAGGGCAGAGACCCTTCTGCCAGCCTTAGGCAAGAATTTTAACACAATCCCTTCAGGCTTTCACTATCAAAAGGTCAGCTCTCAAATTCTTCCGAGCTTAAATTTACCTGCTGCAGGTGAAATAGGAAAGCATTTAGGAAGAGGAGGGTTTCTGGGTTATGTTCTTCATGTTCTCTGTTCTCCACAAAAAAACCCCATATTTAACACTCTTATTCAGAAGTCTGACAGCCCTACAAGTTTCCTGATCAGTAGCTCCAAATAAGTTTTGAAGCATGAAAGAATCCAAGTTTTGGGTTGTTTTATTTGTCATTTTAAAGAAAAAAACAACAAAACATTTCTGAATACTAATCAGGTTCTTATTGAAGAGTCTCATCTTCAGAAACTGCAGGTTCAACAGCCACACAAGCTACAATTCCCCAAACCTCCATCAAAAACTCAAATGTAAAAAAACTGACCAAATCTTGCGATTCACTCAAAACAAATACTCCAAGTGAGTAAAACTGCAGCAGAAGCAGCAAGGGAAGTAGTTCATCTGTAGACTGACCCTTGTAAAACCCAGGGTGAGAGGAACATTAAAAGGCACCGAGAGCATCATGAGGATGCACACACCACAGGGAGGAAGTACAGCACCAGGGAACGGCCAGCTCAGCGTCTGCCAAGGCATTTGTTACAGTGTGCTGCATTTCAGTGTCCCCCACCGACCAAGGGGCAACCGCCAACAGACAATTTCAGCCAAAGAAAAGGTGAAAGAAAAGCATGAAGATCACTTGGCAGAGCTGAGGAGCCCAGGCTGGAGATGAGCCAGCCCTGTAGGTGTTAACATCGGATTACTTCAAACAAATCCTTTGGGCAGCCCCTTCCTAAACACAGGATTAGCTCCCACATCGCGGTTAACACAACCTTCTCACGAGGCTTATGTGTCAGAAGATCAGAGACAAAAGCGAGGCTAAAAGCCTGACAGCGTTGCCATATCACTTCTGTTGCCTACAGACAGGGAAGCGGGCCACCACAGCCCAGCAGGGTAAACTTCCCTGCTCATACAAGAGCAATGACCTGCAGCCTGTATAGCTCAGCCTATAGAAACGATACCCTCTGCAGGGCACACAGCGGGTTTTGGGACATTGGTGAGGACAAGATGAGGCAGCAAATCAAAAAGCAATTGGAACTGAGAAGACGATCCCCTTCTTTAGCAGAGGACACGAGCCCTTGACTCCCTCTGCCCACAAAGGCTACACTTCGGGACTGCAGAATTGACAGAGACGCCCAATTTGGGGTGCAACTAGTCATTCAGGCTACCGGCGCGGTACGGGCTGTCAGAGCCCGGTACATGGTGGCGGCTCCCAGGGGAGGGGAAAGGGACGAGCACCGTTCCCAGCCCAGAGAGACCAGTCTCCCAGCCCAGCTCCCGGGGAGGGCAAGGCGGGCACACCGGGGATGGCAACTGCCGCAATGTCACCCCCAGNAAAAGGGCAAAGGGAAATACAGAGGGGTGGGAGTCCCCCGCCCCTCAGCCCCAGCACACCGCCCCACGGTACCGCTAACGGGCGGCAGCTCCTCTTTTCCCTCACAAAATGGCGGCTCGTCCGGGCCGCGACGAGCACGTGATGGCCACCCCCACGCCCTCCCTGGCCGGTGCTGCCTCATGGGAAGGCGAGTCCCACCCCCGCCCCCGCCGTCGGTCGCGGCAGCCCAGAGGACTACGATACCCAGAAGACTACGATACCCAGAGGACTACGATACCCAGAGAGCATCGCGCCGGGGCGGCTGGCACAGGGGCTCCGCCTCAGCGCCGCGCTGTGCGCCTGCGCATCCCGGCCTATCCTGGGCAGCCCGAGGGCCGCTGGAAGAGACCGGCCCAGGGTACCAACTCCTCACAGGAGAGGCCCCCAAAGCTCTGCGGGCGGCTCGCTGAAGCCCTTTGTTGTCCAGCCAGCCAGTCCGCCTGGCATGGCTGCCTGCCCCGGGAAGGGACAGCACAGGTCCCAGTGCGGTGACACAGAGGCCTTTGGTGGTATGGGGGATGCCGTTGCCTGGTATCCCTGTGTGGGCCCGAGCCCACTGGAATTTCAACCCAACTCGCAAGAAATCAGGAGAGGGCTTCCACCTTCCCCACTGAAAACGCATTGGGAAAAACCCTCCCTCAGGCCTACCTGCCTGGACAACACGCACAAAGACTTGGGGGTGGCAGTCAGCACCCCACAAACTGCCCCCGTGTGTGCTCACCCTGCCGTTCGGGCAGGCGCTGCCAGCGCAACGGAGCTGCGCCCTTCCTGGGGCACCAGATGCCACCATAGTTGGCCACAACAGGAGACTACCAATCCCACAGCCACCTGCCGTGGGTAACCAGTTACCTGTGGGGAGGCCAGGAGCAGTGTCGTGGCTGCGGCGGTAAAGGTGTGTGCCTTTGAAAAGGTGTGCTTGTGTTACAAAGCTTGCCAGTCCCTGGGGGGTGATCAATGGCCTTGCAGATGCACAATAACCTTGGTGCATTGGCACAACTCTCACAACCTGTA
>VZTM01015091.1:65120-104100 GCA_013400555.1 Jacana jacana
GACTACGATACCCAGAGGACTACGATACCCAGAGAGCATCGCGCCGGGGCGGCTGGCACAGGGGCTCCGCCTCAGCGCCGCGCTGTGCGCCTGCGCATCCCGGCCTATCCTGGGCAGCCCGAGGGCCGCTGGAAGAGACCGGCCCGGGGTACCAACTCCTCACAGGAGAGGCCCCCAAAGCTCTGCGGGCGGCTCGCTGAAGCCCTTTGTTGTCCAGCCAGCCAGTCCGCCTGGCATGGCTGCCTGCCCCGGGAAGGGACAGCACAGGTCCCAGTGCGGTGACACAGAGGCCTTTGGTGGTATGGGGGATGCCGTTGCCTGGTATCCCTGTGTGGGCCCGAGCCCACTGGAATTTCAACCCAACTCGCAAGAAATCAGGAGAGGGCTTCCACCTTCCCCACTGAAAACGCATTGGGAAAAACCCTCCCTCAGGCCTACCTGCCTGGACAACACGCACAAAGACTTGGGGGTGGCAGTCAGCACCCCACAAACTGCCCCCGTGTGTGCTCACCCTGCCGTTCGGGCAGGCGCTGCCAGCGCAACGGAGCTGCGCCCTTCCTGGGGCACCAGATGCCACCATAGTTGGCCACAACAGGAGACTACCAATCCCACAGCCACCTGCCGTGGGTAACCAGTTACCTGTGGGGAGGCCAGGAGCAGTGTCGTGGCTGCGGCGGTAAAGGTGTGTGCCTTTGAAAAGGTGTGCTTGTGTTACAAAGCTTGCCAGTCCCTGGGGGGTGATCAATGGCCTTGCAGATGCACAATAACCTTGGTGCATTGGCACAACTCTCACAACCTGTATATATTTCTTTTTCTTTCTTGGTTGGTTGGTTTTTGGGTTTTTTTTGGCTTTTATACTAAGGTTCAGTCTGCTTAAATCAAAGGGTTATTTCTCCTCTGTGATCAGAACTACAGTAGTTTTATAAAAGCCAGAGTGTATTGGTCTAAGAAAGTTTCTGGTTCTGGTGCTTTGCAAGGAAGCTTTTCCTTTTCCCTTGGAGAGAGCAGGGTCTAAGAAAGTTTCTGGTTCTGGTGCTTTGCAAGGAAGCTTTTCCTTTTCCCTTGGAGAGTACAGGGCCACCTGCCATGGTACAAAACCTCAGCTACCATTTTGCAAACCTCATGGTACAAACCTCATGGTACAAAACCTCAGCTACAACCTTTGCTACCATTGATGAAGCCTTTCACTAGCATGTGTGGCAGAGAAGGGCTGTCTACCTTTCACAAGCAGCTCCAAAAGTGGCACTATTAGGACAGTAACAGGAGATAGCTCCAAAAGAGGGGGCTGCCTCAGCCACAGAGGCATGCCAGGGTTTGGGCAATGTCTGTGGATTAAGGATGCAAAGCTAGACATGTAGAGACCTGGGCAGGTTGGGCAAGCTCAGGACACTCCCACAGTGTCTCCAGCATCTCTCTCAGAGAACTTACATTACTACTAATGTGGCAATTTTTTGGCTTTCATGCATTTTTGTAAAGTCGACATACCTGGGCAAAATCTTGTCTCTTTTGCTCTCCCATCATTGCCCCATGAAATATTGTTTTTCCCAGCAGCAAAGCAGACCTGTCATCCCTTTTTTTCGTCCCAGCTACTGTTTTTTGTTACCTTGGTTTGGCCAGTAACTGCTGTCTGTAGGGTACTGTGATTTGCTAGATCAGCAAACTGATTTGAGTTAAAAAATAAACTCAAAGCTTAAAACCTCAGATCCAATCCACTTGCATAACCCAGCAACTGTTGGGCTGTGACAACCAAAGAGGACAGAGGCTGGGGCCAGGCTTGGCCATGGATGAGAGAAGTGGGTCTTCAGACACAAAACCCAAGTCTGACTCTTAAGTTTTAGGCAAGTGCTTTGCTTACTGTGGTGGTTCTTGTGCTTAGTTTGAGTCTCCATGCACTTAGAATAGTTTTGGAAGCTGGGCCCATGGGCTCATTGAACATCTGTGGCATTCATCGTACAGTTTACAAACAAATGCCATTTGGTGCCTGGGAAACAACAAAGCTCCTTTACAAGCCAAGAAGATGTGACTTTCTTGTCCTTAAAATGAAACCACAATGAACAGCTCTTCAGAACAAACCTTGACAACTGCAGAGGGAATGAAAACAATCCTAATTGCACAGCCTGGCGTGCACTGGGCATCAATTAAAGCAAAGGTGGTGGCCAGCATGCTTATTGTTCCCTTGGCAACCTGCCCCAATGGCCACGTGTGTTGGCTTGGGGTCTCCATGGGGCTGTAGCAATGCAAAGAGCTCTCTGTCTGCTGTCCTCCTCAGAGGGAGCTGCTGGTCTCTGTGTCAGCTCCGTCACTGAGGTCTGCGCCAGCGCCTTGCACCAAACTTTGGGCGGTGTGGGCAGACAGAGGTGGCAGCCTGCTGGAGATGTGCTTCTCCTGCTTTTGGCCCTTGACAGCTGTCCTGAGGTCCTTTGTCCAGACTGAGTCTTTCCCATTGCTCTTGAGCAGTCACTTGTGGCAATAAACCTGTCAAAGTCCTGGTTGCCAGGGCTTCCAGCTGCACTGGACTGCAGAAAGCTGGGCCACGCAGACATGGCACAACAGAAAACCAAAGAGGCAGAAGCAGTTAAAACAGGTTTAAATCCTAAGCGGAAGCAAGAGGTGTTGCCACTTAGGCTGTTAAATTTCAGATTATGGCTAATTGTCCTAGAGCCATGGATGGAGGTAATCTCATTTGCTAGTATCTATTAAACATCAGGGTTTAAGCAATGGATTGGGAATGATTCTCTTGCCTTTCTGTGACTAATGTATAACTTGCCAACTCTTGGGCTGGAATAGAACATCATCTCTAATTATTTTCATCTTGGCTTCAAGCTATTTAAGTGTAATAGTTGCAAGACCTGGTTATGAATAGCAATCAGAGATCCCTCTGCTTGCCTTTTACTGTATTTCAGTTCATCTGTCAAGCTGTATGTGAATCATTAGAGGTTATTTATGACTGGATAAGCTGCAGGCGTGAAACCCAGGGACTCACTGGCATAGGGATGAAAAATACGACATACTGAAGCTATAAAGTACTCTTCTTAAAAAAATGTCACCCTGGTGCAGAACCGTCCATTCACTGGGTGCCCTCAGAAGTTGTTCTGCTGCCCTTCAGGAGCAGTGAATAACCCAGGCTGGTGTGAGAAACTGTTCTTCCAGAAAATTGCTGTGTTGGAAACATGGGCCTGGAGTACCCTGAGAAGGCCTCTCAACAGGAAAAAACTAAGTCATTCACATCGTAGAGGATAAAGCTCTGCTTTAATTTAATTAAGGATTGCTCCTCTAGGCAGATCCCCTGGGCATGGCCTTGTGATCTGCCCTGCCAGAACATGGTAGACTCTTGTGCTGAGCTGTCCTCCAGCTATTGTCTGGAAACCCAGACAACTATTGTTTGAGGCATATGGTGTTCAAAGAGCAGTTTAAGTTGCCCGAGGAAGCGGCTGTGCATGAAACGTGCAAATGGCGTGTCGCAGCACCGATTCCTGTCCTGTATTCCAGCAGTGCAGCTACTCATTACAGCAGTTCTGCCCCACTCCAGTGCCAGAGGCATACCTTTGCTTGCCTGATGCTGGCATCCTGAAAAATAACATCCAAGTGCAGGATGCTTGAGTGACAGGCAGAAATATTTCCATCCTTGACCTTTTAGTTTTCTTGAACTGTAATCTGCTGTACTCCTGCTCCGTGACTCTGCCTACAATATCCAGCCACCTTCGGAAGCTGCGCATCCCAAACCGCTGTGCAAAAGGCTAGTGGCCCCTGGCTTTCTGGCATGGAGGAGGAATAGTAAAAGCTTGAGAAGAAATCTTCCCTATACCTGCAACTGCCAGTGGAATAGTTTCAGAGGTGGCTGTAACCATGCCAAGCCTGACTCGTATTTTTCCACTCAAGCTCTAAGTTTGGTGCAAAGCCTCCACAGCCTGCTGAGGAAGGGCTTGGGGTTCTGACTCAATGCTGGTGTCTTGAGCTGTAGTCCAGGCCTGAGTTGCTCAGCTGCTAACAAGTTGTTCCAGTGAGCGTGTGCTAACTGGTAGAACTGGGCAAACCAGGAACTATGCTGGTGGTAAACATCTGGATATCCAGTCTAACTTGTCATAGTCTTGGATATATGCAGTTTTGTTTAGCTTCAGCATGTGGTCAGATTTTAAGACACATGTTTTCATTGAAAAACTTGTGGGGGTTCCTTCCTTGCTCTATAATGATTGAAAGCAAGACAATAATTTCTGTGTTAACCACTAGATGGTCCTCTTTCTCAAAGAAAAAAATAGCTCCAAAATAAAACCAGTCCTGAATGACAGTAGAGAACAGCTTCAGTGCAAAGCTGCATGTAATTAATGGTCTCATCTAGTTGCTCGAAATGCCATGTTTTTTCTGAATAGATTTGAATAAAACTTTTCATCAATCCTTCAATTAGTGTAACTGGGCCCCTTACCCATCAGCAAATACTTCCTAGTTAATATCAGTTAGGAATTTCCAGCTCCAGACAGTACAAGTGTTAGTGATCCCTCCCTCTCATCCCAGGCTTAAGCAAAATCAAACCAGTAAGGTTTTATTTCACTCACATGGAAGTGATGCTGTGCCCCTGAAGACCAGGCAGATTCGTGGAGCAGGGACGGGGTTCATGGCATCTGCAATCCATTCACATGCTGATAGGTGAAACAACCAGAGTGCTGGGCTGGGAAAAAAAATAAAGAAGAAGTTTGTTTCTCCATCCACAGGAGACACATCCTCAAGTGTCTTTGCTTTGGTGGGTTTTACCTTCTGTTTGTGGAAGGCTCCCACCCACGAAAGAAGTACAGCAAAAAGAAGTTTTGGAGTAATTCTTTGAGCAAACTAGAGTGTAGAGTTTGGCGTCACAACTGTAGTGCAGTCAGCCTCTGGTGCTGTCTTCCCAAAGAATATTCCTCCATGGCAGGCTCTGTGGACCTCGGCCTCTTGGGTCCCTCCAGATTCCAGGAGATACCTTCCCATTGCTACCATTCATTCTCCTCACCATTTCCCACCGAGGGGACCTGACCTCTCCTTAGCCTTGGGATGTTGACTTCCTTCCCACAGCCCCTCACACCTCTGTATCCTCTGCTGCCTCTCTAGGAAGTTGCATCCCACAGAAGTTTCTCCCTGGTCAGCCATCCCACTGGAACACTGAGACACTCCCACTACGAGCAGGCTCAGCCCTGCTCCTGGTTACCATAACCTATGCAATTTTACACACAGGAGTTCTTGGTTGTGTGTGGTACAGGGTAGTGATGGAGGCTCAAATCCTTCCCAAGGATCATCTGCGAAGAAGAGAGCATGTGCCCAGCCTCATGCTCAAACACAGAAAAATTATGGAGGTTTTAATGTGCAAACCTCTGCCCCTTCACTACAGACCAAGCTGTTCTCTAGACCAGCTTCCTGGTTCACTCTCTCATGACCCCCTTTCCTCTGACAACTTTTTCCCAGTTCCTCCCAAGTCTGAATGGCTTTCACTTTTCTGTGCTGCATAAACTGCCTTGCTTTCCTCAGCCAAAGCATAAGCTTTGCTATGAATGGGATGTCGAACTAAAATAACGTCACAGCTGCCTGAAAAGACCCTGAGAAGTCAGGATGATTTACGTGAAGCTTCCAAGTACTATCCATAGCACGCTGGTGGCTCAGTCGTGGTCTGGCAGGAAGAAATGATAACATATAGTCAATGAGGATGGAGTACAATAGTACTTCGTTAAGAGCAATGCCTGCTGAGGCTCATTTAAACAGGTTAGCACAGAGTTTATTAGTCTTCATTGCTCAGAACATTCTATAGTAGCCTGTTGTGAAGGCAGCATGACTGAAAGCAAAAATGAAAAAAAGAAATACTTCAATACCAAGTAGTATGTGAGGAGCAGAGGCAGGTATGTGAGCCTGCTTGTAGCAAGGACAGCGCTGCAGAGTGCTTGGTGCATGATTTTGCAGATGCTGAGAATTACACGGGGTCAGGAAGCAATTGTGAAAGAAACGGGGCTGTTTACCACAAAGAAACATTTGGGTTGGGAAGCCTCTGGACTACAGATCTCGGGGGCCTGGGAGAATGGTCTTGTGGGTAATGTCAGAATATGCTGCCGTGTTTTTAGACTCTTCCCTAGATGTTCTCTGCTGGTCACTATCAAAACCAAGATAGTGTAGTAGTTGGATCTCAGGCTTGAAGAAAGGCAGCTGATCATAGAATCATAGAATCATATAGGTTGGAAGAGACCCTTGGGATCATCAAGTCCAACCATCAGCCCTACTCTACAAGTTCTCCCCTACACCAGATCCCTCAACACCACATCTAATCTGCTCTTAAACACAGTCAGGGAGGGTGACTCCACCACCTCCCTGGGCAGCTGATTCCACTGACTGACCACTCTCTCTGTGAAAAACTTTTTCCTCATGTCCAGCCTAACCCTACCCTGCTGCAGCTTGCAGCCATTCCCTCTTGTCCTATCGCTCATTGCCCGTGAGAAGAGACCAGCACCAACCTCTCTACAATGCCCTTTCAAGCAGTTGTAGAGAGTGATGAGGTCTCCCCTCAGCCTCCTCTTCCTCAAACTAAACAACCCCAACTCCCTCAATCGATCCTCATAAGCCTTGTTCTCCAGGCCTCTCACCAGCTTTGTGTCCCTTCTCTGCACTCGCTCCAGCACCTCGATATCTCTCTTGTGCTGAGGTGCCCAGAACTGGACACCAGACTCAAGGTGTGGCCTCCCCAGTGCTGAGTACAGGGGGACAATCACCTCCCTGCTTCTGCTGGTCACACTATTCTTTATGCAAGCCAGGATGCCCTTGGCCTTCTTGGCCACCTGGGCACACTGCTGGCTCATGTTCAGCCCCTTGTCACCCAGCACCCCCAGGTCCTTTTCTGCCAGGCAGCTCCAGCCACACTGCCCCAAGCCTGTAGCCATCCATGGGGTTGGTGTGGCCCAAGTGCAGGACCTGGCACTTGGCCTCATTGAAGGCCATGCCATTAACATTGGCCCATCTATCCAGTCTATCCAAGTCTATCACATTAGAATATTTTAGATACTGGCTCTCCTAATTGTGATTTTTCCTTGTTATGGCATGTTATTTGGCATTTACCACTAGGCCAACAATGTTAACATGAAGATGTGCCACAGTTTTATTTAACACAGTAACTTCCATGTAGATGTCAATCAGGGAAAATAGTCTGTGAAGTCTTACATTGCAGAGCTGGCAAGACTAGAAAGAGTAAATGGGACGAAATTGGCTTTTACTTCTGAAGGATCACTTAGCAAAGCAGTAAAACAAGACAGCAAGACAGGATCCTACAGATCCTGGAGGGAAAGAGAGTCCTCACGCCGATGATTGCCACTAGAGATCAAGAAAGGATACCCACGTTTTCTGGTCAAAATCAATGTGGAGAGCAGTAAGGGAAAATATGTATGATGCAAACCCATGAAGGGTTTCACTTACTTAGAAGATACCCTCTCCAGGCAGCGGAAGCACAGCCACTGCCTGGTTCTTGGGTGCAGATTGATTTTTAGGTAGGGAGTGTTTGCAAGGTTCAAAGGGAACACACTAAGAGGAGGCTGCTGAAGAAAGCGTGTCTATGCGTTATTGATTGTGTGAGCTGTAGAAAGACCTTTTGTGCTATCATGGACTGGAAGTGCTCTTCATATTTTGCAACTGGAATCTTGAGTAGTCTGAGTAAACTCTTGACAAATTGGATGAGGAAGACACTTCTTTTAGCTGTTACTGGGTGGAAATTGGAGAATGGAAGAGTATTTCTCATTTGTGTTCATACAATGCCCATTAAGCAAACTTTTATACATAAATGAGAAATCTATTTTCATCCCCACAATTAGCAATCATCCCCTCCCCAGCAGTGGTGGGGTCATCTACTTGGTGCATGGATGCTCAGTGAGGGAAGGGCCAGGCAAAATTTCAGTCATGCTTCATAGAATCATTCAGGTTGGAAGAGACCCTTGGGATCAGCAAGTCCAACCATCAGCCCCACTCTACAAGGTCTCCCCTACACCAGATCCCTCAACACCACATCCAATCTACTCTGAAACACAGTCAGGGATGGGGACTCCACCACCTCCCTGGGCAGCTGATTCCACTGACTGACCACTCTCTCTGGGAAAAACTTTTTCCTCATGTCCAGCCTAACCCTACCCTGCTGCAGCTTGNCCTGTATGAACACCCCACAGATTGCCCCTAGGAAAAACAGTACCTCATTCCTCTCAGGAGGTGGTTACAGTGAAGTAGTGTCATTTGTACTTTGAGGTTTTTCTCAGCTGGAAGCAGCTTTATAGAAAAACTAAACAACAGCTTTGCTATTGAACTTGCACTTCATCCAGACAAGATTAGAGCATTTCCTATCAAGTCACATGGGGTCATGCCTCAGAGCCCTGCCTACTAAGCACAGGTTTAAAACTTGTTTCTTCAGGGAGTCAGTCTCACCGGGAGCAGAGCACAACCCCGCATTTGCAAAGAGCTCTGCAAGAGAGCCCAGCAACGCTTCACACCCCAGCCTCTCCACAGGAGGAGTGAAGCACCTGCCAACCCGGCTGCTGTCCCCCTGCAAAACTTCCCCGTAAGCGTGGTCTTAGCTATTAAAGAGGTGAGGTCTGCAGCAGCAGGACTGCCACGACACGTTAGTCAAGAGACAGTGTTAAAAATAGCCACACAGAAGAGCTGCCTATTGTAGAAATACAATATTGCTGGGGATATTAGCCTCATGCACAAGAAGTTTCCTCTGCCACAAAACCGACAAGCACCTGCCTAAGCACTGAATCACAACTGATTTCATCAGCTGCTTAGGTGCTGCATTGCAGTAGGGCCTAAAACACACATGTGGGGGAGCTGACCCCAGCTGTGGGCTAGGGGCTTAATGGGATGAGACTTGCAGTTAAGTCAGATCCAAAGCAAAAAGCAAAGGCAGGACAATAGCAAGAGGAGCAAGGGCTGGGAAGGGGCATGTGGCCTGGCTGCTCCAGCTTGCTGGCTTCCCACTGTGTGCCTCCTCTTTATCCCTACATCTCATCCCCAGCTGTGAGTGTTTTCCCCAAAAAGACATGTGCTTCAGACAGAGCATCTCAGCCAGGCAGCATGGAGAGCTGGGCTCTCTTGTGTGGACAGCGTGGCAGACAGTGCTGCTCTGTCTTGCCCTGTTCCCTCATCCACAGGGATGTGGCGATGGCCCCCTCCCCTCCACTGTCCTCAGTCAGGTCTCTTGCCAGGACTCCCTTTGCAATCCGTGGCACCACCCTCAGCTTCTGCTCCCTGCCCTGATCAATGGCTTTCTAATGGAGCCACAGTTCCTTTCCCCTCCCTTTGTAAATTTAAATTTTGCTCACTAGTCCTGCTGACGTCCTCCTGGCCCACCTCTTGACTCCCCCTCCTCCTTCAAGCCCACTTCTCTCCAGTATAAAAGGCACAAGCCCCTAGCAGCTGCCCTGCTTCTGCTTGGAGCAGCGGTGACACGAGGAACAGCTTTGGTGCAAACAGGTGAGTGCCTCCCTCCACCTGCTGCAGCGCTTGTCCTGGCTCTTTCTTGCTGGATTGCTGTTTTTCTTCTTTTAGCTTTAGCTTATCGGCAGCAAGTTACGCAGCCAGGCTCTGTGCCCAGTAACTTCTCTCCACTGTTTGCAACGAAGACCCTGCAGGCAACGCTGTGTCCCTGCAGGGAGGGCAGGAACCTGCAGCACAGCAGTGCACTCTGCCTGCCCCTCAGCCCTGAAACCAGCCCTGGGCCCAGGCCTGGCTTCACTCAGGGTCTCTGAGCTCCTGGGGGAATTTCCAGTGCCGCTTTCAGAGCGGGGTTGAGCTCTTGGAGGCATTTCCAATGCTGCTTTCAGATGTGAAAGCCAGTCACGTTTGTGTTGGAGGGGTAGGGGGTACGTAGCCACTGATTAGGAATAAGATGCTATCTTGGGGTTTAAAGAGTTAGTAGCACCTTGCCTTCTGAGGACATCCATCCGAGGTTTAGATCTGATGGATCTGCAGCAGAGGTTGAGTTCAGCACACTGGGAAGCCAGGCTGCTTTCCCACTGCCCGTGTGAGGCAGACCCACAGCAAGCTGTGACACTGCTGCTGCGCTGTCACTTTAGGAGTGGCTTTAAAGTGCTGTGGCTTTCTCCTCTCATGTCCATGAAAACTGCCAGACCACTGTTACTGGTGTTGCTCAGCCAAAATTTAAAGGCTCTTTCTGTTTAGAGACCAAGCAGAAGTGGTTAGTGGACCAAACGGCAGAGCAGTACTGACTTTTTTTCTTGAGCTCCACAAGCAAAATTATTCCTGAAACTTTTAATTGTGTCAAGTTTTGCTGAAACTAGTAAGTTTTAAAAGTTTTTGGTGGTGGGACCATTAGGAGGAGGAAATTTAGGGAGGATTGGAGGTGCCGAGTCCTCTGATTCTTTAGGGGTGACATGTTACTTACTGAGGAGCAGCGTAAACCATGTGCTTCACAGAAATTCTAGCCAGGTCAAGGGTATAAGGAGAACAGTCTAGAAGGTGGTTGGAATGGCTGATTGGGGCACAGGACAAGTTGGTGGAGACTGGGACACAGTATTGCTTAGGAAAGAGCTTGTTGCTAAAAGCTTTTCCCTGCATTTTCATCTCTCATCAACAATGAGATCAAGGCACGCTCTTCCTCTCCGGCACTCAGTTCCCAGAAAAAAAACAAGACTCAAAACCAGACAGTGAGTGATCTGGAAAAACCTGTCAGCAGCCCTTTAAGCACACCAGGGAGACTCCTTAGAACAGCTTTTTGTCTGAGGTCAAGGCTTTGCTAACCACAGAGCAAGGGGAGACGTGCACCAGCTGAGGCTGGGAGCAGGATTAATCCCATGTGGTTTTACACACTAAGATTGTTGAGTCCTGATTGTTCCGAGACGCTCAAGTTAGAAGAAGTTCATTGACAGTTCTGTTGTGGTTACGAGTTGAAATTACTTTACTCTAAGCTGTCTGCTCAGTGACTGTTAGTAAGAAGGAAAAAAACACAAAAGACAAAACTTCACTGAATGCTAGGGGTTAAGGAGCTTTCGAGCTCACCTTGTAACTAAAGGCACAACCTGTTTCTCCAGCTGCTGTGGCTGTGCTGCCTGAGCCCTGCTTGGGAGCACCTTGCATCCAAAGACTTTCATTCCCGCTCTGACGCCGCAGGAGCACAGCGCTTAGGCAGCAGCAGGGGGAAAATCCTGCCCTAGCACGGGGAGAAGCCTCTCTTTTGGCATAGCTGAGAGGATTTCCTATGGCTCTGGAGCTGTATAGCTACCATCAGTGATGCTTAAGCAAACGGGGCTCCTGTAGGCGGAGGCTCCGGGCTAATACATAGGCAAACCTTGCAGGTTGGGAGGTACCTGGCATGCCAGCTGGGGACAGCTGCTGCGAGGAAACTCGTCTAAAATGCCAGACAGGGTGCACCTCCTGGATGCCATCCTTCACCTCCTGGATGCCATTGTCCCAACACAGCACCTTCTGTTCTGCCCAGCCCTGCACACGGGGGTTTCTCACGCCTGATACATCGACAGGATCAGGACATCCAAAAATGGAAACCCTAACTGGAAATGCTACTTTTGCATGCTGGCTGTGAAAGGGTGAGCTGAGACAGAAGGAATGTTCCCTTTCAGTAAGCCTTTCTAATGCATTTGGTTGTAAGATTGTGTAAAATGCAAACATTTAGACGTATTTTATAAGTGAGGAAAGCACGATGGAGAGAGTGGCCAAAACACTGGTGGCCACTGCCCATGGTGACACAGAGTCAGCAGCAAGCTAAAGGCCAGTACTCTCCAGGGGCTTTGACTGATGATGAGAAAATGCTCAAGTCAGGAGACTCAGCAGATGGCTCACTGCAGCAGCTTTGCCTTTCAGCAGAAATACCCAGGACACCCCCGGTGTCAGCGTTTCACAGAACTTAGTCATTAAATGGCTCTGATGGATGGGAGTGCGCTCTTAGAGTTGACGCCTTCAGCTTGAGAGCTCTAACTCATATGTGTTCCCCATGTTCACTTTTCTCCTCACAGCCTTCCCACCACCACTCCATCATGTGGCATCCAGTATCGTGGACACCACGTGCCCAGTGGTCACCAAAGCACTTAAAGCTGGTCACTGTCTACGTGCTGGTGCTCTTGGTATCGCTCAGCTTTGCTTCAGGACAGAGCAGGCCATTTAAACATCAGATAGACAACAGAAGTAAGTATAAGTCTCACCTGATGTAACGTGATAGACTCCCGTGTGATGACCCTGTGGTCTTTGGTGCAGAGGGATCAGGGTTGGGCTGTTCAGCAGCAAATCCATGTGGGTATTTCTATGGTGAAACGGGAGCGTGGGGTCCTGTGCTTCCATTTACACGTGTAAGAGCATATACAGAACTGAATTCCTTCTCACAGCCCTTAATTAGTCAAGGGAAACAGTGTAGTTTTTGATAAATACTGGAGGAGACACTAACATACAAAAGAAAATGTAAGGCAGGATACACTCAGTATTTAAGGATCAAATCTTCAGCTGTGTTCTGTAGACCTGGGGTAGTTCACAACTGCTTCTACAGAGCAGCAAGGCGGCAAGGGCCAGAAGCTTAAGTTGGTTTTACAGCCATCTTCATTTCTGTCTGGAACCATGGCTTGTCTGAAAGGCAAAATAGGTGTCTCAGAAGGGTCTCCACTCAGAGCAAGGAACTGAGGCTGGCTGGGTGAGGGACAAAACCGTATGTCCCAAGTAACAGCTAACACACAGTCCAAAAGATTTTTGAGAAAATCTTTATCAGGAAACTTCATCTTCCCCCAGGGAGTGAAGGCTGGTGATTGTATGTAGAGTGGGAGAGAGGTGGGTGTGGGGAGTTAAGACATGTGGGTGGGAGCGCACCTTTCCCCTTTCAGAAAGAATCAGGTGTGTTGGGAGCCTCAGGTTTTAGGTACCCAGGTGAAAAAAAAAATGAAACTACTTGTTTTTTGGTGGGCAGGAGGGGTGTTAAATACTGAGTGGAAAGACTGACACCCTGTCTTCATGGAGAAATTCACAGCCAAAGTGGAATTTTTATTTTCTCTGTTCAAGCATCAAAACGCACAGGGAAAATTTCTGCTGCCTTGCCTGAGACTTTCATTGATTTGGATGACACATAATGCACTGCAGCTGAAAGGCTCTCCTGCTCCTGACATTCAACCGGCTTTAGAACGGTTTGGTGTTTCCTTGGGGTGGTATCATCTGCAGCACTTCTGTAGATTTCCCCTGTTGCTAGTCTTAGTCTAACCTTAGTCTTTTAATATAACCATACCCCTCTCCATGCTTGCTTGAAAACTAAACTAGGCTCTAAAAATAAGCGTACTTCAGATGCATTAACAGAAAAAACCCACAGTCATCCATGAGAACAACTTCCTAAGTGAACAAGAATCACCTTTTTATGTTCACCTCTCATGTGGGAACCCCCTCTGCAGTCCAGTGGGTTTGTTAGCCTGGAGAGATACTGCACCTGGTGCATGCATCAGACATGGAGGCTGGGCAGTCGGACCTTCAGGACTTCAGCTAGAAGAAGACAATTTAAAAGCGCTGGTACAGGGAGCTGCTATGGTCTTTTTTAGGGTTCATTGTAACCTCTTCCAGGGTTTGGATCTGTTTTAAAGCACACTGTGCCCTCCAGAATTGATGGGTACTTTAGCTTATGCTCAGATTGTAGGTTGCAGCCCAGGTGGATGAAAATTAATCTTGCATCTGAATCCTCTTTGCTTTGGGCTCTGCGTACCGCAGGTGACTCCCAAAGGCACCAGAAAGTTGTGTGTCTGGCTGCATCCTTTCCCTGTGTTTGTTCTTTTATTTTTCTGGGCTACACCTGAGCCATCTGACAACCTCAACCAAAAAGACTGTCTTTGAGTACAGTGGTAGATGCTTCAGTGCCTGCTTTGAATTCCAGGTCCTGAGATAGATCCCTTTTGGTACGTGGGCCGTGGCGTTCGCCCCATCGGTCGATTCGGGAAGAGGCAGCTGAGAAGCAGCCGTGGCAGCCAGAGGCCTGTGAGCAGGCACCTGGATTTCATCTTGAAGGCTTTGTGGGAGCAAAGAGTGTCTGACGCAGAAGACAATGACTGGTGATCCCTGCTTCCCCAGGCGGTGACCCAACCTCTGCTCTTTGAATCATGCCCTGCTCTGCATCTCAGACCTCCAGTTCTGCTTCGGCCTCGCAGTCCCACGCTGCTCATCCTTCCGCTCCTTCTGCAAGTTCCTTCAAAAAGAAACACATTCCTGGGGCAGGTAAAAGACAACGCATGGACACTAGCAACAAGTGCAACCACGGCTTATAAAAATATTTCTTTGTCTTACATCCCCACCAATCTCCTGTAATGTTAGGTTTATTGGAAAAAAAAAACCAACAAACAACAAAACTACCACAAAACACCCAGTTTTTGTGCTGGGATTTAAACTCTGCAGTGTTAAGCGTATCATGAAGCCTTCCCATCATGTTTCAAAGCCCATGGCTGTTGATATATAAAAATAAAAAGCAATGGTTGGAAGAAAGGAAAAAAAAAAAGGCTCTCACTAATTTTTAATGTACCTGCATTAATGGCATGAAATCTCTGTGTGTAGTTTTGTATCTCTTGTTAACAACCACGCGCAGGAAGGTAGCTCTGAATGATGCACTGCCTGCTTGTGATTCCTCCTTTACTGCTGGAGGGATAATCTAATGAACAAAAAGGAGCTCCTATGAGAGGGAAGGATTGTCTCCCCGCTGTGAAAAAAAAACCAAAAGCAAACCACAACAAAATTGGCTAATTAAACTTTTCAGAGTAGTTTTGTGCCTAGTACATGTAATCATGCACTGTTATCCAAAAGGGGTAAGGGCCTAAACTCACCAATTCCCTTTAAAACAACGCTGTCGTTTGCAAGTACGTGACCTGATCAAGCTCAAGTCCCTCTTTGAGGATGGCAAGCGACGGTACCACCTCCTACACGAGAGGAGTCCACATCAATAAGCCTGGGGTCATGGCTCAATACCCCTGGTTGCCATGGTAATTGTTATATTAATTTTATAAGAAGCATTACTTACAATATGTTTGATCTTGATTAATAACCATCACCAGCAATAATACCTGAATGCAGTTTAATCTATGGCTTATCCACAGAACAGCTAACAGTTTAGCTAATGGCTGAGAGTGAAATCTAGGCCATGAATAGTTCTGCAAAAGACCAGAGTGAACTGGAATTTCTAGTTATGCTTTGTTAGAATTACTACTGAAATTGAGTAGTGGTTGAATTAACCACTGAAGATAATTTTACCCTTTTTTTTGTTAGTTTTTGTGAATGGTCAGTGAGCAAGGATTGGATTTTTATTCTAATAATGTGGTTAACTCCTATCTGTGATACAGTGCGCAACACCCAGAGTAGCTTAAAAGAACCCCCACACGGCGGAGAAAATATGCTGACAAAGAAGTATTTTGGATTAGCATTCGTGGCGTGGGACTCGGAAACACGAGGCTAAGCTGAAGGGAGGATCACCCCCTTCACAGCGTGTGCGTTGAGGTGTAATTCCTCCCTCCAGCTCAGCCCAGCGGTTCCCTCCCCAGAGCTGGACGTCTCCCGGGCTCCGTGTGCGGCAGCCCGTTGTGCGTGCTGCCGGCCCCAAGGGCACATGAATCCAAACCACAGAGAAGAACTTTTGGTTTTTCTTTATGAATCAAGTCCTTGAAAAGGCATTCTTTTCATAAATTGCTTTTACTCTTTTATCATTTCTCTTGACAATAGTTCTCGGTGAGTATGCAGTAACAACAGCAAGGCAAGCTTAATATTCACTCGGACTTAATCAAATAGATCATAGAGTCTTCATTTTACCCATTTTACCCAGTTATAAAAATTAATCTAGATATAAATATTAACACTAAAGATTGAAATCACTTGATGACAAAATAATTCTTTGTGTGCTATAACATACGCTTTTATGATTTTTTTTAAAACAGTAAATTATATCTTTGCACATATTTGGCACAATAAACATTTGTAAAAATTCAAATGCCTTTAGAGCAGGTGGGATTTGTTTGTTTTTAATGCCTACACAGTACACATTTTTCTGTCAAAGAAGACTGAATATTTTAACATTATAACACAATATTAATTGCTTTTCATGCCTCTTAAGGAAAAACAACCTATTCCAAACTTTGTTGGCTTGTTTAAATCACACTAACAGAACAAAAGCCAGAGTTATTCTAGTAAAAGTAGTCATTTCTGTATTGATATTACATACACAATATTAGTTATTAGTTATTAGACGAACCACCATTAATGACATTTCAGAACACGCATACCTGCAGAGACCATGACCTGGGAATGTACTGTATACACACATGGGAACAGCCAAGGAGGGAGGAGGAGACAGGAAAACACAAAAAAATAAATTACTAGGCATCCTACTCTGTTTAATCTCCTTTACCAGATTGCATATATAAATAAAATCTATTGGTTTTAGATGTATATATATCTATCTATCTATTAAACAGAGTGGGACAAATTCTGCTCTCACATCTGTGCAAACCGATTCCAGGGAACTCGTGTGAGAGTACAAAAAGGCATAATTTCACCCAGAATGAACAGAGGGCGTCTCAGGCAGGTGGAGGTTCCTTGAAGGGATGGAGCAATGCTTATGTATTCTAGGTGGGAAGAGGGTTGTATTAATTCTCAGGGTTCCTTACACGCAGCTGGAAAACAGTACTGACAAGCTGGATGGCAAACGTGGGTGGCAGATGTGCAACTGGCACTGTTCTTCCAACTGTCCCATCCAGCCATTCCTCACCTTCCCCCCCTAAATCCAGCCTACCCAGGAATTTTACCTGGTTTTGCTTGCATTTGCCTAAACCATAGACATTTCATGGCTGGGTGTCCCAGGGGACTGCTTTCCTGCTGCACAGCAGGTAGTGTGCAGCGCTCTGCTGGTGGGTGCTGGATGGGAGCGCAGGGCAAAGAGCAGCTCTGCTCCTCCTCTGGTACCCGCTGCCTCAGGAGACCTCACAGCTCCTTAGTCCTGGGGGGACACTTGCCAGCCCATAGCATGTTTTCCCTCCAACTCAGTCTGCATTTAGGTACCTGCTCTGCTCTTTGTGTGGAAGTTACGTGATTCACTGGCTTATCACCTCCTCTAACAACCCCCTTTGTATTCTTCAGAGCAAAAAGCACCACAAATTGGCCAAGTCCTCCCCCAAAATGGTGAGAGGAACCCCCTGTAAGCAGCATCTTCCCTCTTGGGCTTCAAGGGCCTTCCAGATTGGCTCAAAGGTCTCAAGAAATGAATGAAGAAGTTTGACTATGCCCAATCCAATTTAGAGTAGTCCAATGGTAGTGGGATGCACATGACACCAGTGACAGGCCCCAGCTACAGACCAGGTCTGTTGGCTACAGACCAGTAAAGGAAGAGATGTCTGGGCTATATTTGCCCCCTCCTCAGAAAAGCCAGGAAAGTGCAGGAGGGAATCCCTTACAGGTTGCAGCGGCTGGCCAGCCAGCAGAGATCTCATCCACAATGCTTTTGCTTTCTTTTTCCAGTCTTAAAGACTTGGCCAGAATTTATTCTGAGCTAGAGAGTGGTTGGACACCACCCAGCTGACAATGCTACCAAGAAGAATGAGACATACAAAGGTGAGGGTTTCACAGGGGCATTTAGATATTTCCAACACGCCAGGGCCATAACCCAGCAGACCCAGTCTGGTCCACGTGTGCTGCCACCAATTCGTGGTTCGATGTGACATCCATGTTCCCCCCTGCCACCGAAAGCAAAACACCTAGCTCTGGAGCTAGAACATTAACTCTGCCAAACCTGCCCTCAGGGAACAGAGAAGTCTCTGCACGTTGCATCTCCTCCCACAAACCCTGTCAAAACTTCTGCTGACCCACTGGGAGCAGAGCTTGGTACACTGATTCTCTGCTCCCAGCC
The DNA here is from genome assembly GCA_013400555.1 of Jacana jacana. Classification (NCBI taxonomy): domain Eukaryota; kingdom Metazoa; phylum Chordata; class Aves; order Charadriiformes; family Jacanidae; genus Jacana; species Jacana jacana. The sequence continues at coordinate 82,975 of VZTM01015091.1, forward strand.
CACAGCCGAAAAGCAGCACACGCCTGCACAGAGTTGTTCGTATTGCTCCACCAGGTGGATGCCTACATGAACAGTAAGAGGCCAGCAAACAGGGATGACAGGTCTGCTGTGTTCATTCTGTTTGTATGGAATACCGGCCCATAGTTACGATGGACTGAGTCTACAAAAACATACCGCAGTTTAAAGACAACATACGTTAGTACAATCAATGGGGAGAAAAAGTGCATCTTAAAATGTGGAGCCTTGCTTTTGAAACTCAGCATCCTTTCTAGAGTCTTGTGAGAACTTTAAGGCAGAGTTTCCTTTAGCAGACCACAATGCTGAAGACTTGGACAACTTTCTCAGTGAGGTATCCAAACGAAGCCCTATAACTGAGGCATTGTGGGTTCTTGAGGGTCCACTTTCAGCTGGACATACACAATGGCTGTTAAGTAAAGGCACTCTAGTGTACAGCCTTAGGCAGTGTGTTATTGGCAGTAGGGAAGTGTAAGTTTAGTACATCACAGCAGATCCTATAGCAGGTTCCTAAAATGGAGAGGGACAGGAAAGAAAAAACTCAAATGAGCAAAACACAAACCAAGCTTGATGAAGCTTCTAGGGATGAAGTACTTGCCCTTCCCACCTCCCCACCTACCTTCCACATATCTAGTGGCAGACTGCTTCGGGACAGTCAGCTTTATTCCTTATTCTAGAAGAAATGACTGACAGCTGATGGGTGAAGCCTGTTTGTTCAAACCCTGCAGAGCCAACGCGTGGCCCATCTACCCCTTAAAATTCCCCCCAGGCAGCCTTTGAGAACATCTCAAAAATCAGTGAGACTCAAGGTGACTCTCACGTGCCGAGTGACAGCGTGCAGCTGGCTCTGTGAGGGTCTGATTCAGAAGTCTGAGTTGCAGGGGACCACTCATTTATTTTCATTTTAAATAAGGGTATCACATTCCTGGAGACCTGATGGCCAGAACACATTGGCACAGGCTGGCACTCAGGAGCACACAGCTGCGATGCTGCGGCATCCTTCATCATCTTGGTAGCCCTGCCCTGGACTCTCTCCAGCAGTTCCCTGTCCCTCTGGAACTGAGGGGCCCAGAACTGGACACCATATTCCAGATGGGGTCTCACCAGGGCAGAGTAGAGGAGGAGAACCTCTCTCCACCTACTGACCACCCCACTTCTAATATGCAGCTTCCAAGGACACTCACTGTATTTGTTCAGAGCTGCTCCAGCAATCTCTTACTCTTTTTCCTCAAACTATTAAGAGAAGTTTTGTGAAGGTGCTGAAATACAGCTGCCTACACGCATACTGCTATCTATTTACTGTTCTTTAACAACAGCTTTAAAAACCTCTGTTACGAATTTACCAGTAAGTCCTTGGCAGTGCTTTTCCTCTCTTTAGTTCTTTGTGTTAGAGATCCTTGAAGCATGAAGTTTCTGTTAAATGTTCTGACAGTGGTAACTGGAGAATCATCTATTTTTTCACCTGAGAAAAATACAAGAAGATTTTTCACATACCAGACTGAAACAGATGTAGCAACACTCCTGAAGAGTCACAGCTTCTAGAGATAGAACTTCCCATAAGATGTATGAGGAAAGCTGGATTTAATATAAATGAAAAAAAAACCTCTAAACTTCTTAAAGTTTGAGGCCATGTCAATCAGTGGAATTACACAAGAGTAAAACAAGAGCTAGAAAAGGTGAAACAGGCCCTAGACTTGTCAGAGATAATGCACTGTGGGGTTACAAAAACCCATAGAAAACACGAAAGAAAAGAGCATTTTATTTTACAAAGCCCATTCAGAGCCACAGCCTGTTCACCAGGAGCAGCTCTGAGCCACGTGACTGCGATCAGCAGACTTAGGCTTTAGTAAAGCCCCGGTGGCTTGTGGAAGGCGGCAACTGGCTTTTGGTACCCAAACAAACCAAACACCGTGAGCTTTCCCAGTTCATTTGACAACTTTACCTTTCCCCTCGCTTTGCTGAGCTGTACATTACATCCAACCTTACAAAGACACACTCTGTATAGAACGTACGTAACAACTTAAGTGCACCTTTTATTGGTGGAGCTGGAAGTTTTCTCCTCTGCTGTCTCGATGTGTCTATTGTATGCATCTGTAAACAAGATGTAAGCATTACTCAACTCCGTTAGGGAAAAAGAGGCAAGATTTCCCCAATGTATTTTTGAATACTACATAATGTTCTGGCACCTGGTTTGTTTGCTTTTGATCCCGTTTCCTTGTCAGGCGAACACATGGAGCCACGTTCAAGCCTGCAACAGTGAGAGCTGATATTCTGCTCTCAATATCTGAAATCTTCAAAGAAAATAAAAGAGAGAGACAGACAGATGGGGAGGGGAAAAAAGAAGTTTTAAAATTACTGTGGATGCCACTACTAAAATATATCCCTCCCCCAGCCAAATTCTCTTTAATCAGAAAATATAAACAGATGGCTAACTTCTTCAGCAATTCAGACACCTTCCTGTATTCTTTAGTCCTGATGTTAAAAGAGGCTTAATTTGTTAGTAAAAATAGAGTAAAAGAACCATCCAAACTGCTGGGTGACTCCAAGGAAGAAGCATTTTTACTCCTTTTGAGCCAAAAAAGGAAAGGAGCAGAAAAAACCCGCATCTGCCCTCTCCCAGTTACCTGTAGCTGCACAATCCCAAATTCATCCAAGCTGTGTTTTTTCAAAGGCTACATTCAAAGAAGGACTTTGTGGGACACATTTCCTAATTCAAAATCAATTTCGTGCACACACCAAGTACACCCTCCATCAAAAAAATCTAAGCATTTGATCTTAAATATTTAATATTTACATGTTAAACACAAACATGCATAAATGTGGGTACACACTATATAAAACCACTCGACTTGCTAGGAAAAACAGGAGTCGGAGAAAGGAAACATCTAGGGGGAAAGCAGGCTGGTGCTGAGACTAGTGGAAAGAAATGATGCCAAAAGGGAAAGAAGTGTCAGAGAAATCAGACATATAACTCGACTCTGGAGTCACGATGGCTCCTGAAGCTCTTCATTCTGCAGCAGACCTCCAGTTGGCCTGCCATCCTCCTCGCACAGCTTAGGCCTCTCTCCTCCTCATTTCTCACCCCCACTAACATATTTACCATAAAATAATGACTGAAGCCAAAGATACATCACTGACAGTTTGCCACCTAGTGCAGCAGTGCCCTTCTGAGACCTGCAAGATGTCAGACTCTCAGATCTTTGCCTGGTCCTAAATTGAGCGTGCTCCTGCTGAGGGACACAGCAGGCACCTCCTGCTAAGGCCTGGCACGGGCAGGTCAGGCTGCCTTGCTTGGCACAGACCGATAGAGAAATCATTGCCAGTGCCATCCCCTTGGGCTCTGTCAGTGCTACCTCCTTCAACTTTTAGCAGGGGATTTGACCTCCACGTTCTCTTCTGAGCCCCAAACTTCCTGGAGCCTGCTAGAGAAGACACTAGATCACAGCCCACAGGGCAAGTGCTTTTTGGCTGGGATGTGTGCTGCTTGGCGGCCATATCCCAAGGCAGGCCTGTGAGTGCAAGTGGTTTTGTTCTATTTTAATATAAATATATTTATATTATATAAAATTTGAAGTAGATAGATTTTTATAATAAATATTAAATATATAAAATATAAAAAAGCATAGCATGTAATTGGTATATTAGTATGCTACATTATGCATATATTTTTTTATCTTAGATATTAAAACGTAAGAATATAAAACCAGAATACATATAATAATATAAAACTAGTTAATATGAAAAAATCTATTTGAATATTTCAAAATAGATATATAGACTAACTATATAAAAATAAATTCTTTTCTCTGTGCTTGGCTCCCTGGCTGCCTTCCTTTGGCCTTTGTCAGCAGGAGGGTACTGACACGGGTTTCTTTTATAAAGTGCTTTACAATCTGCTCATTAGGTAAATGCCTAAAACTGCATTTGCAGCCTGACCACAGCCAGGCGTGTGACACAGGTCACACCACGCCAGTCTCCTGAGAGCAAGGAGCAGGCTCAGTATTACTCTTGTAGTAAGAGGATGTTGCACTCCCACTTCCAAAAATGAGCTGGGAGAAGAAACAAACAAACGGAGTACACCTGGCTGGGCTGAGCCTGGTTTCCCAGGTGAGCTTTGCTCAGCTCCTGTGATGCAGTCAGTATCCCTGGGCCGTGAGTTCACTGTGGTATGAAAGAATATTGAAAGGAAGTGTGTGCAGAGGAAAGACAAGCGCTGGGCAAGGCAGTGTGAAACTCGCAGGTATGGAGGAGCTGCTGTCCTCACCTGAAGCTCTGCGTGATGAACCTGGGCAGCTGCAGTGGCTACCTGATCCTCCAGCTCGGCCAGCTCAGATTCTGCCGTAACACTGTTGATCTTGCGCGCGGCGTCCTCCAGGCTGGTCAGCTGCCCCTCCAGCCCATACACCGTGCCAGCTGTCAAGTACACCTGGGGGGCCAAGGCAGGGAGAGGGGTCAGTGAGTTCTGCTCTGTGGGCACGGAGGTTTGAGCAGACTGCATCTTCCACGATGCCTTTGAGGCTCCCTCCTTGCTAACCCATTACGGGGAGACTCACCCAGCAGAGGAAACTCGTGGGGGAATAATCCGAAATCACACATCCAGAACAAGAAGGGAGGCGTGAGGAGGCTGCACTCTGAATTTCACAGGTGCTACAATGGTATTCCACAACAGATTTGTTCCACATTTACCAACAAGAAAAGAAAGCTGAAAAGTTTGCTTTTTTTAATTTTTAATTGCATAACAAAACCCCCCAAGTCATGAAATTCACAAGGAAGAACTTCTTGACTTGGAGGGTGGCAGAGCCCTGGAAGAGGCTGCCCAGAGAAGTGGTGGGACCTGCTCTGGGTGGACCTGCTTTGGCAGGGGGGTTGGAGTAGAAGATCTCCAGAGGTCCCTTCCAACCCCCTATCACTCTGTGAAGTCTACAAGGGGAACTCAACAGCTCACATAAAGCTGTGTTTATTGAAACGTGCTTAATGCCTGGTGGCAATCAAAACTGTGTAAGAAAAGCTGTTCAGCAGCATGTGATTAACTTCTTATACAGTAACTGTGCTTACATGTACAACATGGGTTTCCATCGATCCTGCTCTCACCCAAATATACAGCAGCCAAAACCTTCCTGTCTCCTGGCCCTTTGGAGTGAATCTGTAGAGGGTCAATAGACTTGTCTAGGCCATGTGCATGAGAAAAACAGACTTTATCATTTAGAGGTTTTCCATAAAACCCATCAACTTTTAATATTCTGACCGCCTATGATACCTCTGGTAACTGCAGGTAAAGGTTTCATTTCCCATTCAGCTCCTCATAATACAGCATTTCGTATGTTCTTTTTATTCCATAAAGAAATCTGAAGTACATGGTTCAATGGAGCTCTCTGGTTTATAGAAAAGGGTAATTTTCAAGCATTTGATTTTGACCTCTGTGATTACAATTGTGCAGACCCATGCAAAAAAACCTGCACCTTCTGCCTATTTACTAGAAAGTCAAGAGACTATTTCCATGAGGAAATATCAGCACAATGGAAATGAAAGATATATTCTGATTTTCCCTACTGGCAGCCTCACTCACTCTAATAGCAGTAAAGACTGTGGTGCCACAAAACTAGCATGAATTAAACCTATTCCGTGGCTGACTTCATGGTAAAAGGGGCAAGCAAACAGGATCTGAATCAGATGCTTGAGCAGATACCTTCACTCAATACCCATTTTCCTCTCAAGTCGTTGTCTGTCTACAGTTCCTAGGTTATGCAGTCCTATGACATAGAATCATAGAATCATTTAGGTTGGAAGAGACCCTTGGGATCATGGAGTCCAACCATCAGCCCTACTCTACAAGTTCTCCCCTACACCAGATCCCTCAACACCACATCTAATCTACTCTTAAACACAGTCATAACAAGCATTCAAATAATTTCTGGCCATGCTGTGACTGCATGGATCAAAAGCGATGGAGAATGACTAGATTAAGATTTAAGTAAGTGTTTAATTTTCATTATTTTTTTTTTATTTTATAATTGTTTCTTAATTGCCTGCAATATGTTTCTTTTTTCCCTTTGTACCAGTTGTTTCAAAGCATAAATGTTTACACATTCTTTTCATGCACATTCATGTTTTGCTAAAACCCGTGTTCACTACCATCTTGTATGAACCGCACCTTGTAAGACCACAGTCTGACTGCAGGTGTGAAAAAAGGTACTTAGAACAATTAAGTGATCTGTTCTGACATCTCTGCTAAAGACACAGGCAAAGACACATACAGGTAATATGCTGACTTAAATAAAAACGCTTCTGCTTTTGTGGGTTTTAATTATTCTTTCCATTCATTTAAACGATACAGCTTTGTGGTGCAACACACCACAGCCACTGCACAATAACAGGTGATATGTTAAAATTTCCCTGTAGTGTCTGAAAGCTCAGAGAAAAACGGAAAGAGAACATTCTGAACAGAAACATCCTTAGAAAAGTAAAGAAAAGGTGCATTTAAATGCTGTGCCAAAATTCTCTGCATGGTGAGCTCTACTTTTCAAGTGGGGAAAAAACCAATCTAAAGAAAACAGGACTGACAGAAAAATCTGGGAAGAGATCTTCAATGTTTTTTGTAACTCAAACAGCTCTTACCTTTTTCAAATTTTAATTTTACTGAACATTTTCCAGCTAGGTCTAAATAAAATATTTTTCTAAAGAATATTCTCTTTGCCTGAACAATTGCTGTGCTTCCAAACAGCACTGGGGGACTTGCAGTTCTCCACTAAATGATGCCTTTATGCATGCATTCCCACTCAGATTGCAGAGACTTACATTTTACTACCATTTAGTTATGCCCAGCTTCCACTAAAACCCCACCTGAACTTGTGCTGGTGCAGGTGCCCCTGCACTCTCCCCACTGATGCCCACACAGCCCTCCAAATGTTACACAGAGCAGAAGTGAACAAAGTGGCTATATATACATCCAAATCCTCCTCCACAATGTGCTGCAAGGGGAGGATGTGCTGCAGGCAGAAATGCCCCCAGCTGCACGGGCAAAGTTGTGGATTCCTGGATTTCTAACAGCTCTTTAACTTTGCTCACAGAGCGAGGTGGTGAAATCTTGAAACCACAAAGTTTTGGCATCTATTTCAAATCCTGCGTGGGGCAGAGAAAGACGCAGCGTGTCTGGGCACAGCAAGGCTAAGCTGGGTACCTTATAAATTGTGCAGAGAGAAGGTAGACCAGGGGGGTATGCTGCAAGGAGGGCAATGGCACAGCAAGAAATGCTCTGCCTCAGTGCCTGGTCTCTGCTTGGCCTGAATGGATGACTAGAGGCCATGACACCACAGATGCCAAAGCTCCACGAGGACGGGAGGGACTGTCGTAGTGTAATAGGGGGAAAAACCAACCCCGCACCTCATATGGTTTATAATACAGTTCTTAGTTTTTCTAAAGACAGGGTCCAGCCTGGACTTGAATTCTGATTCTGTATTTACTCCCCTGACAAATGCATTCCGTGGAGCTAGAGCGCTTCCGTATTCACAGCAAAGAAAGTCTTCATCTACCTACTTCTATTATTCTAAAAAAAATTAATCAAACTCAACTAGAAGTCTGTTGTGTGAGAATGAAATGGATATCACAGTAGGTAGCAAAAGGAAGGCACTTTGCTCACCACAAGCTCAATTTATATACCCTTCCCTGGGCACTAGAGCAGCCTTTACCATTTCTGCAGAGGATCATATCTGACCTGCCACACGTCCAGTGTCTCCTGGACACATCCTCCTGTCCTGGGGAGGACTCCAAAACCTATTTTGCAGTTTTATTTTTGAGTTCCTCTACCAGAAAGGAGCTGGAAGCACAACCACTGTGCAAAAAGCTCCATGGCAGGGCAGGCTTGGGTGGTATCCCATGATGGAGGGGAGGAGATACCAGCAACCGGGACAGCGTGTGGGAATGAGGAGCAGGAGCACCTCAGCTGCCAGAGTGGGATGCCTGGGAAAGCTGAGCAGAAGTGGGAAGAAGAAGTTTGAAGGTCAGGTTATGACTCAAAGCTGGTTGGAGAGGAGTCAAGTTGCTCTGGGGTGGGTTGGAGGGCATCCTGTTGGTGTGGGGAATGGGGGAAGGTCTGAGATAGAAAAGGTTTTGGAACAGATGAAGTTAGGAGGGATAGGATCTAGTTTGGGAACCTCCAAAATAAAGCGGGGCTGGGAGATTTGAGCTCAGAGAAGGTGAGATGACAGGGACGGGGGAGTTGTGGGACTGGTGGGAGGGCTCTGGAGTAGGACAGGTCCAGTGGCAGCAGTGGCTGGCATTGCCATGAATTATCTCCCCCTCAATCCCTAGCCTGGGGCTGTTGTGGAACTATGTGTCTGTGAAGGACACATAGATAGAAGGATTCTATCTTTGAAAGTTTTCTGGGGGATAAAGAAAACCAGGATCTGTTTTCTTGAATTGATCAGGATGTTATAATGGGACAGTACAGATTCCTATGAGATCTTTAAAAGCTCCTAATGAAGGGAAAAATCACTTAAATGCTATCAGCTGAATGTGGGGAAAAGAGAAAATCGAAAGTTACAAGTGTACCAACTCCATTAAGTGGATACATAAAAATTTCCACTGAGTTGTGGCTTTCCTCTATGATTCAGCATTACGCTTTTTCTTGCAGATGACAAGTAGTCATGAAATAAGGACAGCTGATTCAGATGTGGCTAAACAGAAACGTTTGTTGAATTCAGCTTCTCCAGCCTGCTCTTTTTACCAGTGCAGCAGGGAGCTCCGGCCCCCTGGGTGGGTGCTCAGTGCAGGTGGAGGAAGAGCTCCTCCACCTTTTCTCTGTGTGGCTGGGGACATGCTTTCCCTACCTCTCCTTACAATAAGGAGGCTGTGCTGGGACCTGGAGGCAGGTGGGTTTCAGCAAGGCATGGTGCAGCTGTGTGGCCACAGGCGTTTGGAAGGTTTAAGTTAACTTTTGAGGTAGGAATTCTAAAATTAGTTGTCAAACCCAACATATCCAACTCTCCCCCTCACCCAGATTTTTTGAAGCACACATGAAAAAAAAAAACAACACACCACAACTGAGTACCCCTTGGAAATAGGATTTTTTGTTCTGCTTTTGTATTCATTTGATAATCTAAAATCCATTCTGAACATCTACTGGTGCTGCCCATGCACTTTCCCTTTCCAGCTTGCACACCCCCACACACAGAGGTACCCTCGCTCACACACGTGGCACTTTCACACACCGATTCATGTTCTTACGTTTTCTTCCAGCGTGGTGAGCTGCTCATCGAGCCTGACAGGGTCCGTCCCCAGTGGGAACGTCCCTCTTCCTCCGTCCTGAACGTCAGCCGGGAAATCACAGGGACCAGTGGATTCCGCTATCAGTTCTTCAGTGGCATTGATGACTTTCAGGACCTCTGTAGATATGTTGCAGAGAGAGACAGCAGAGTACTTCTGTTTTGTTACAAGAGTAGACAGAGAAAACAACAGCATTAAATTAGCACAGAGGGGTAATACGTAAAATCCCCTTGCTCCTCACTGTAGCTCTAGCTATGCTAGAAGGGTACACCCGGCCAGCTCCTGTGAGCAGGCACAAGAGCTGTGTGATGAAGTTGGAGTCTACTTGGGTTTTTGCTCTCCCTCTCTTTTTCACACATGCACACTGCTACAGCAAGCAACACGATGGGGACACACAATCCTTCCACAACACAATTTCTACTGGAGGGATGGTCCAAGTCCCATCCCTAAAGAGCATAACAAGTATCTAGCTTTCCCAGTGAGCTAGATAGAAGTTATTTTGGCAGTAGTGTTTTAAACACAATAATGTTTTAAAACACAATCTTCCTTTTTGGGTTCTGGCAAACAGATGTGGAATCATCTGTCTCTGTATCCACAGCAGTTACTGCATTGCAGCCACGCACACAGAGGAGGCATCTTCAGCAACCCTATCAGGATGGCAGCTTACAAAGATGTTTGCTATGAATTTTATGATAGTCCAAAAAACCAAAGTGTAAACCCTTGTATCCTGCTTTTGAAAAATTTAATTTACCTTTTAAAAAAATATTTATGGAATAACTTGTATCAAATGCCAAGGAAAAGCATGCAATTTCATCCATGTTTGGTTTTGGTTTTCTGTCTTTTTAGCAACTCTAAGTCTTTTTATCATTGTTCCTGATTTGTAATTTGTCATCAAATACACTGATTCTGATGATTCTCATAGAGCTCTAGGCTTCAGGACAATGATGGCAATACAATTTCACCTGATGTACCCTCAAGCATCAATCTCAACATCCAAACTATACAGCTTGAAGATTGAGCCAAAGCTTGCTAAACCCAATACAAATTCTGTCACTGAATTTATATGCAACGCCTTTAGTGTTTCTTTGCCTAAAAGAAAGTGTGAGAAGTTGAAATATATATTTAATTCATTCCTCAAAACAGCAAATAATTATGTGTGTGAATTAGGGGCCCACCCATCTGTAAATTTTTCCACAAACAAAGTCTCTGAAGATCAAAACTGATGTCAGTCTTTGGGGTCTATATAATAAATTCTATAGCACAGAAAAGTATAACTGATTAAAAATGCCTATATGTTATGCAAATACTATATTAACATCTCAGCTGGCCTCCTAGGCAGGATATAGGACATATAATAGTTCTTTGCTTCACACACTCTAGTGGGTTTAACTGGAAAACCTTTTATTACTTCATTCCTGTAATTAGCTGTTCATTTTTACGTTAGACAAGACTTTTACTGAAAAAAACACTTTTTTAGCTGTGCTTGTTCAATTGTTCTGCATCAGTACATTACGGCATCTTCATCACTGTTACTTCTCTGAATTACAAAAAATAATTAGATGAGATTAAAGAAAAGCAGAACAAAGCAAATACAGTATGTTACAACACCGGGACCTTCAGCGCGTTAGGACAACCACCAGAGCCCCGGACAAGCAGGCCTAGGACTCTCTTCCTGAGAACAAATACTTGAACCCCATAAATAGCCCACTGTTTTTTCCATTTATTTTCACAAGTGCCAATTAGGTTAAAAACAGATCAATAATTTTATGGGACAGAAGAGGAAATCAATGTTACTTTGTTTTAGCATCTGCTTTTACAAGTACCTAATTCTTATTCTATTCTGCGAGTAGTGAGCAAAAAAGGGTAAAGGCCAGACACTACATCTTCTTCTTCATCTTCACTGATGTCTGTTCTCCATTTCAAGAACTGTAGCCTCACTTCAGTGTTCATTATTTCTTAAATTTTTCTTATCCTTTGTAGCTAATGATGGATTTCCAAAAAAGATTAAATTGAATTAGAAAATAGTGCTCTTATAGCAGAATATGAGAATCCATAATGGCATTTATTACAGAATAATTACTGCACAACAAGCTTTTTGGTTTTGTTTTCCTGTAAAAGCGTTAGGAGAGGAAGCTTTATGAAATCGAGATTTTGAGTGAAATACCCAATAGGTAATGGATAGGGGAAGAAAAATCCAGTGAGAAAGAAACGTGATTTTTAGCTTTCATAGAATTTTGAGGTAAGTTTTTAGTGGCAGATGCTATTTGGCGTTTAAAAGCAAAGATCTGCCTCACATTAAATATTGCCAAGGCAGCTAAATGAATGCTCACAAAATGTTTGCATCAACAAACATATCTCAGATTCAGCCTGCACTTAGCTAGACACAGGAGTCACAACTTTAAAGCATTTCTTTAAGCTCGTGACAGATCTGCTTTTATAGTATAACAAGGGTACAGCACTAGAGCTGAAACACCATAAAGAAATACATGGCAAGCAGAGTGATCTTCCATAGAGTGTGCTTTGGAGAAAAAGCAGTATTTCAATGTTCTTAAATCTAAACTTTGTGAAAGTTTTCTGCTAAAGGGTATTTAGAACTCAGCTTTGCCCTGGGCTGCACTTTACAGAGAAGCAAGAAGAGCTTAATGTCTGCCCAAGGGAGACATAAAATCAAAATGTGGGTAGATCAAGGGTTCTCAAATTGGAAAAACTGGAATCTCAATTAATGGCTTTGCATACATTATTATCTCCTTTTTGAGCTACTGTCAAAGTGTTAAAACAGCTCACGTTCCACAATGGACAATTTGCAAACCTAGTGGGTCACTCTAGACACAATTATTTGACAAGTGTAAGGAAAAGAACCAAAAAGGCAGAGGGGAAAAAAAAAAGGGGGAGATAGGAGGGAAAAAAAAAAGAAAGAATAAAAAAAAAGAAGAACAAGTGTCCTGGAGTTCTAGTGGTTCACAATTCTGTGCCCTCCCCAACCACCCACATCAAACTTAGGCGTTTTTAAAAATCACCTAAAATTGAGACACACACACACACACCAAGATCATCCTGGTCCGTGGACATTTCAAATTGCTATAAAGACCTCTTGGTTGTCTAATTTATCTTGCCCTTGCAGGAAAGGTCATTGTGAACACCTGTAAGGGAGTCAAAGAGACAGCTCTCACGCCATGATGAAGTCTCTCCCGTCTGTCTTGTCAAGGAAGTCGAAAAACTGTTATGGATGTGAGGGAGGCAGAAAGCAATCTCTGCGACACACACCTGGCCCAGGAAAGTCAAGTGCAACCACTCACTCTTCTCCAAACACTGGGATGCATTCTGATTTCAGCTGTGCTTCCCTGCTTCTGCATTAACACCACCCCTCCCAAATTAAATCAAAGCAGCTGATCCAAATTTGACTTTCTGCACTGGTTATGAGAACCTCAGTTTTTACTGAGTTTGAGATTAAGAGGTTAATGGAAGGAAACTAAAAGATGCATTCCACCCTTTTTATAATTACTGTCCACGTCCAAGCTCACAAATGCGTTAAAGACACAGTCAAAAGAAGATGCTCAATTTCCCAAGTTTTTGTGGAAGTTTTCAAAACTGACAAAATACAAAGAACCCGTGTGTGTGTGAGCATATATACATGCACGTGTGCCTGCACGTCTTGACTGTAACAAACGGCATCTCGTGGAACTTCTCTGCTGTCATTTCTATAGCGGTTGGGCAGATGGAAAGGATTCCTGTCTTGCTGAAGATAATGCTCCAGTGGTCTAAGCTAGCTCTTGCTGCCTGTTGGCCGTTTCCCTCTCTTCTGCTGTCTCTTCCCTGCTTCTGCTGCAGCTACTTCGCTTGTCCACTTAAGGATGCTACACTGGAAGGTGCTTTACACAACAGTATTTGCATCCTTGCACAAGGTGGTAAAAGTAAAGCAGGATGATAAAACTGAAGCAATCTAAGTGTCCACACTGCAGAAAGTGGGTGAGCATTTAGTCCTTGGAGGCATCTCTGCAGCCTGTGACATCACCATGTTGTTTCCTCTGCATGAGTGTTATTGCTTTTATTTTTAATGCTCCTAAAGTAATTAAGTTCTCCACCACTCAAACTAATTTTCTTCTCCATGATGTACTAAACCATTAGCAGCTTCACTTTTTTGCAACTATGGTGTTATGACATCATAGGCTCTGTTGAACTGGCATGGGAGGTAGTGACTTGTGATTCATAGCATCATCATAGCACCATAGAAAATCTCAAGTTGGAAAGGATCCATAGGATCACAGGACAACCTAAAACTCAGCCATGTGACCAAGAGTATCATCCAGATGCCCCTTGACCTCTGGCAGGCTTGTTGCCTTGACCGCTTCCCTGGGGAGACTGTCCAGTGACTGACCACCCTCTCAGTAAAGAACCTTTTACTCATGTCCAAACCTGTGCTTTCCCTGAGGCAGCTTCATTGCATTTCTTCATGTCCCATCGCTGGTCAACAGTGAGCGATCAGTAGTTCCCCTGTGCTGTCCCCCCTTGAGGAAGGTGCAGACTGCAATGAGGTCACCCCTCAGCCTCCTCTTCTCTGAGCTGAACAAGCAGTGGGACCTTAAGTGCCCTTAGAATATTTTTCCTGCTGTCGTTGGTTAAGGGGCTAAGATCTCCCAGGGTATTGGTGCATATGGCTGAAGTGAAGGTATCCTCCTCCCTTACTCTCCATCTGGCATTCATTTCAGTTCCCTCCACACTTTTTTTACAGCTGTACATTGTTAAATGCAAGTAAGTAGAGGAAGAATATATACTCCCCAGCCCTGTTAAGGAGATGATGAAGTCTGAGAAGGATGCTCAACAGCTGACACCAACAGTTACATCAAGAAATAGAACAAGGGAAACTTGCAGCCCTGGTAGTATTGACCATGTCTGTGATGACTTGTAGTGCAATCATTTTTACCCCTGGTCTCAAGCCACTCTATCACGGTTCCAGATGCATGTCTGCTACTCAGCCTGTACCCTCCTTTTTTTGTAGGGCGTTGAGGGGGGTTAGGCAGGAGACAAGCTCTGCTGTACCACTGGCTGGTTCATCTTTTCAGAGCAAACTGAATCCACACTTGAAGAAAACAAATCCAAACCCCACCCCGTAGGAGTTCATTGTACAGCTTTGAGAAGGACTGTGAAAAGTCCACCAAAAGTTCACCTCCTTCACAACCATGCAAGATTTGGGACAGTGTGAGAGGTACAAAGCCATCAATGCCCATCTATCAATAGCAGTCATCAACCCCAGCCTTCAAATGATCTTTTGTCCTGAAAGTGAGGACATTCGTTACCATGAGGTCTACTCATTACCACCAAAACTAGGAAAGAAAGCCAAAATTTGTCTTGATATTTGAAGGTAGACAAGTATACTTTGGTAAAGTGCAGTATTATGGAATTACTTTTCTGTGCAAGTTTAAGACTTGCCTTAACGGCAAAATCACTATCTTCATTGATGGGCACTCATATAGAAAAAGAAAGCTGTATATCTTACAGTGAGCTGTTATTCTACTGACACTCTCTAAAGTATGACACAGAGAAATGCAGTCTCTCTTCTTGGCTGGGCTAGGTAATTCTCAATATCAGGTTTTTTACTAATGAATTCAATCCACTGCCCTAAGGTAGTTACAGATGTTATTTCTGAATAATTTGTAATGCCTCATTTCTAGAGACCAGTTGCATACAATAATGAGAAAAGAAGTTATTTGCTAAGAGGTTTAAGTTGGAGATATTTAAGCCTTAACATTTGCACAGGATATTTGCAGCATGGACACAGGCTGATGACACTGCACAAGTGGAAAAATATTTTTTCTTGAAAGTCACCCTTGACATTTTCACTAAAGAAAACCGAGATGATTAAAAGCTTATTAAAATTCATAGCACAAAATTTAACTCTGAGAGTAAGGAAAAAAGAAAAAGTTGAGAGGAAGTATTTTGCTGAATTAAGCATCAACTTTTGACAGAAAAAAAGTGATCCCTATTTTATGACTGCAAGAATGGCACAGCATTGATCTGCTTACCACTACAGATAACATACTAAAAATAGAATTTTTTAAAAAATAAAAGATAACTATATATTTACTCAGAGAACAAAATGATGTTTTAAATCTGATTCTTGTAAGCTGAGACTGAAATAGGACAGAATATGAAACCTCTTTCCATCTAGAGGAACGACAGGCAATAGACACCAGCAGCAATGTGAGAAAGCACCTACTCACACTTTCTCTACAATGAATTAAGGGTTTTGTTTATTTTCTAAATTGGGAGCTTAGAAAGGTTTCTGAAGACCACTGTGGTCAGAAACAGCTATAAATCTTACTGCTGAAATAAAATTTACATTTTTTTTCTTCCAAATTTATTAATATAGGTGAGTACAGGAGAATAGGAAGATCATACACCTTATCTTTGTTTTCTGCTCTTCTTTACCGACAGAATCAAATTCTCATCACAAAACCAAGTAAGAGAGCCAGTCTGCTCCACATGTCTACTTCATGCTCATCAGCGCCATCATAATACAGGGTTAGCTGTGATTATAAAATAGTTTGAATATTATGGTTGGTAAAGGTGGAAACCCTCAATATCACTTTACAGCATCTCTTACTGTGTAAGAGATGGAAGAAGACACAGACAAAACAAGGCATTCTCACCTGCTGCAGTACAGTGGATAAAAACTGCAACTTTAAATGAAGATCAAAAGCCTTTTGTTTTTCCTAGGTAGTGGGAAAGCAGTTAAATGAAAAGGCAGAAAAGTTATGTTAACAGCTACAGAGGTTAACACTTATATAGGTTCAGGCTTACAACGAGCTTTAGGATGAACAGCAAGGATAAAGAAACTAGCAAATATAAACTGCCACAAAATTTAGATTTTGTATTTGTTGCTAAAATGTTTAAAATAAAGCAATGCCTGGTTTACTTCCGTTTGTGGGATTTAGAATTACAGATCTCATTAAGGCAGATACTGTAAATGACGCATCATTTTTTATAAAATGAAACAGGCAGGAAATGCTGATTCCCACCATCACAAACCAAAATGGCACTGGCAATAGAAAAATACTTTTGCAGCCGTCTTAAGAAAAAGAAAAGCCAGCTATTTTCAATTCTTTGGGTCTACACACTTGCAATTTTGACACTGTGCCTACATCTTGTTACAAAAGGGTCTGTACCTGACTTATGCCACAGTCAGATGCCCATGTCGGAGACATCTGGGCTTAGTTAAGGCAACATGTGCCAAATCACTTCCTCCTGTTTGCTGCTGTCCCTCTCCTGGAATTCACCGGGCCAAAACATACAAGTAAAACCCTTGGTACCACCACTATCCACTGTCAAGTCAGCAGGCTTACCTTAACCCCCCCTAATTTACTTAAGTTTATTTAAATTAAACTGGCTGCTTTTGCCTTGAAGTAATGCCACAACCACAGTTACCCTCTTGGCTGTGCTGTGCTGTGACAGAAGCATCACCCAGCTGAAGAGCAACCTTCGCTACAAGCTCATCTAGTTTGGTCTGAAAGAACTCATCTGTCACCACCAAGTCTCTGGGCTGCTTACAAAAGATGGCAAGAAAATAGTAACTTTTTTGTCACTGTCTATTTCCCCCCCCATTTTGTTCTAACAGTTTACATTAATCTTCACTGATTTTCTGCAACTGCAAAATGGCTTATACATTTCCTTCCCGAGTAAATATATCTTTGGTGATCAGACCGCTGAAGGAGACTCATGTTGCACACACAAGGACAGAGCTGGCTTGGGCATGCACAAACATAAGAATCAAATCTGAGACTGAAGAGAATCTTGTTTTCAAAGGTGCTGCGTTCCCCATGTGAAGCCAGCTGAAATCTCACCTACGCTGCACTCCTCCAGACAGGTTCAACAGGGCTTCGATTCGGTTGCTTTAACAGGAGCAGCCAAGGTGCAATCTGAAACAGCTTGAAGTACGTGAGGATTTTCAAACAATGCTGGCAGATATGACATGAAACAGGGAGATGCTTCCTCTGGCCTAGCAGTTTAAAGCCCTGTGGGATACCCTAGAGCATCTCAAATGAACTTTCTATCTCCATATTTACGCAACTGTATTGAGCCCAGAAAGGGTCAGAGTTGGAGGTACATCATGGCCCGCTTCTGAAAACCTCTTAAGAACAAATGTTTATGGTCTCGAAGCAACTATTCTGCTTGAAACTCAGATTTTGACAAAATAAGCTGAGGATCAACTAAAGACCAATAAATAATAGTAAATACATGGAAGAAATCTCTGGAATGGGATTTTTGTCCAGCAAACTCTGTAATCCTCAGTTTAAAACTGAACATATACCTGACTGCTCTGTTGAACTGAGAACTTAGAACTTTGGAACTGTTAGCCCAACATGAAGATAGAAGTCCATATCTCTTTTGAAGAAAAAGACAGTTCCTTAACCGAAAATCTTTTTTCTCTGCTGTCACTGAAAGTACTGCACGTAGATTATCTACGGTTCATAACCCTTAAAGGTCACTTTTTACAACGCTGCCCGTGCTCAGTTTTCAATCTTGGGCTTCGGAAGACTGCCCAGATAATAAACATCATAAGAAAAGCCATGATCCACCAAACCACAAGAATTATTCTGAGCATCTTGCACAGCAAAATGTGAAACCACAGACACCCAAGTATCTTCTGAGTTGGTAACCCAGGAAGATGTCGCTGTATTTTATTTGCACGGTAGTAGCGATGCAGTGAAGCTACTATACTTACACTAGTACATTTCCTTGTTAAAGTGAGCCATAGGGTTCTGGCTCCTTTAGGAACTTCTACTCAGTCATTTCTAAAGCCTTCAGGCATATGAAGCTGGATGGCAGTTTCATACTAAGCTCTGCCTGGACCAACACACCAACCAAAGCACCCTGGAGTTCCTCAGCAACATTTTCAGCTCAGGGAGTGGGCAAGATAACCATCCCAAAAACTACCACCTCACCTTTTGTGAGGACAGTGCACGCACCAGCACAAATGGGTAACGGAAGCCCAGCCACCAGGAGACACAGGGTTTCTCTCCTTGTTATTGCACTGCTGCTGTAACATTGCAGCCATTCCTACTGCCATGCTTTAACAAGTGTCATACACAGGAGGCATTCACTGCCCTGTGCATGTCCAATGCCATCCTCCTGCTCCATCAAGGCCATGAGACTATTTCCCTCCACGAGCCCTCCCTTACCTGACTTCCCTCATTTAGCTAAGGAGAGGTGACAGGAAGATTTTCCAACAAGTGCAAATCTCATTATACCAGTATTCGAAAAATACTAATTTACCTGGTGAGCAATGTAAGGTGTACGCTCTTGAGAATAAGAATATAGGCTCCTGGCACAAATGCACATGAAGATGATGCTTGTAGTACATACTTTACCCCAAATAAAGCTTCATAAAACCAAAGATGAATAAAATGTTTCCAGAGAATGAGGGCATAAATATTTTATGAAGTGACTACTTATGCTGTTATTCATACTGTCAAGGAACTTGGAGGCTTCACAGAGGGAACAGGATCTCTTTGTGCTACTTTAACTTACTTACAGGTTGTCACTCAGAAGAGAGCTATTGTGTGCCTAGCCTTGTAATAACGCCAACAGAAACCAGCAGGATTCAAACAGAGTTACTAAGCCCTGGTTGTAAGAGCCTCTGAGCAGAAGTAAACACATAAAGGTATTAAAAGAAATTCCTCGAGCGGACGGCATGTTGCATCAAGCTAATGCAAAGAGGAGAGAAACTTAACATTACTAGTGAAGTTTATCCATCTTGCTGACTTGCACATCTTATGCAAGGAGCAGTACAAAGTCAAAGGGGACAAAACCAGAAATACAACTAAGGTTTTAACCACTATTTCAGTTCTGATGCTATGTGGGGCAACTTGCAAAAATGGCAGGGGCTATTCTGGTTTTTAAACAGTATCTCATCTTATATCTCATGTATCTTATCTTTTTAAACAGTATCATCATTTCTGCTAAAGAGGTTGCAGTGACAGACTGCATTCAAAATGCAGTCCAAGTTAGGCACTGCTGAAATTACCTTCTAGAATGTAACTTTGGGGTATACCACAATATATAGACTCAGCCTATTCATTCACCAAAGCATTACAAGAGAAGGAGAGAGGGTCAAGAGCGTAAGAACTATCACGTTTGCCACTCTCACTCTCAGGATGGCTAAGACACCCCCAAAGGAATTTACATTTTGCTTTTTTCTTTAGGTATTTGGTTAGGGTTTGAGGGGTGAAGCAAAAAAACCCAACCCAACCCAAAAGAGCAAGGCAAAAAGAACTGTGCAAAGCACTGCTAGCACAAGATGTTTCACTAACACAACAGTTGCACAATGTGATTTTTCTCTTTGTTCACACCCAAAGTCTAGAGGGGCCTAAGGCTAACTCTAGCCTGAGCAGGGCGGACTTTCACTGCATTATGAAGATGCTCAGGTTTTTCAGCAGTCTGCATATTCTGTAGCTTAATAAGCATAAAACTTTGTCTATAAAAACAAGGCTGCTGTAGGATTATATTTGTTTTAGAGAGCTGTCAATCTCCACAAGACCGTTTTGGGTAGTCACAAACTTGGAAATGCTGAAAATTATTGTGCTGAAGGTCTAAGTGGATTTAAGTGTAAGGCATAAGATTAGCTTGTGTTACTTAACACCCTACTAAATACTCAAGTATCCCCCATGAACTAAATAACTCAAAAGTTCAGCATTTTCTAACTTGAATCTTAAAGGCAAACATAGAGCTCAGAGCTTATCTTGAGATGAGAAATGAGAACCTGTGAAAGTCCAAATTCAGCTAACTCTTCACTCAAGATGTGCCAATTCCTGCCAGCGCTACAGTTCTTAATATGCTAAATACCCTTTTTAAGGCATCAGAAACTATATATGAGATCTCATTAGATGAGATTCCCAGCTTCCATTAAAAACGGAACTCCAGATTTTTAAAGGTGCAGACACAGGAAAGTCAGATTTTCATGAGCACCAGGCACTTAATTTCCAGATAAACAATACATGTTGTTTTGAAATCTTATTCTATGGGCAGGTAAACTGTAACTAGAAATTCTCTGTGATTTAAGGCTGACAGTATGTTCCAGAATAAGCTTGAAAATAGAAGAATAAAGCTAATAAAGACAAGCAGTGTAGCTAAAATGTAAGCAAAAAGGCTAAACTACAGTAATAAAATTTGTGTTCAGGATCTCAAAGCAGATTTTAGGCACTCGAGTTCTCATTTTAGTGGCCTAGAATTAGTGCTTCTGTGTACCTAATTTGAAAGTTGATGCCCAGGTCATAAGCCTGGCTCTCAGGCTGAGAATGTTAAGTGCCAGTATGAAAGATCTGTAATTCCCTATATATGCATCCTCCAAAAATCAGGGTTCTTAAAGAGACAGCAAACTGGGACATCTGGCTATTAATGTTTATATAATTACTAGTTCCCTCTGTGCTTTTCTCCACTGAGACATGCGATCTACCCACCTTAAAGTTCATAGAATCATAGAATCATTTAGGTTGGAAGAGACCCTTGGGATCATCAAGTCCAACCATCAGCCCTACTCTACAAGTTCTCCCCTACACCAGATCCCTCAACACCACATCCAATCTACTCTGAAACACAGTCAGGGATGGGGACTCCACCACCTCCCTGGGCAGCTGATTCCACTGACTGACCACTCTCTCTGGGAAAAACTTTTTCCTCATGTCCAGCCTAACCCTACCCTGCTGCAGCTTGCAGCCATTCCCTCTCCTTCTATCGCTCATTGCCCGTGAGAAGAGACCAGCACCAACCTCTCTCCAATGCCCTTTCAAGCAGTTGTAGAGAGGGATGAGGTCTCCCCTCAGCCTCCTCTTCCTCAAACTAAACAATCCCAACTCC
>VZTM01015091.1:104277-175172 GCA_013400555.1 Jacana jacana
CTTGTGACCGGCCGCCAGCTGGATTGAACTCCATGCAAAGTTATTGCATGCTTTATCAATTTAGCTAGTATTTTAGGTTACCATAGCCACAACTGGTATTGCACACTGCCATCCTCAGTATTTCATTGTAAGATATCGGTCAGCCACCCTTCCAGAGAGAAGGCAGGCGTCAGAAGATTTTAAATCACCTTCAAGGACAACCGTTAAGAATAAGAATGACACAGTTGGCTTGCAGGAAGGAACACACACCTTAATTGAAGTTTTACATGCACATGTGTGCACAGACACAGTGTAAAGGACCTCAGTTTGTGTATTTTAAGTTCAATTTTCTAACCAAAACTTTCTCCTTCTGGATGTTACCTTTTACAATATTAGCCCCACTAGTCTACATGGACCACCTACCTTCTTTAACTCTTCCTGAATACTTCTGCCATTTTCCTCTGAGGACAAACTCTCCTTTTGGTTTTCAGGGTCTGTTCTAGGCTCTGACTCTTGCTCTTCACCAGAAGATGTTTCCTTGTCACTCATTTTAGCAGCAAGCTGAAATAACCTGGATTTAAGCTCCTCTTCCATAAGGTCAGGCTTGGCGTTATGATGCTGCTCCTCACTGCTCATATCTGTTTCTGATAAATCATCAAAATCCTACAAAGAAATTAGAACAACATAATTAATGTATAGGTACAGGAAGGAAAACAAATAGCTTCCCAGCAAAGTATAGGTATGATCACCCTGCAGCAAAGCTAGGAAGAAAGGACGCTAAGTGTGCTGATACAAAACCACCATGTCTTCACAGAGGAATGCCATGAACTCACATCAGTTGGATCGTGTTTATCGTTCCCGCTTACTTTAGATTATGTAAAAAGGAACCACGAAAATCGTTATGTATCTGCGTGCAACTACTGAAATAAAAGCCTAAATGGCATCTCCCATTCCCAGCACTGCAAAGCCATCACCCTCAGGCGTGGTGCAGACAAAGTAAAGCGCAAGGAATGAAACGACTTGTGATCCCGCAGTTGTGTTCAGCTTCCAGTTGAAAGCTGCGTTGAGTTCCCTGACTGCTGGTCTTCAGCATTATCTGTGGTTTTCCTTAAAGATTAACTGGACAAATTTTGAAAACTCTCTCTTGCATTATATATGACGGTGCTTGAGATTTTCAGCTTTCCCAGTGATTATTCACACAGGTGGATCCTCTACAGTGACGAATATTTTCCAAACACCAACCCGATGGAACAAGTTCAATTTTTAGGGGCAGCTTCTTTTCTTACTCTTGGATCCTTAAAGGTGGGAAGTACTCAGAGGCTCAGTTAAGTACAGTGGGTGTTACAGACTTGAAAAGTTCTTTACTTGGAGGCTGAGCAGAATTAAAATATCGTTTTGCAAATCTGTTTAGCAGGGTGCCCGCCCAACACTTAACATGGAAAGAAGGCTTCTTAGTTTTTTGTGTCAGTCCTTGCAGAGAACCTGGAAATATCTGGTGGTTATGCCAAAAGCTAATGCCCAGATACATACTAACTTACATTCAGATCTGTGGCTGTCTGATTAGGAACCAATTTCCCCTGGTTTCCACTGCAGTCCACAGAGAGACAGGCATATATTTAAGGTGAAGCTCGGGGAGGCCCTGGGCAGCCTGGTCTCGTTGGGGGTGTCCCTGCTGACTGCAGGGAGGTTGGACTAGATGACCCTAGAGGTCCCTTCTGGCCTGGACCATTCTATGATTTCCCAGAGCAACCCACTCCACAAACAGCATTACTAGCCTTCTGGAAATGCTCTTCTCTCTTTGATGACTGCTAAGAGACATCTTAGAATAATTAGACAGTTTGTTTAGTGCTTCAGTCAAGTGCATAAAGTAAGGTGGAATTAAGTGGCTTTAAAAGTGATGAATTCTTTGAAATGGAGCACAATTGAGGCTATGAAGAAGGCAGCCTGGGACCAGCAGGTACATTTGGAGCAATTCTCAGTTAGGAAACTATTCCTATTTGCCTTACACTCTCCTACCGTGACAGGAGCAGACGCTGTTACACAGAATAAAAGCTGTGTTCCCTCTAGCATTCCTTTGGAAATACATCAACAGGAGACTTGCTTTGCACAGCCACTCTCTTTGCAGCCGCAGCAGCAGTATTTATGGATGGACCAGTTACCTCCAGTGCTCTGGAGGTGCATCCCTCTGCCTTTCAACTTCCTTACAATGGACAGGTGGGGCATTTACATCTGCAAGAGCCGTCAGTTCCTGCTTACACACAGAGATAATGATATCCTATAATGCTACACTTTGTGTTTCTGGTAGGCTGCTTGGCTTTTGGTGAGCTTTTCATATGGTGGCAGTGAACTATTTGTGAGGAGATGATACCTCTTTCGTGGATTAACAGATTAAAAATGCATTAGGAGGCACAGCAACAATAAAAAATAATAAATAAATTGAAAAGTATTATTCCTTGTGGAAAGTATTATCATTATTCACTGTTAGTGTTCACACTTTGGCTCTGTTTGCTAAGTTTAATGACATCTTTGTGTTCATATAAACCAAAGTGTAAATTCCCATTGGCATCTATCAGCAATGTGTAACACCAACATCTGCAAACAAGAATAAAGGGTTACCACTGCATGTGAAAGCACAGCGTCAGTGAGGGCTGGGCAGACTATCACAGCCACAAAACCACTCTCACTGAAAGAAAATCAAGTGTTTCTAGTGTGAGCATAAGCAAATGAGCCAGGAAATACATGCTTCCTCATACACACTGTCCAAATCCTTGCATGTAAGTGGTTGATAACACAACGTAATCCTAGCAAACAAAAAAGAAAAGCCCCAAAATTAAGCAAACAAGTACTGGCTAGGAGGCTCTAAAACCAAATCCATGCTATACTATAAGCTCTTGAGAGAAAGCTCCACTTATATAGGAAACCAAAAATCAGAAACTACGCCTTTTAGGAAAAGACACAAATTGTGAGGTTTGCAGGCAGATTCTCAGCTACAGCCCATGTAGTTTCAGGCCAGCTGTTTCCAATAAATACACCCCAAGCGCCATCACGTGGGGACTGGCAGCCCAACAGCGCTCAACCTGTACCTGGCTGCAGGGCAGGAGGGCTGTAATTAACAGGTGGGGGTCTCCTCATCAAACAAGCAAATTTATAATGAGGACACCTCCTTCACTATAAAGCAACTAAGCTACTTCACTTTCCACCAGAAACATAAGAATTGCAGCTACACTAAGCAACTTCTCCTCTCAAAAATATAATGAAAGCCAATATACCAACAGAAATAATACCAATTATTGCTATTAACTATAATATTAATGTATTTAATTATATATTTAATTACTCAATTATATATAATTTATATTAATATTATTATATATAATGAAAGCAGACAGAGACTGGTGGTTTTAGTGGCAATTTCTTGTAAGAAATTATGATTTGAAAAATATTTATCATCAAAAGCACGATTGCACTTTCCAATCTGGGCTCCCTCAGGGACAGAAGTCTCCTGTGTTGTACAAGCAATCAGGCTATCAGAAATTGATTACAGTAGGACATCAGTTTTATCAGGACAGTTCTCATGTCCCTCTATACGTGCCCACGTTTACAGCATTTCTACAGGCAACGTGGTCAAGCAGGTTGTTCTTTTACCTCTCATAAAGTGGCAAAACTTCTTCTCAAATACATCTTGGTAACTGTTTTCAGGTTTCCCTTTTTAAGTCACTCCAGACTTCATTCAATAAATTCTCTCTGTCATGAAAGTCAGCATTTGACTGTCGAGTCTCAAATCAGATTTCAAAAACTGCCACAGCACTATCCTAATGTAGGTACTGCATCTTGATTTAAAAATACCATGACACCAACTTTTAGACTGCTAAACTGAAATCCTGCTCTACAATGCTGAGGAAAACATAATGGCTAACAAAGTGTCATGTTCTCATTAATGCTTATATATATACATATATATATATATATATATATATGATGGATATCATATATATATATATATATATGATATATATAGGTGTCAAGGGGATGGGGCCAGACTTCTCTCAGTGGTGCCCAGTGGCAGGACAAGGGGCAACGGGCACAAACATACAGGAAATTCTATCTCAACATGAGGAAGAATTTCTTTCTGGTGAGAGTGTCAGAGCCCTGAAACAGGCTGCCCCGAGAGGGTGTGGAGTCTCCTCCACTGGAGATATTAAAAAACCCACCTGGATATGCTCCTTCTTCCTGTCCAGTCTGCTGTAGGTGGACCTGCTCTGGCACAGTGTTGGACTAGATGATCTCCAAAGGTCCCGCTTAACCCCTATCATTTTGTTATTCTGTGGTTATAATTACAATGCAGTAATATAAGGAAAAAATAGGTTTCTTCACTGCAATTTACATAAGACCACTGTTGTCTTTCTATGGGAAATATAGGCTACTAGCATAAGGAAAGAAAAACAATCCCAGGCATCCTAAAATCACTCAGATGTCTTTAAAGACTGGAATGGGTTGCTTCTAGCTGGAGGCACAGGGAGAAGACAGCACTTAGCTCCTTGCTTCAGACTTACCATCACTCTACTGCAGTAATGATGCAGCTCCTGGATTCGAGAGGGGTTGGACATGGGAAGTAGAACTGGACAACAATTGTCCTCATCCAGCTGGGTGACTAGCTAGAAGTATACTTGTACTGCTAGAATTGTTTTGGGGGAACCACTGGAGTACTTATAAAATATCAGTCCCAAACTCCAAAGAGACTATTTGCTTTCTGATTATCCCACACTTGTTTAACAGAAATGTTTGTGGAGTGATCTGCTGTCTTCAAGTTGCGTGATCAGTTATTCCTATTCCAGCTTTGAGCTTTAATTTTCTGTTTTGCTTTTGGTTTTTCTTTTTTAATAAATGACAAATTATTTAAGTGGAAGCTGTTTGTAAACACTTACCCAAACGTACCAGAACTCGTGAACTCGTAATCAAGCAACCAATTAAAAGCAGATATCACTTGGACCATATCCGAAAACCAGCCATGTCTGAATGTCTGCTGCTCATTAGCCTTATCCCTTATCAGGACATTTGCAAACAGCACACAGAGGATTCGATTCCCAGGTATAGGAGTTATTTCTTATTCCAAGAACAAAAAGGAGTTAAATAGCCCGCACGGTGCAACATTTAGTAAACATTTGATAGCTGTTGGCAAATCATGGCTTGCTTTGCTTTTTAAGAGCATTTACGGTGTCATTGCTCAGATGGAAGTAGCCTATTTGAGAAAGCAGCAAAGCCTGTTTGTAGTATATGTGACACTTTACCTTTGCTTCTCCTCAGTTACGAAGCATGAGGAGGGTAAACCTTGCAAGAGACCTCCACCTCCCGCTCACAACTCCCATTTTTTTGCCAGTATAGTTCAATTAGTTTTGCTTGGCTCTTTTTGAGATTGCATTCAAGAAGCTCAAACACAATTACCTGACTTAAATTCATCTGGTTGGGTTTTGTGCGATTTTTTCCTTCACATAACTCTTCAGAAAGCGCTTTGTTCTTCTTCCACCTCCTTGACCTCTTTTCTAAATCATAATGGACTTCTTCAGTCTCACTGCTGTCCGAGTACTCCAAGCTGGTTGCCTGTGGATTGAAATTTACATCCAGTTCTCCGTGGAAATGTTTTTTTTCCATTCTGGGCATATCACTTTGAGTTCTGCTTTGTAACCAGAGAGGTTTGCTAGGTCCTTTAGCTTCCTGGGAAGAGTTTACCGACGAGGTTTCAGAATCTGAGAAGAGTGTCTCAGTATTGGTGTATAACCCAGAGGAAGGGGAGGTGACTGCAGGGTACGGGTCTTTGCCATAGACCCATTCAGTACCATACTGGGAATTGGTATAACAGAAATCATCAGGTAACTGCTGAGGTCTTCGATGCAGCTTGTTCAAGGCCACATTCCAGTCATAGTCATCCTCACTGTCTGAGCCCATCTCGTCATAGGCAGAGACAACACTGGATTCATTCTCCAAAGCTTCAAAGACTTGACTCTTTGGTTTGGCGAGCATTCGAGGAGGAGGCAAAGCGACATTTTGCAAAGCTACCCAGTTTCCATCGGTGCTTTGAAAAACAGAAGGTGGATCTATGAGAAGGAAACAAGAGCAATTATCATCATATCGCGATCACAAGGTGAAAGGCTCATTTTAATTGCCAGTTTGCAAGCAACTGGCCAGAAAATGGAGGGTTCTACAAAACTAATGAACAAATCCAAGTGTTGCTGCTACATAAACTCTCTCACCTTGTGAGCCCTGCTGCCATACTCCTTTTAAGCAGAAGCCACCACTTTTAGTCACGGTGATGACTATTTAAAATGTGACAGTACTTGAGATAAAGTCTTTTTCTACAGGAATTATTGGGAAAGGATGAATGAATCTCTGAAAACAGACTTTGTGTTTTGAAAATGTCTTAGATTCTGTGTGCAGTTCTGCTCCCCCATCTTGAAAAGGAAAGACAGAAAAAGGATCGGAGAAGAGCAACAAAGGTTTCACTAGGTTCTGAAACAGTTTCCAGTCAAGGAACAATTAAGTAAGCCAAAGTTCTGCCATCTGGAGAACAGAAAAAACTGAGAGGATAAATACTGAAAGAGATGGGGGAATCTCTTCCAACCTATTAAAGGACATCCAGTGAAACTACTGAAATCAAGGTTCAAAACAAAGAAAAGGAAAGAAGCAGGATGCTATGGGTACCAGACTTAGGGAGCTTCCTGCCTGAGTGTTATAGATGCTAGAAATTAATCTGTGATAAAATAGAGATGGCTATGGACACAGGAGAGAAATACACTGAGGTCTACAGAAATACAGAATCTACAGAAATACAGAAAAATACTTTGAGCTGAAGTAGTCATTAAGATGAAAGTTTTGGAGGTTCAGAGCCTACTCAGAGGCAGCATATAAAATACTTGCCTTCTCCTGATCTTTCCTAGGTTACTGTTGTTGCTTTGGTTTTGCCCTAGACTAAATGAGCTTTTTGTTTGATACAGGCACTGTTGCCCTTACACTATCGCAGAGTGTTTTACAACTCTGATGGGAAAAATAATAAACACCACAAGTGCGGTCAAAAAGTGCTGTGTAACTCACAGAATTGCATCTCCTCTCAATTTCATTTCTGTTTCCAATCAAACTTGAGTCCCTTCATTGGAAACGGGAACATGTGATGACTCTACCTCTCACAGCAATTGAATAAATACAAGCCAGGGACTTAGTAATCTCAGGCTACTGAATGAACTTTGGAGCCTTACAGATTTCTTCCATGGGTTCAAATTTGCCATTTCCAGAAAACTGTGAAAAATGCTTCCCAGAAATAATTAGTTATCTAATACTGTAAACAGAACATCACTGTTTAAGAATGGAAGAAGTAAAATCTGGAAAGTGTTGTAGATGATACTCAAGCATCTTGCATTACATGATTACAAATACCTTGAACTCAAGAGAACGAGCTTTTCCCTGGAACAGTTCATAAAGAAGAGAAGTAGGCAGTAAGGTGTGCTCAGAAAACAAAAAAAAGTCTGTGGTGCACTACCACCAGCAAAACACCTCCAGGAATGAAACAATAATTAAGTGGTAATTAAACTTAGGAACTATGCGAGATTTAGAACAGGTTTTGTATTTGTTACTCATCTGAGTCCTTTTGGCTTCACTTCCCAAATTTTGTGCCAAGTAAGAGAACGTGAGAAAATACATCACTGAAGTCATTCTAATGCCTGCTCAAGAAGAAATCAAAATAGTACTATTTGCAATGATCAGCTGAGGATATAACTGAAGTCAGGTTCATAGGGAAAATAACTACTGTGACAACTGATGTTGGAGAAAAGAAGAGTACAGGCTACCAAGCATCGGGCACTTCTACTTTGCTTTTTCCAACTATGCTCACCAATCTAAGTGTAGGATTCTCTTGAGAGAAAGAAGACCTTTCGTTAAAAACATTGTTCCTTCAAACAAAGCAAACAGATCTGCAGGCTATAAATCTCCAGTGGGAACTGAATTGAGCTGCACCACATCACACAAAAGGAACACAGTCGAGTGCCACATCGTTATACTTTTTTCTCTCCCTGATGTCATCCCCTGATCTTGTCTAGCCACAACACGTAAGAATCGATCAAACCTCCTTAGTTAGCTGAAGAAAGAACTAGAGAGCAGTTGATTACATCTTAGAGGGTAAGCAAGGTGGAAAGGAAAGCCACTGAAAACTTTATATTCAGAAAGTTGACTCAGTTTCCCCCCAGTTTCAAGTAATGGCAAATGCTCCCTTCCTGATTTTCCAAATGAAGTCACTTACTTGAAAGCATGGATTTTGCACACAATTCTTTGGTATACGCTATAATTTATCCACGTGAAAATGAAAACAGATTTAAGAAGTCTTACTGACTTTACATCTAATGGTAAAGGGGAAAAAAGCACTAACTGATGATTCGGCTCATGAGTCGTTATTTAAACCAATGTAAACTGTAATCAAAATCAATTGTGAGCTGCTTTTTGGCCACAGGACTAAAAAGCTCATCTAGTGGAAATGTCCCTGTTCACTGCAGGGGGTTTGGACTAGATGACCTTGAAAGGTACCCTCTAACCCAAACTGTTCTATGAGTCTATGCTTACAACTGCATAGGTGAGATCATATTTACAGAAATTAGCACACTAGGCTATTTGCTATAAGCTCAGCAGACAGCACAGTTTCATCACAAATGTGGTTCTTAGATGAAAGAAGCAGAACAAATCCTTTGAACAGAGCACCTGAAAGGAAACCAGGTCAATTTGTCACTCTGCTGTGGTTAAGCAATTGCTAAGCATGAAATTGCTCAACAGGTGAATTCAATGGGATTGAAGTGGGTTCTTAAATTTAAGCACCCAATTAAATGCTTTACTAAAAATTGGCCTTCCACTAAAATGCCCAGGAGAATAACACTTCTGGAAGGGGGTTGAATGAGCAATTCATAAAAGTAACACATACCTAGTTAAGTCAGATTTTTGTACCACTTTACTATAAATTCTTTTTGTGGGAGGACAAGTATTGACCCTGTCCAACTTTCAGTCTCCCACATGATCAACTGGCATTACAGATAGATGAATCAAACCGATGGGCAGCCCCCATCCCTGGTTCCCACTACACCCAAAGACAAACTACAAACCCAAAGTTTTGGCTGCTTGTGCCTGTCAGTGCCAAGAGAGCCAGCTGGGTACTTACAGCACCAGTAAACTCACTCCATAAAAGAGAAGTTTTGCACTTGTTTAGCTTCATGAATCCATCTGCTTGAGAGGCCAGATGGTCTTTACAGCTGATACAAGAAAAAAAGCAGGAACAGGAAGGCTCCATCATGTGAAGACAACAGCAGTCTTGCTGTTCCCTGTCATCTGGAGCCAGGGCCTGCAGTTCAGCCCTTCCCTTTGTGCAGCTGTGGGCACGAAAACTAACTCTTTCTGTGCCACAAAAGTGTTCCTACACTTTTGTGGCCTCAGGAACACTACAGCCAGGACAGAGGCAGTGGAAATGGGACCTTCCCAAGAGCAGGAACCACCTTCTTCAGTGACAGCCTCTATTTATGTCATCTAGAAGTAAGCAGGGAATTGTGTTCTATCCTAGCATGTTGACTCAGGAATGGGGCTGACTTGGGAAGCTACTCACCACTCATCATCCATATTCACAGCCACACCTAATGCGTGGAAAGACAGAAGACACAGATCTAGGGAAACTGCAGGTCTCTCAAGTTCCTACTCATACAGCTTCCTCCAGCTTGTATGGAAGTAGCAGTTAGTAGGGCTGCACAGAACACTGCATTGGTGAATTCATCAGGCTTGAAAAAAAGTGTGCAAGGGGGAATTCTATACATGAGTTATTTCACTGTTTCGCTCACCCTGTGACCTCATCAACAGTTGCCTGTGGTACCCATGGGCAGCTACACGCTCCTTCAACTGGAGGATAGGTAACTAGGTGGCAAAGCAGGGCCCCTTGGGCTCTTGTATCTTAAAAGCTCTGAAATCTATCCAAATTAGATGCCTACTGTTTCCTAATGATACAAAACCAACTCCACAAAGGCCCAAATTTTGAATCTTCTCTTGGAAAAAATACAATGGCAAGGTAAGCAATGAAATCATGACACTCAGCATCACCAAACAGAAATCTTTACCTGACCCCTGCAAGCACAGAGATCAGCAGAAATTTCCTGGAGATGGTCATTGCTTTAAGTTGTATTTATTCCATGTGTGAATGAGTATCAAAAAAGTCACACTTGTATTAGAAATATTTACTTGTTTCATTTAGCCTGTCCACGCTTTTCCAGCTGGGCAATGCAGAAAGCTTGTGTTCCTTCTGTTTCCTGAAATGTCCTTTTTGCTGCCTCCAAAGAGCCTCAGTCACAGATGATGCAGGATCTAGTCCTTTACCGGGTGTATCTTCACTAGTCAGGGAGAACGCAGACTGAGACCTCTGTGAAAACAAAAATCAAACAGCATAATTTAAAAATAGAAATACCTAATTATCAAAGTCTTTTACTGCAATTAGCATGAGAATTCAGTTACCCATGGAAGTGTGAGATCTGCTAGCACCTAGAAATGGCATTTAATGTATTCAAAAGCATTGTTTCAGTGCTAGATTGCTTATTTATGTGCATTTCTGATGCTACGCAAGGAGGCAGGAAATTGTTTATATCACCACAGACCAGATGGAAAGCAATAATTAAGGTGAAGTTGTTAGGAATGTGCTTGGTGAAGACTGGTATCTAACTGCTTTGACTCAAGCTAGCCAGAAAGAGATCCCATTGTGGTGAGACATGATGATCTATTGTTGGCTCAACAGGCCATCTGGTGTAACGATTTGCTGAAATTAAAAATTAAAAGAAAGCAAACAAAAAGCCTGTTCCCCCAAAATAGACGTGCAAACTGACTGTAATGCAGAGTTCTTTTTTCACTAGGACATACATGTCACATAATATCCTGGACAGCTTTATGCAGTCTTACTAATGAATATAGTCTACAATGACACATCTACCTGTTTCTAGGAGGGTCATATTTCAAGTCAAAATTAGGTAAAATACCGTTGTGATCGTTAATAAGTCCTGACTACTACTGAGGGGAAGGTGCTTTGCTTTGAAACCACATAAAGAGATCATACACTTTAGCTTTGACTTAGGCACTGGGGTCAATTACAGAGGCCTCATTTCAATTTGGCCAGATGTTAAAAAGCCTGTGAAAGCTGGCAGCATCCTCCTGATTTCAGGAGAATTCACTCTTGCATATCAAATCACACACGTAATTCTAGAAACAAGGCTACAGCAGGTCAGGTCAAGTTTTAACATCTGGCTGACACTATTTGGCTGCAGTACTTGATTTATTTATTTAACAACCTTTAATAACAGTATGTGCTTAGGCAGCTTGAATGGCAAGAGGGATCACTTTTTCAAACAACAATCAGCATTTTCCCCCATAACTTTTTACTACTCAAAATCTCTGTCTTGGTCTTCATAACAGAGTTGCTAAAAAACTGCCTGTGCACAACAGGGTTTCATTATGCATGTTTTCACACAGCTCAGATTCTTTCGGCAGCCCAAGCTGGCACTCTCAAATCGTTGGACATTTTAACTGATGTTCAAGTTACAAATAATTAACTAAACCTGTTGATTTGTTAATATATCCTGCCAGGATATATGGACAATACAAACACTTCTGCCACAAATCTGTGGCCTGAACTGTGCTGTGACTCACTTCACTTTGTTGTAGGGCAAGAACTACTGAACTTCCCATTCTTACAATAAATGAGGTCCAGTTCACGTCTGCCATCCTCTGATATCTTTGTGTTAAAGCTGTTACATACTGAAAGCAGCAAGTTGTTGTGGCTGTCACTATTTTCACAGTACCAAGAATAGTCCCTCGGGGTATGTGGGACTATGTGTATTGCAAACACAGAGAGATAAGAGGTGCTGAAGAACCCAGAAGAAATACCCTACAGTTTAATCACTAGTATCTATTTTCTCCTATTACAGAACTGAATTGTAAGAAGGAAAAGAAAAAGAAAATGAGGAAAAATTGAAGTAGTCTGCTTCATGATAACCTGGGCTTAGATAATGGAAGTAACATGTGTTTTCTTATTATAAAAAATCTGTAGGTTTGACAACTTTTCTGGTGTTTTGTTTAAATGGTAGTTTCTCACCTGCCCACTCACTGTTTCATAAACATCACACTGAAGGCTGCATCACAGTGATGGCAGTGTGTCTGCACTTAGCTCCCAAGTAGCCTATTCTTAGGAAGATCCCTCCAAATGCAGCAAGGGAAAAAGCTTTTGGTGCCTCCAAAGCTTGGTTTGAGGCCATCCTCATACCATTTCTACATTTTCTCTTGCTACTACTCTGTCTTGGACTGCTCTCATATAAGCAGCACATCCTCTCACAGAAGATGGTTCAATGTCACAAAAGACTGAAGGAGAGAAAAGTAACACCAAGCTAAAAGCTTGTCTGGGCCCCTGCATCCAGATCCTGAAAAAAGATGAAATGATGCTACTTGGAAGAGGCTGCTGTTGAACTAGCACTCTTCACTTTTGTAGTTCTCTGTAGTTCTTGTAAGTGGAGAGATTTAAATGATCAGAAAGTGACAATGATCTAATAAGCTCTAAATAAGAATAAATACAAATAAGGATTAGGTTATTTCTTGTTCTGAAAGTTAGTTTTAGATAGGGATGGAAGGACAGATAGTAGAATTACGTTTTACTCCAACAATTATGGGTGAAAAGAAAGTGTAAATATTTATCTATGATATCAGTTCAAATCACTGGTAACACCGATAATGATACAAATGAGTGTCAATAGCCAAGCCTGATGTAGGAATGGGACAGAAGCATATCCTGGCATCAGAACAAATCTGTATACATTGGCACAAACATGGCCATTTTTTTCAGAGCACAAACCCAAATGTTTGCCCACAAGCTTATCTCCAATCAATTAGTGGTCTGACTGATGACTCTATCTGAAAAGCAAATTACTCAAGACCTCATTTGGTTGCTTTTGCAATTAAGAGCGAACTAGAAAGTTATTTGGAGTGAAGTTACAAAGCAACAGCTCTAATCCTGGTTGCCACAGTTGCATCAAACTTGAACTCAGCTGGCACCACTAACTCAACAGCACTATCGCTATAGCATGGGCCACCTTCGTGGGCTGCATCCATTCCTGCCCGTGCTGCGGACTTCACTGCCACACTTACCAGTGGCAAGCAGCAGAAGC
This sequence comes from Jacana jacana, assembly GCA_013400555.1. NCBI lineage: Eukaryota > Metazoa > Chordata > Aves > Charadriiformes > Jacanidae > Jacana > Jacana jacana. The sequence goes on from VZTM01015091.1 coordinate 117,465, forward strand.
ACACATTACTGTGCTGCATTTGTGCCACCCTTCATCACAGAGGTAACAGTTCATCTGTAGATCCACAGAGGACACTTTTCTGTTGTGGGCATTTGTACAGGAAGCAAAACACTGCTACCCTGGAAAAGCTCTGTGGATCGGGTCACACTGGAACAAGGTATATTTACCAATCAAAGAGAGGAGTCATAGCCCTGAGTCTTTACCAATTGCCTATAAACTTAGACAGCAACAAGATCTCAGGGCAGAAAAAGCAATCCAGTCTATTTTCCAAAACTACTCAAATACTCCAGTAGCCTAAATACAATTTTCAAATGGAGGCAGGAATGAAGGAGCTTTGATCCTGATTTATAAAGACACAAGAGTTAAAGACCACCCTTCCCTCCCAGCTAAAGCTACTGCTGCCTTCTCTAACCGGAAAATCCTTGTCAGCCAGGTGCTATTTTAGGTGTATTCATTTGTAATGAATTACAAGGCTGCCCTGTATATATTTGCAGTCAGACACTAAGGTACTGCAATTGTTAGCGTCTGCAAGAAATGAGTATATCAGCAGGTGGCATTGCAACCAAACAGGTCATTTGCTGTGTTCACCGCACGCTCTCCTCCACTGGAGGCAAGTGCCGCATACTGGATTGCTGTGCAGTGCAGCACAGCTTGCAAAATATAGTTACAGTATTGACAGGCATTTCCAAACACTTTACTTAGATGAGTTCCCACCAAATCCTTCCCACTGGCATCTGCTGTGAGATGTTTGTTTCGAAAAGAAAACCCAGACACGTTATTATTCTCTCGTGGGATTCTTTTGCCCCTCTTCAGGGAATCTCTGCCGCATAGTTATGTCTGGACAGAGAGAGCTCAGCCTTCATCTTGTACTGGACTAGCACTAAGTGGGCTGCCCAGGGAACTGGGTGAAGCCCCATCCCTGGAGGTATTTAAAAGCTGGGTTGACATAGTGCTTAGTGACATGGTTTAGTGATGGTTTTTATCAGAGTGAGGCTGATGGTTGGACTAGATGATCTGAAAGGCCCCTTCCAACCCAGATGATTCTGTGAATCTTTCTACGATTCTATGAATACAATCAACACAGGGACAGAACCAGCAGGTCCCACCTACCTGAGCAAATACAGTAGCAATCCCTAAGCATCAACAGCTAATGCATCCTTTGGTAAGGAAACTCCCACACCAGGAAGGAGACGGTATGAGCTTGCGAGCGATGCCACTCTGCCACAGCCTGTTTATCCCTGGAAGTGATTTTCACTCTGCTCAAATGTATGCAAGTCCAGACATTTACTAGTGGGTGTGAAATACCAAGGTTTTCAAGCATCTGTTCCTTAGTCTTGTATGTGGCAAAGTATCTGCTAACAACCCTATGGCTTCTGAAAAAAAGGCAAGAACAGGCAGATGAACTGGAGACGTTCATACTCAGTTGAAAAAAGTCCCTTCCTTCTTCATGCCCTGACCTAAACCCTGGTTAGGATATCCTAGCCACCAGGGCAAACCCTTCCATAACAGACTGAGAGAAACCAAAGATGACTGCTCCCTCTCCTGCAAAAATCTTGGAGCATTCTTTCTTCCAGGATCTGCTCAAGCAGGCCTGTTGTTGTGCTCTACTGGCACAGACCCATCCCGGTTGCAGGTTAGGTGGGTTTGCCATCCTTCTGCTGGCTTCTCAGGCACCTTTTAAAAGCATCGTTCCTGTAAGTGGACTACAAAGATAAGGGTAAGCTAATCAGGAATAGGTCCCTCAGCAGTGTGAACTGAAAGTGGATCTACACTCACAGAAGTATAATCCATAGTGTTTGAAGGAATTCCTCCCCCCCCCAAATAGTAAGCAGGCCCCACATGTGAAAGTGCCTGGGTTGCAAGGGATTTGCAAGAGATTTGTAATTTGTAAGCTAGTTATAAGGGAGATTTAAAAAAGAAGATGAGTATAAACATCCTTTTATTATATTTATGGGGCTAATAATTTAGGAAAGTGCTAGAAGTGTAAAATAGCATAGTTCAATCAATGTAATGCATTTATGTGAAGAAGTCTATAGAAGCTTGTGGTAAACCAATTGTTCCATTCTTTGACAAGAACAGAGGGCAGATGTACCAATGCAACTAATGTAATCTAACCAGCACCCTCACAGGTACCCTTGTTCACTTACCTGTTACTATTTCTCATATGTTCCCCAATGCCTCATGCTTTTCCTCTCCTTCTGAGCTTGGAATATTCTATTATATCTCTAAAAAACCAAACAGAGCAGATGCTTCCCAATTGTGTAAAACCTTTCATTTGAAGACACTGAGAGCTCAGTTAGTATCCTGTGATGACCATATTACTGTATTATTTGCAGATGAGAAAGCTGAGCAAACTGCAAAGGCCAGATCCCTCTTCTGGTGTAATGCAACATGATTCTAAGTGGACTCCACTGGGAGAGTGCAAGTGTTTAAAGGAGTGGGGGAAGGAGGTGAGCTGGCATCTCCATCTCAACCCTAATTGCAGCCTTCACACCTAAACTCACCTTTATTTTTTTTTTTCAAGAGAAGATTCCTCTCAGCACAGTTACTTTGTCTTCATCAATTTCCAGGTTCCTCAGTATGCCACGCAACCTTTCATGTCCCATTCTGACCCTTGTCTACAAAGTTGTGCTCAGCAGTGCACTCGCCCATCACAGCGAATCACTGCATCTCCTACTCAAACACCCACTTGACAGAAGAAGCCTTAAGTGTTCTGTGGATATTTGCTTCTCACTGTGACAATATACACCCTGATTTAGTCTAAAAATACAGTAAGATTTGTCAGGCAGCCTAGCTCTGAGTGGCATGGATTATAAATTAGACCTTAAAGATTTGTGATATCCAGCAGTGTAGTGGGATAACATAACTAAAACAAAATTAAGCTGAAGGAACAACATATGATCTAAACTATTTGGAAAATAACATTATAGAATGACCATCCCGCTATGTCCTTTCTCCTATTCCCTTTCCTGCCTTAGAACCTAACTTGGGTTTGCTGGCACTATGGGCTTGATCATATATAGCATCCAAAACTGTCTTCTTGGAGATTTTACCAAGTGCATGAAACCAAGAATCAGTAATCTTCTGCTAGAGATACATCTCAAACTCAAACTATACAAACAACTTTAACAAGACAATGTTGTCACGTTTAGCCTTGCACTGCTTTTTTAGCCGCCCAAAGCCTTAAAAAGTGGTCCTAATTACTGAGTCAGAATTGCAAAAGCAGCTGTATCCTACCCTTCTGCTGCAGTGGAAAGAGGGAAATCAGCCTGATTGCTATGGACAGGGCTATCTTGATCTGAAATCCAGTTCACTTTTGCAGTGAGAATACAGTGTTGCACTGCTGAAGTCAGCAGATGACAGTAAGATTTCTAACCTGGAAAGTACTTGGAGAAAATTGAACATTCTTATAATAAATATTAATTAAAGACAGACCCATTATCTTCTAAAGTACCAAGTGCTTTTCCATCTCAAAGTATACTGTTCTTTCTCATTCTGCACAGACAAGAGAGTGCTGCAGTTGGCTGCTTCTGGAAGGAAACAAGATAATAAATAACCCACCAGGATCCAGCTGAACGGCTTCTAGATTAAATGCATGCCTGCTTCGTTGGGAAGCAGGTTCCAACAATACACCCTGTGCAACCTTCTAATCCCAGCTTTTATTAATTAAATCCCAGATTTATTAATTTGACATATGTAACATAATTATTAATAAATATGATGTTTGATACAGAGTTGTTGCCAGGGAATAACTGATGTCAGATGGTGTCAACTCCCTGCAGAGTTATGCCTCCCTCATCTGAAGCAGCTCTCCCACTGTGTTGTATGACTGCTAAACAGGATTCATCCTCATAAAGGTTTTCTTCAAATATTTGTTTGGGACAAATCTACAACGGTATAGAGCACCTGCAAAGCCCCCCGAGATTTCTAAAGCACCTTTGGACCTCAGGCTTGTAGAACCTTCCTTCTCTTTAAAACAAATCAAAGGGGGCAAGAAAAAAAAAAAGCACCTGTCAGTAGAGTATGGACCATATCATTAGCTTAATCAGTAAATATCTGCTTCCCCTGAGGTGCATCATAATGTGTACTTAATGAAATCCTCCTTTTCCCTGTATCCCTCGCTGTTTTATATACTATAAATTATGGATGAGCTCCTGTTTATGCATGCAATCTTTTAGCTGTAAAATAAAGACCACCAATACAGCACTTAGAACACACCGGGATGCCTGTTTAAACAGGATACAATATGCCAACTGGTCGTTTGCTCTCTCTCTGGCAGTGATGTATGGAGGGGAAAAGGGACTGAGAGCAGAGAAGCATCCGCCCCTCGCTCTAAGCTCCTCCTACCCCAACGTTATACAGCCTTTGCTTACTGGTAATGAGAAACAGATGGTGCCATCCATCTCTTTTTATGAGATGGGGAAATAAAATATTCAGCCTTGTATCACTATTTTTAGCATAGGCAAAGGATCTCAAAGAAATCTGAGAGAAAAAAAGGAAAAGACAGTATCTATAGCTACTACCACGCCATAGTACCGCAGTTAAGCAATCAATAATATAATTCAGGGAGACACCACATGTGCGTGTGTGTTCCTTAATATGAAGATCAATAGATTTTGGGCCAATCAAGCAGATCTCATGCACTTGGACTTTTGGCACAGTGCTGTCCCCCAGCTTAAACAGCTCAAGCAATGCGGGGCGTTCAGAGCCCACTGGAAGCTTCTGGCTGATACGGATAAGCTACACACAAATAACAGCACTTTAAAGAATACTTGGCAGATATAACCACAGAGTTCTATCTGGAATTATTACAGCTTTCCCTCACTGTAAGCAAGTGACCTTGCTAATAAAATGCAATGCAGTAATAAACACGGGCAATTTCTAAAGGGCAATGTTATAGCATGCAACTGCCCTAAGTAGCTGAACATTACTAGCTTTATTGTGCTAGCAAAACCACATGTGTGACCTTCTACACAGAAGAGAAATAAAAGTACATGCTCTGTGATAAATTTCCAGTTTTAAATTACAAAATCCTAACTGCCTTAAGATTTGCTGTCCTTACCTCCCTTTCCTCTGCATGTCTACATTTCTGTTAATCATATTTCTTCTTCCCTTTTACTTAACCTATCCTGCTCCTGCTTGCTTCAAGTACTAATTTGTTTGCCAGGTGACAATGAAAGCCTTAAACAGAGGCAGATCTATTTAAATAATCCTTATTGGGAAACAGGTTCACATGTCTAACTCCAACCCATTACTAATCAACTTGGGTAGCTTTCACAGAAAGAAAAATGCACACTTTTTTTCTTTTTTCTTTTTCTTCCCTTGGGGTTGTTGTGGCCACATAGTCTGTCTACAAAAACCTTGGTTACTTTAGGAACATCTGCCTTAATAAAGCTGCTGTAAGAGTCACATTGTTAGCTGTGGCATGTACTACTAAGAACGGGGTTTTATTGCTACAGCCATAACCCTGCTCAAACTAAGCCAACAAACACAGCTCAATGGCAGGATGTATACACAAAGCAAGAGGCTGGGTTTTTTGGTCAACATAATGTCATCAGTTATGAAACAGGAAAACTTGACTTATTGCAGTGAAGCCCACGAAGATTTGCTGTTAATCACTAGGACTCAGGAGTTCCAAAATCTACCTGGGAGGAAGTAAGGAGCCTTGTCTGGAAAGGGCATATGGCCACAGGGCCTCTCTGCCAGCTTCTGTTGAAGTTAGGTTTTGTTTTGGAAAGAAAAAAATATTGCAGTTCTTCTGGCAGAAAAGGTAACTTTCTCAAATGATATAGAGAGGAGAAACGGATGTAGTTTAGTCCTCTGACTCTGCTGACAGATGCATGCTTACCATTTGTGGCTGAAAGAGAGCAAAGTTGAATGGAAAGCAAGCTCAGGAAAAGGCAATTAGGTTGTTCCACTGCTGTTGACGAGAATCAAGCAGGCTGTAACTGCTCTGTGTTTACTCTGCACGCAAATTGATTTTCAGTAAACCCCCTGTTGGAGCTTCTATGACTTTACTTTGGCTAGCCTAATAGGCTAACTTAACTGCCATTGTATTACCTACAGGAGCAACTGAAGTTATGCTGCCTTGCTAAGGGTGTCTAGTTATACCAAGAAAATTAACCTCTATTCAAAGCAAAACAAACATAAACGCGAGCACTTCAAAGGACAACAGCAAACACTAAAACAACCTTAGCAAAGCAAAAGGCAGAAAATGGGAGGGGTGAGAACTCTGAGCAGATGGCCGAATTCATTCATGTTCCTTAGCACACTGTGGGAAGACAATTGGATCAAATGGTGACAAATGTGATGAAAGACCCTGAAAAGAGCTAGAGAGTTCTTATGAAGCACTGTACCCATCTGGATCTCTAGTACTGACTGACGGCTGCAGAAGTTTTGAAGCTATTCATTGTGTTTTTTCTCGCCTTACGTGATATTTCTACTATTTCTCAAACCAGTGAATCTCCCTCTGGCAAAGATTTGGGACTCAAATTGGTTACTTCACAACAGAATTTCAAAATGTGCTGAGTTCAAGCTTAACTCTCCAAATGCAGAACAACAACAGGCTTCTGGTGTTATAATTGAGGATTTGAACAGCATGTTCCCCGAGGTCCTGTCCTCCAACTCCAGAAAGAAAACTCAGTCGAGTCAGACACAAAATTAACTGTTCCTCTCCTGGTTCTTATGTCCCACAAGCAAGCCAGCTAGGAGCTACAAAGTGCTTAAGTGTGCTCACTCTGACTCACGATCACTTGCTGCAACAGCAGCAGCTTAAAGACATTACTCCTTCAATTTGGAAGTAAGTGGGGGACGCAAACGTCTGTACCTCAGCAATTCTGGCCCACAGTCTTACATTCTGGCATAAATCTATTTTCACTGGCACTGGAAGCTAGCAAACTTAGCTGGGAACTAAGGCACACATGTTCAGTCCTGGCGGTTCTGCTCAGTGGGGAGAGGTGGTTACTGGTGCAGTAGCAGGACACTTGGGAGCAGCAGCTTAACTCACTGTATCAAAACGCACTGGAACTCATCTGTCACTATCCTCCCTCACAGACTGTGAAACAGCCTGTCCAAGCCTACAGCTTCTTTTCACTTCTTTTCACTTGCTGCTCTTCTTAAAATGTTACTAATGCAGCTTGTCGGATTTTCTTCAGCTTTACAGCAGCAGCAGCAAAGGACACTGTGCTGAGAAGCAAGTGAAGGAAGGAGCAAATATCGTTTAGTGTAAGACAGAAATAGTGCTCTACAGTTAGGTTTACTTTTTTGTTTGTGGTGGTGGCCATTTTCTTTAAGATGGCTGAGGGGAAAAAAGTTACAGAAATCTAGCAGTGTACAGAAGAAAAGACAACATCCAACAAAAATCCAAATAAAAGCTAAGTGAGCACAGAAAGTGTTTTATGGAATAAACACTGAGGCACTGGGTCCTGTTAGCATGCAAATCAAGCAGCAAGATTGCTCATAGCACAAACCTAGTCTTCCCCAACACTCACCATTACAACACTATGTGTGTGATGTACCGCTGTGACCCACGATGCACTGGGAAATCATGCAACTGAACAACGGTTTGTCCAGACACAGGCTTAATGCTTGTTCTCTGCAAGTCTCTACGTACCATTCCAGGTCGCAAGGACACTTCTCCATGATTTCAATCTTCCAGTTTTGTGCAGTGGAAGACATCAATAGTTGTGCTAAGTCACTCACCCATAACGTGTAGGACCCCCTGCGGCTCCCTGGAAAAGTCAGCATACTCTGATCCGAGACAGCAACAGAGGCCAGGCCACTGCTCCGGGATGGTGGCCATTCAGTGTCAGCCTCGGCCTGCTCAGTTTTGCTTTTCTGCTTCTTTATTATCTGTAAGGGAAGGGGGCAGGGGATGGGAGGGGAGAAAAAAAATGGGTGCTTGGAAAATACCATCTGAACCGTATGAGGAATAACTCCGTTAATGCTGTCTCAAGGCAAACTGACTAGGAAGAACTTTGAGTTTCCTCTTGCTTTTGCTCCAGTTCATTACAAGGATGACTCTGACAATCTGCATGCATTTCTTCTCATCTTGCAATTGCATAAGCATCGATACAAAAAGTGGTAAATCATAATCAATGCCTGTAGAACATCAGAGGTGAATTAAATAAACATGGAAACCTGTACCTGTTTCCTACAGTAACACTTTAAACATTAGCAGTATCTGTCAAGTCTTTTCTCTAGACAAGAATGTGTGCAAAGAAACACAAAATACTAGTTATGAGGAGAATTTCAAAGGCCCCCATGGCATCTAGACACATTTCTACTGAAAACAAAGAGGCATTAGATGTTTAGAGACTTTTTGTTTTTGAAAATTCTACATCATCCTGAGAAAAGATCAGATAGACTGCCCATCTACCTGCACTGAGAGACTATATCCCACTGCCCTTCATTTCCACAACTTTTCTGACTCAAATTTAAATTATCCACAGACTATTATTCTATGACATAAAAGATCTTGTTAGGCAGCTTTTGACAAAAGTGGTAGCAATTCCAGCTTGGCTGAGATAGGCGCTGCACTATCAAAGACCTGATAAGCAGGATTAATCTTCTAAAGTCCCTATTAAAAAACAAGGCAGATCATTTTCCGCTGAGCCTCTGCTCTTCTGGCTTTTCTTGATAGCCTTATAAACGACATGCTCCTCTTCTGGAGTGTGCTCCACACATTGCTGAATGCCGTGTCACACACACAAATGTGGCCATTAGCTTAGTTTACATGGAGGGAGACTAACTCAGCAGAGCGGTTACTTTACTGATCATGGGAGCTCAGCATCACTCAGTTCAGCTTGCCTTGCCTTGCTCCAGACTGTCCAGCTAAACTCAAGGGGTATTTTTTCCCACCAGCTCTCATTTCAGTGCTGTGCCAGTGCCAACTGTGAGCTTTGCAGGGAGAACAAGCTTTATGGAGAAAGCAGCATAAATCAGAGGGTTCTGTGATCTTTTTGTGCGTGTCACTCACACAGCATCATTAACAGGATTCTGTTTCAATGATCAATGTTTTCTTTGTATGTACTGCAGATGCAGGATTCAGTAGAGATGGCATGGTCAAGAGCCATGCCTCTTTACATTGGAAAACTTGGTGCCTTTTGGGAAGTGAAGTACAGATGTAAAATTTCATCAAGCAGGGGCCTCCTCTTCCAACCAAGGATATCACATAACTGAGGGAGTGGCACCTCTGAGCTCTGAGGGGGTAGGTTGTCAGTTTAGGCACTGGATTAAGCTTATTTATAAATCACAGAATCATAGAATGTTCCAAGCCAGAAGGGACCTCTATGGTCATGTAGTTTCACCTCCCCGCAGTCAGCAGGGACACCCCCAACTAGACTGGGCCGCCCAGGGCCTCCTTCAGCCTCTCCTTGAAGATTTACAGGGAAGGGGCCTCAACCACCCTGGGCAACTTGTTCCAGTGGTGCACCACCCTCAGAGCAAAGAACCTATTCCTAATATCTAAGCTAAAGCTGCTCTTCTCCATTTTGAAGCCACTGCTTCTCATCCTGTCACTGCAGGCCTTTGCAAACAGACCCTCCCCAGCCTTCCTGTAGCCCCTTCAGGTTGGCTGCTATTAGGTCTCCCTGGAGCCTCCTCTTCTCCAGGCTGAACAACCCCAGCTCCCTCAGCCTGTAATTATAGCAAAGGTGCTCCAACCCCCTGAGCATTTTTGTGGCCCTCCCCTGGACCCACTCCATCAGGTCCATGTTCTTCCTACATTGAGAGCTCCAGACCTGCACACAGAGCTCCAGGTGAGGTCCCACCAGAGCAGAGTAATGGATCTCTCTGTCAGATGTAGTTGACTAAGCCTATGCTGTGAGAGTTGAAACTTGCAATTTACTCTGCTTCCTGCATCAGCATTATTGTTTTTGCTCTTAGCAGAGTCAAAGCTCACCAGGCTAAAGGATGGCATTTTGGTTATCAAACATGCTAAGGAAAAAATGCATGTCATACCTTTTGTACGATGGTTGTGGCCAGCTCTTCTATGAGGTCCTCCTTGTGCTCCTGCAAGTAACAAGCCTCGTTCTGCTTGTCCTGCATAAAAATGGATATCTGTAGTTTCTAAGATCACATAAAACCAGCCTTTCCAAAGAAATGATATAGATCAGGAAATGGGGAACATGCCTTATTGGCACTGTGGGAAGAAATTACCAGTTCTTACATTGCATGTCACTTTCTGAAATGTAACATGCATCTCAGATCCAAGTTCATTAACCCCACACTGAACTCCTTAGGTATGGCATGAGATAGTCACTACTTCTTTATGTTTTCTTCTGTATCTACTTGTTTTTGTACCACTACCCAAATTAAAAGATGCATAATTATTCTATTTAAATTAAAAAAATAATTTAAATGTTACCAGGCTGTCACTGTAGGTCTCTGCCTTAGAAATAGCTTCTTCCACTGCTTCTTCTGCAACGCGTAAGGCCACAGCAAGGGTATCCATCATGCTGTGTCCTAGGAGAAGAATAAGAAAAACCACCATGTTCTTTATACATGTACATTTTGCATAGCAGGCTCCAAAATTCAGGCTCATATTCTGGACATATATTTAAATTTCAGGTTGTTCATGACAAAGTTAATTTCCTCAATCCCTAATTATGCATAAATAAACACCTTAAGACAAAAAAATCTAAAATTTATCTCAATATCTATGTTACTTCTTTAATCTAAATATTAAATGCAATAAACCACTGGGGTTTTTTTATGTTGCTTATTTTAGAATCTAGCAAAATAGTTAGGAGGAAATAGTAAGAAAACTTACAACTTTCCTATAATCACCAACAGAACACAAGAAAGAGATCATATATATATGAGCAGGGGAAAGGAAACTGGAGAGAAGTAACAAAAACTGAACGTTAAGATCATCCCACTAGAATAGGCATGTGTTAGCTGTAATAATTTCCCAGCATGGTACAGAGAGGATTTTTAGTATCTTGCTAAATGTTGCAGCTAAAAGATTGTAGGATCTCTGAACAAGACTTACCAGCATTTCTAAGCTACCTGTCCAGTCATTCAAAGTGTATGGACCATGTTTTAATCAAACGGTTTTTTAGCAGCATACCTTCTGTCTGTCGGTAGAACGTAGAGTCACTGCCACAAATGCTTCCTTCATTTTCAAAGCTTCCTTCAAAAAAACTTCCTTCTGCTCAAAAAAGACAGTTCCACATGTTAGTATAAGAAGTATCCATTAACAGCAGAGGCACTGTTATATCAGAATATTCACTTGAGATATGGTGGCACCACACACAAAAAGGAATAACCAGAAAATCCCTCCTACCTTTTGTATAAACCATGACTGCTGCAGCTTTTGTACAAAACATAACTGGTTTTACATGAAAGACCTCTCATTTGCTTTGGATGGAGAAAACTATTTGTACAGTAAAAGAGAGAGAGAAAGGAGCTACTAGGTATAAAACTTACATGGTAGAAGTTAAGTACAGGGAATTGGCCTGTAGTGTGACATTTGGGGTTGAAATAGATTCTACATTTTAAAGGGCAATTCTGTATAAATAAGCCAAAACTCAGGCAAGAATACCAGCTTTTATCTTTAAAAGGAACAAAAGATTTACCTAACAGTCATGTGGAGAGTAGAAGAAAGTTAGCAATGACATTTAGACTTAAAGGCCTGTCTTAGAAAGGTCTCACAGAGAATGCAGATGCCACTGAAACTCATCATTGCACTGTTCACACTTCAAGGACAAAATGAGTGAGACTACAACTCAAGTAAAGGCAACATCTCATATTACGGTTCTGAAGAATCCATTCCCGCAGTTTTTAAGTCTATTGTCCCACCTCTCCCCTCGCAGACATGGATTTTCTTTTCTTTGTACATATTTGTTTGCAACTGCTAAGGAACCTTCTCTAGAAAAGTGAAGTTGATACTGAGAAAGCAGAAAAGCTAGTAAATGAGAAAATGTATAGGCCACTTCTCCTTAGAAGCTTTTATGCCAATATTAATGAGAAACACCTCGAATTTTCACTCGGGAATAGAGAGTCCACTTACCATTCCACAAAATTTCAGAAAAAGACAAAATAAAAACTATAGAAAGATTAAAGTGTCTGTGCAAATTTGAAAAGATTTACATTAGGAAATATTGGGTCCAAGAAATCCAATGACATTTTAAGCATTCAGCTAACACTGTTTTGAGTAATTTCCTAGTTCCCAGTATGACACCAAACGCCACTTCTAACCCATTTTATATCTCCAATTACTTGTCATGTGTGGTGCACTGTAGCACTGTAGTTAAGGGAGAATTGGGTCTTCATTTAAAGGGGAGAATTGAGTCTTTTCATTCAAAAGGGACATGCCAATACTTGATCGGCATCTTTTAACCATTTGCATTCATCAGTGAAAAATAAGATGTCGCCAGTTTCAGAACTTTAGGCATGCAAATGTCTAAATGAGGACAATCTAAGTTTTAGTCAGCTTGGATACTGAATGTACCCCATGTCAACCAAATCTTGCTTCCAGCAGCATGAAAACGGGCTCTCACGCCAAACGCTGAATGCAAAATGATTGTCTCTTTCATTGACTACTCAGAACTATGATAAAATCTTGGCACATGGGCTAGGATAGAAACTGCAATTTACTTTACAGACTGAAGGTACCAGTTCTTCTGTATCAGTGGCATAATTAAGACAAGTTATTTGCATTCTTAAATAGCTCTCTAAACACTTTCCCTCTTCTTATCTCTCTCCACTGACAAAAGCCTTAAAAAAATATTTTTTAAATAATCTCAGAATTTCCATTGTCTCAGCTTGTGTATTAAAATAGATCAGCTCATAAGAAATCAACACAGCTGCTCTTACCTATTGCATCAGGACAAACTCCACTCTCCAGTTTATGCTTCTTGTACAAGTTCTTCAGGACTTTGGCACTTCCAAAACACTTAAAGCGGCTTTTGACATTATTATAGTACCAATCCAGAGACTGGGTCCTTAGCAGCCTAAAACAGAGAAATAAACAACATATTTGGAATGATTCTACAATAAATAAACCTAAATCATTTAACATGCTTTCATGTAAAAAATTATTATTTTAGGACTCGGAACATAAACATCTCAATTTCTGAACACTTCTGCACTCTTTGTACTTTGCAAGTGTCCAGTATGCTGAGGCAGAGAAAAAGAAAAGGTAAGTCATGAGCAAATACCTGCTTCACGTTACTCCAAGTTTTATTTGGCTTTTCTACTATCAGACAAGGTGCTCTCCCCTTGTACGTTATCATGCCAATGCCTTTTGAAAAAATACAAACAAGCTTTGGAACAGCACAGGCACGCTTTAAAAGTACCCTTTATTTACATGGATTTACAGATAACATAAGAACATCGGTCCATTAATGGACCACAAAAAAATTCATAAAAATATATCACTGCTCTTCTTTGGGGAAATCAACAGAATACATGAAGCCTAATTAGAGGACTTCAAAGCAGAATTAGCAAAGAACAGGAGGCAGACAAATTGTTTTGGGGGAAGGACTCACAACTGCAGTTTGATTTCTCCCTTTCAGCTGTAAACATCACTGACACCGGTAATTCAGCCTAACGGACTTCTCCCCAGAGCTCATTTATTTCTATAAAACCATGAAATACTGTCGAGTTCTTTATTCTTTTCCACATGGTAATGGGCTCTTGCTCCACCTGTTACTTCAGTAGTGGGGGGAGAGAACCTGCACCCCCCATTCCCAGGCAACACAATCCCAGGGTAACCCAGAGCAGACCCATATGTTTCCTACTGAGGGTGTCGCTGGAGAGGGGGATCCTAGGATTCCTTACTTACAAATTAAAGCTGACTTCCCCAAAAGCCTCCATGGAGGAGAAGTAAGTCTGAGAGAGTGAACACTGAACTAATTCTGAGCGTTTTGAGATGTGAGCCCATTTGTTACTGCACTTCCACTGCAGGAACCAAGATATTTTTACACAACATAAAAACATTTCATAGAAAAGGATATTTAGTATAAACTGAGGAACAGCTTTTCCTATGTAATAATGATAAAAATCAGGGTCTTGGACCTAGAAGTCTATAGAGATTGTTACATAATTAAGGGAAGAGATGATTCTTAACACCAACGTTTCAGAAAACACGGTTAGTGTTCAGTGTTAATAAACGAACTCCTAAAGAAATAATGCTACTATCAGGATTGTTGGACTCCCAGCATTTCCAGACTTGGAAGACATTCAGATTATGTAATTCTGTTTTTTAAACCTGGGGTGAAAATCAAAATCAAAATAAAAGCCCTGCTGTAAGCCTTTAAATTTTCCTTCAGGGTCTCTGCCCTTTTCTTTATAAAGTGCAAAGCAAGCGGCAATCCACAATTTTTGTTTAACACACACCATTTCATCAGCAAATAGAATTTCACCTATTGAGACACTAGCAATGTAGATCTTACTTGGCACTGAACCTCAGGGGATACTCAATAAGAAACAAATACGTTGACCCCGGGATTTCAGCTAAACGCTTCAAGGCTGGCTCTGGACTTTTCTGAGTTTCAATATACTGCTAAAAAAGGAATATCCACTTCACATAAAACAGAACATCACGATATAATCCCCTTCTCTGTCACCACTGCAAAGTGTTTAGTAGCAAACACCAGCAGTGGGAAATTAAAAATAAAAATCAATAAAGTGTATCGTATTCAAACTGTGAGCTCTTAAAGTTGCATTAGTTGCTCTGCTGAAGACAACTGAACAAAAAGCACATAATGGAACAGGAGCACATTCTTTTTCTGTATGCAATGTCAGCAACCAGAAGCAGGAGAGACGTTTACAGATAACCTAAGAAAATTAGCCCTTTACTACCTATTTGCACAGTAATATCCCAAGCCTAACTATGGTTCCCATGAGGCCGATTGGTTCCAATATTCACCTCTCTACTACCTTCTACCATTCACGCATTCTACATTCTGCCCTTACCAGAAAGGCAAAAATCCCCCCCCTTTTTTTTTTCCTGGGAAATGTCCTTAGGCACTGCACACAGGTGACTGACGGCCGATGAAGCACGAGTGGCTGGTGACAAAGTACGAGCAAGGGGAGGCAGGTCTACAGCTGTCTGTGAAGTACAGGCTTTCTGAATTCTTGTAATGCTGCCACCAAGAAAGCTGTTAGGATGCCCAAGTCCTGACCTGCTGACCAGGGCTTTGCTGCTGGCACCCTCATGAGTCTGTGCATGGGGCAAATTTCTCTCCCAAACCTGTGATTCTTTGGCATTTTGAAAGCGTGCTGGTTTTGTGGGCAGGAACCATTTGCTCTCATGGAAACTGCGTCAGAAAGGAACCAACACTATGGCTCCTGCTTGCTGAATTTGGTTCTTTTTTGTCCACTGAGTTTCTAAAGGTGCTGGCAGTCTGGTAAGGGCAAGATTTCAATCAACAGCACGGCGTCACGATCATTATGACAGATAAAACGTAAGTGAGCACAACTGGGTTGGAAGTGGCTTAGCAGGAGGTATTAGCCAGGAAGGATGCTCTTCTGCCCAGGGAACACAATGCACTCAGTCTCATAGCGCCATCACTGCTGGTGGACTCTCAGCACTGTGAGCCCTCAGACACATTTCTTTAGGCCTTTCAAGATCCCTACCAACTACCTTAATACATTTACCAAGCAGCCTCAGCTCTGCTAGTCCAAAAGGCTAAACTTGTCATCTTCTTGGAAGCCAAGTAGACCCTGTTCCTAATATTCAGACCGAGTGACAAGGTGCCAAAAGCATGAAGTCACCCATCTCATTGTACAAACTCTTAGAGTTAAGATTTTTGGTTATGAATGTCGACCTGCAAATTTGGGAAAAATGCAAGATGGGATTCACCACAAGCCTGCTTCCCCATGTTTTACCATGTTTTCCTGGGTCTGATCAATGCTGCTTCTGTGAAAACAGAAAGCGAACAGCGCTGATTTGTTAATGAGGTGAGACACTGCTTTGCACATAATCTTAGAGAGGGACTTTGTATTTTTAAGGATAACGTTTTCCATTTGTGAACTTTGGAAGAATCAAAAGAAAAGGAGATTATACATCTCAAAGCAACAATGAAAGAAGAGATGCTTGCCTCTGTGCTAGCTAACCTGGTGTAAACACAAAGACTGGGATATATATATATATTATTTTTTTAAATCAATCTCCTCATTACTGCAATATTAACATGTTGTGAGTAATCTAATCATCTCATGTTTTTCTCTCCTCCATATTGGAGAGCTACCAACAACACCAAATCTATGCTTCACATATTTTATAGCAGATTACAGTAACTTCTCTAAAGCTTTTCAGCCTCTTAATTTTCAAATAAATCACTATGTCCCTGCTGATTCCACCTGAGGAGAAAGGATTTGAAGAAGAGAGTACTTCTCTTAAAGATACCAAAATAAAGGACCCACTCAAAAGAGTAATAAGAGCATTTTTGCTTTATTTCAAAATCCTTTAATGTTGACCTGCATTTTAAAGCTGTGTTCTGCAAAAGCAGTCCACGAGTCCAGAATAGTGAAAGACTACAACAGCAATAGCATTAAATTGTTAAAATGAAACACTCTGCTTACCACCTCTAAGAGAAAGTGTGCAAGTCCTCTCTATAAAATCAAAGTTCACACTTAAAGGATATTAGCTGTATGCATTTTAAAGATGCAGAAGCCATTTATCTCTCTTCTTGTGCCATAAAGACTGCCATTTCATTATTGCTAGATTGCCTTAAATGCTAAGGATGTTATTTATGTTATATAATATTGCCATGGAGTTGAGTTGCATTTTGATGTGGCAGAAGGGAATACTGTGATTTTTAAAATTCTGCCTCACTAGAAAGTGTGAAAGTTAGGCAGACGCTTTTGGTTTAATAACCCTAAAACTTGAACCACTATTATAAAGTCCCTGTCTTTTTCTTCAGTGCAGCAATATGTTTGCCTTAATTACGTAGTCCTGTAAAAGCAACAAAAAAGCCCACTAAAATCTTAACAGTAAGTTTTGTATGAGTACATTTCTCTCCTACAGCATGCAAATAATGCAATTTTTAGCCTTCTCCAGAGGAAAAAAAACAAAATGTACACCAGCTGCACTGGGGAGTGGAGACATGAATCACCTCCCTCACTGTTAGTGATGATCACAAGACAATCACGTGAACGACACCACACATGCACCATTACACGTGTTCACTACTCAATACAGAGCAGGTTGTTCAGTGAGTGATGTACAACTTTTTTCTTCTAAGAAGTTCATACAATCATAGATTGTTTAGGTTGGAAGGGAGCTTTCAAATCATCTAGTCTAACCATCAACCTAACTCAGATTAAAACCATCACTAAACCACAGGGGTGGTGCCTCAACCCCTTCCCTGGGCAGCCCATTCCAAGGCTTCACAACCCTTTCCCTGGAAACATTTCTCCTAATCTCCAATCTGAATATCCCCTGGCACAACTGGAGGCCATTTCCTCTTGTCCCATTGCCTGGGCTTGGGAGATGACACCAACCCCGCCTGGCAACTTCAGGGAGTTGGAGAGAGCGAGTTCTCCCCTCAGCCTCCTCTTCTCCAGGCTGAACACCCCCAGCTCTCTCAGCTTCTCCTCACAAAAGTTATTCTCCAGACCCCTCACCAGCTCTGTTGCCCTTTCCCTGGACCTGCTCCAGGACCTCAATGTCTCTTGTGGAAAGAGGCCCAAAATTGGCCACAGCCCTCAAGGTGGGGCCTAACCCGTGCCCTGGACAGGACGACTATCACCTTCCCACCTCCTCAGTCCTACTCACCATGCTGTTCCTGACAGAGGCCAGGATGCTGTCGGCCTTCTTGGCCACCTGGGCACACTGCTCACTCTTGTTCATCCCACAGTCGACCAACACAGGTCTTTTCCTGCCAGGCAGCTCCAGCCACTCTGCCCCAGGCCTGTAGTGCTGCAGGAGGTTGTTTGGGCCCCAGGTGCAGAGCCCGGCACTTGGCTTTGTTGAACCTCGTCCCATTCGCCCATCCATCCAGCCTGTCCAGATCCCTCTGCAAAGCCTTTCTACCCTCCAGCAAATCAACACTCCCACCCAACTTGGTGTTGTCTGCGAACTGACTGAGGGGACACTCGATTCCCTCATCCAGATAATTGATAAAGATGTTAAAGAGAACCATTCCCAATGCTGAGCCCTGGGGAATGCCACTCCTGACCAGCCGCCAACTGGATTTAACTCCATTCACCACCACTCTCTGAGCCCGGCATCCAGACAGTTTTTAACCCAGCAGAGAGTACTCCAATCCAAGCCATGGGCAGACAGTTTCTCCAAAAGAATGCTGTGGGAAACCGTGTCAAATACCTTACTGAAGTCCAACATCCACAGCTTCTCCCTGATGCACCAGGTGGCTTACTTTGTCACAGGAGGAGATCAGGTTTGTCAAGCAGGACCCCCACTCCTGAACCCGTGTTGGCTGGGCCTGATCATCTGGATGTCCTTCACATGCTGCATAATGGCACTCGGGATGATCTGTCCATGACCTTCCCAGGTCAGTGACAGGCCTGTAGTTCCCAGAATCATCCTGCTGGCCCTTCTTGTGGATGGGGGTCACATTTGCTAGATGCCAGTCAGCTGGGACCTAATTCTACTAGGTTCTATGACTCTACAATACCACCTATCACCTCCCTGCAGCCCCACTGATTCTGTCGACAGTCCATAACGTGTTTAGATATTTGAAATCTGACTTTATGACCCCTAGGTATATAGTAACAGTGCAATAATCACGGAGTAGTATCTTTAAATATGATTTTTATACTTCCTTTTGACAGGAAAAGGTGTCCCTTCAAGTATTCATTTATTCTTTTTAAAAGTGTTAAATTATTCCCGCAACCTGCCCCCTGCATTACCACTGCATTTACTACCAGCAGACTTACAGGTTAGTTGCAATTCTCATTATAAACTCAATTTTTCAGAGTTTTATAACTTACTTTTGAGATGTTCTCCATCGTTCTTACTTTGTAGCACAGGAAATAATAAAAAGGACCTAGTAGCAAACCCCCTAAAGTAACGTCCCTCATAAAAAAGGTCTTAATTAAATAACTGCTCAGTATTCTGGAATGGGCATCAGCACTACTCAGCCTCAAAACAGAGACATTCAGTAGCAATTTCCCAGACAACTGATGATAAACTAACAACAAATCAAGTTCACTAGAAACCAAGTAAAACAGTTGCTGAAAATAAATTATACCTGGGGAAAAAAAAACCCAATTTATTATTATTAGCATACTTCTCATGCCAGTGCCCACGCTCTAGTGTAACATCCAAGCTCAGGTCACTTGCAATCTGCATTCATCAACTGGCTAGAATCACTCAAGAAGGGAACTGCTTTACAATTCTTGGACCTTTTAACGCTTGTGGATGTGACAGTTTTTTAAAATTAAGTCATGACAATTTAAACAACCAAACAAATTCACCTCTGAAATACAGGTTTATCCACAGATCAGAACTGCTGCTCCACGGGAAACTCCAAAACACAACACAACCACATCAAACAGAAGAAATACTAGAAGTTTAAATTTTCAGTGGAAAAGCAACACCAATGTTTCAATTTTACTCCTTCAGAGCACTCTCAAAGCATCCTGAACTGCCCAAAGGCTTAGCCATAAGTGAAGAGATGGAAAGGGCTGGGAGCCGGGAGAAGATTGCCTGCTGAGCTATGCCAGAGCAGGAACACCAGTGGACAGGAGCCCTCCAAAGCCAACCTGCTTCACCATGCTGCTGGGCCAGGGCCAGAGGCATGCTGCACTTAAATGCTCTTGTCTTTAACCTTGGTGTCTCCCCACAAGCAGATGAAGGGTGCTGTAGGACTGCTTGAAGGCCTGCCCCTCCTGGAGAGCCACACGTCCATCATCCTCTGGCTGTGCTGGCACCATGTTACGCATCAGTTCTCTGGGAAACTCCAGCTAATCCAGATTATGCTGCCTCAGGCACACCGTCTGTCACAGGCTTCCAACACCAGCTATCTCTCTGTGCTGGCCTCACCCAGAGTATGAAGCTCAAAGCCCTTGTTTCCATTTCCCAGGCACTGACTGGCCTCAGCCTAGTGCCCAGAGAAACAATTAAAATTTAGCCTGTCACTTCTTATTTACTCAGTTTTAGAGTAAAAATGTTTCAAACTCAGCATCCTGAAATATTCCTTTTCTGCCAATAGCAATATTTGCTTTTTCCCTTGGGCTGCTGTTTTGGAGCTTGTAATGTATTGTTCTTTACAAATTGTTGAATTAAAGTATTTTAGCTCCTTTCAGTTTCAGTGAAATCACTTTCAGGCTCAAGAATGCAACTTCACCTTCATTCCCTTCAGGATGAATCATTACTATAGCCCACAAGCACCACACACATGAATATCCTGCCAATGGCTCAGTGCTCTAAAAATCAGACTTAAAAAAAAATAAAAAATTGAGAAAGTCCCCCCCCTCGCATCCCCTGAAGCCCTGAACAGGAACTTCTGTTGGCTTTTGGCCAAGCTGATGCTATTCCAAGATGGGACTTACACTTCCCTGACTGTTCTGCACCCATCCCCTGCCTGTGAAAGGCAGTTGTTCACGCCTCAAGAACATTTAGCCCAGCAGGCCACTGCTAACTCTTCGTGACACTTCTTTCCCAAGCTTTAAGTTGAAATCCTATTTATTGTTCTGTAATGGTGTTGTGCAGGTTGCCCATCACTTAAGAAGTGCTGCTCCCAAAAACATCTTTCTCCAACTGCTCACAGCAGAAGGCTTCACCCGGATCATGCTGCAACATGTTGAAGCACAAGCATAGCACACCGACCAATGTTGGTGAATAGCACCATGAATGCTATGCTCTGTGGTCAGCAAAACCCAACAGCAGAGGAGAGACTGTCTCAAGTCGAAGCATCTATCCCAAAATGAAAACTGGCCAACCCAGTGAAAACACTGTCTGTCTTTCCCACAAGTGGAACAAAACAACTGTCCAAGTCCCTCACAGTGCCATCATGATTTTCCTGTGCCAGCAGAAAAGAACCTGGCCCAGTAATTGCACTGCAGTCCACAGTATGGTAACTCCTCGGAAGCTCAACTTACAGTACTGTACTATGTAAGGTATTTCCTAAAAACATGCATCCTCCTCTCAGCCATTCACCGAGAAATTCACTGCCTCAGTTCTACCATTCAATTCTAACACAGAGTAGCATACAAGAAATAATAAACTAATGTTTCAACAGAGGTAAAAAAGGAATTTCTTTTTTCCCCCCAAAAGGCAGCTGTATGTCCAACTCTCAAATTTGCTTATTCTCTCCTTTACCTTTCATATCAGCAGTCAAAAAATTATGGGAGGACGACGGAGGAGGTTTTATACAAAAAAACCCCAGATATATCTTCTGAAAGGAAGAAAAATCAAAACTTGTAACAAGTTCACCTAACCCTGATCATTGAGGGAAGTACTAAAGCGTCTGCTAACTGGGCCTTTTAAACCAAGCCAAACCACCTCCAAAGGGAGATGCCAAAGATTGCTCACTGCAGCATGTGCCCAAGGGCAGCAATCACTTGCATTATGCAGCAAGCCACAATAAGTGACCATAACCTGCCCTTAAAATATTCTACTGCCTCATAAAAATAAGATTATGAGCCATACTGGTTCAAATAAAAGGTTCAATTATCCTCTTACTCTGTCTCTGGCTGTCAAGCAGACGTCAGCGAAGAGATAGCAGGAAAGGTGCAAGCGTGGTGTGATCCTGCCTTCAACACACTCTGCACTTGTCAACTCAGGTCTCCATGTTTGACATTACAACAGACCATCTTCAAAGGACACTCCTTGATGGATTTATCTTTCATAAATTTGGCTGTATCTAAATCTAGGCATAATTTTGGCCTCCTCAAAGCTCTCTGATGACAGAGTCTGCAGCTACATGCCACACAGATGCGATTGTGACCCACATTCCCAGTGGCAGCTTGATCATCTAATCTACATTAAAATAAACTCTGAGATTTCTGATCTTTAAGCATATAATTTAATTACTGAAAAGTAACCAGTGTGTAAGAAATCAGGAGCAAAACATCTGTCTCTACCAGCCTTTTTGAAAACAGGAATGGAGAAGGTCGAAGTGTCCCCCTCAATAAAATAACAAACTTAACTGATGCTTTATTAAAAAAAAAAAAGAAGGAAAAAAAAAAAGAAGGAAAAAAGAATGATTAGTCCCAGCTTTGTAAGCTGTATACTAGCACAGCAACGTTCCTTGAGATCACATCTTGACTACAGATAAATTTTTGCATACATTTCCAGACAGATATTACATGGAATGCTTGCACACTGGCCATATGCAGGGACAAATACCTCGGTGTGTACGGGTGTGGTTTGCTCAGTGGTATATTGTGACCTTTCAGAAGTGGTGAGTTCAGCTGAAGTCAGGTCCCTGAGACAAGAGGTCCAAACCTGAGGTCAACACACCTGAAACTCAGCTATGCATCGCTGATGGTTCCCTAGTCAGGGACCATAGTCAGACCATAGTGGTAACCTAGTCAGAGCATTTACACCCCCAAACTCTTCCAGACATAGAATCACAGAATCATTCAGGTTGGAAAAGACCCTTGAGATCTTCAAGACATACCACCTCAGATTTACCCCCTTTTGCCATTTATACCCACTCACACTGCCACCTAACAATGCATGTTCATTTCCCTAGCACTATCTGCACATTGCTCCGTCACCACATCCTCCTTCCTTTTTGGGAATCATCTGCATACTTCACTTACTTTTCCTATGAAGCTATTTGGGTCTCCTCAGAATTTTATGGTCTTCCAGTGATGCTTCCCCAGAATTAAAGAGATTCCTTTGACAGAGGCTTCCTGCAACACGACACCTCCCTTTTAAAATTTCTGCAATGGGTAAGAATTGAACAAATAGTGCCTGAACGTAGGTCAGGTTTAGGGGTTTTTGCACACCATGCCGAGTTAAACTTCTCATCTGAAAACAATCGGGCTAAAAAAGTCTTCTTGTTTAACCCAGACACAAACCCATCATTCTGGCCTGTGAATGAAGGCTGCGAGTGCAAGTTTGGTGGGGATCATTTTCAGATCTGTTCCCCACAGAGCAGAAGCATCCTGCAGCAGGTGAGGAAAACACTGAGACAGCACCAGATATAGGTGATATTAGGGAGGTGATTGTCCCCCTGNCCAGGAGCAAAACACAAGTAAGCATTTAAGTGAGCTATTTTGCCCTGTATTTTCCCTGCAAGGTTGTATGTCAGGAACTCCTGGCTCATGAATGAACTGCGTACATGGCAGATTAACCTGACCTGCTGCCCCCAGGAAGCACGTTATGTTTTAGTGTAACTGAACATACGGATTTTGCAGCAGCTGTAGAAGTCAATTTTAAAAAAGAAGAGGGTTTTCAAATTCAGTGCTCCACTGTAATTTAGCTGACTATAAACACCAGGGGTGAAATCACAACTGTAGAGTCAACAGGAGTTAAAGCAATGACCTAAGAAGGGGTGAGACCTCTCTTCAGACATCTACCCCCAGTAAAAGATGTGAGAAGCCACATCCAATACAGCTCCTGACAGTATTGCAGCAAGAGCTAATAAGCGTTTTCCATAACAACATGTTTATAAGCATGTTTGCCATGTCTTAAAACCATTAGTGAAGATTCCCTCCTCTCCTGCTTTGTAAAATGAGCATCAGCGACTGATGCTTACTTATTTAGAACTTGTTTCTGAACCTAAAAGTTCAGAAGGCTGCATTGCAGGGGAGCTTGCAAAGTGCTTGCAGTACAAGCTACTTCTGCTTTCAAGATCTTTTGGCAGAGCCTTAGACCATGAGAGAAATGGGATCACATAGGTGTTCCCCATGCTTCCACACGTGATGAGCAACACCTCCATCACTATCAGCAGATGTGCAGCGTCTAGTCATTCTTAATGACTGCTGATGCTGGCAAGAGCTCTCCCAGTCATCCACTCTGGTGTTTTCCTACATGAATCTTGAAAGGTTTTCTTAATCTGTGTCTTCCTTGTTTCTAATTAAACGTTTACAGTTTAAGATATTTGCTCTTCTCCTCCCTTCCCTGCCCCCCACCTCGCTGCCCCTTATTTACTTATTATTAAAGGCTAAAGAATCTTGCTTCATCCCAGATCATGTTTTCTAGCCATCTGATCATTCCCACTGTTGTTTTTTTGTTTGGTTTTTGTTTGTTTGCTTGGTTTGGGTTTTGTGTTTGTGGGTTGTTTTTTTTTTTTTTCCTGGGATAAGGTGAAAAAACCCAACCCAAGTGGTCTATATCTTTGTGTACATGCAGATCCCAGAACTGGTATTATAAGGCCTTACCAAAGTCTTTTCAAGAAAGCCAGATGTAACTGCCAGGATATGACAGCACAGCACAGACCCCATGGAGGAGATCCCACTAAGAGTACCAGACGTGCCATACTGAATCTGGGATACACGACGCTACGAGTCACACACTCGTCGAAGTCTTGCTGAGCCTCACAGAGCAGAAACCGCCAGCTCTTCACAAAGAAAGGTCCTGTTGAACTAAGTCAAGGGGATTTTCACTCCACCTTTTAAACTGAGAATTACATGGATGCCACTTTCAGAAGAAAGGGTTAAAGCGTATTTCCTCAATAGCTGGCAGATATAGCGATGTACTAAAATGCCATATCTGCAGGAGGAATCGAGGCATTCAACCGTTACACCTTCTTATCAACTAACAAATTACTCCTCCAGAAAAAAACCAACCCAAACCATGAAGCCTGGCATTCAGAAGACAACTTATGGTCCTGTCTGTACCACTTCCACTCCACCTGCACAAAGAGCCCATCTCTCTCCATTCTACTCCTGCTTTCATTTCTAGGTTGGTGTGTAACAACCCTCAAATGTTACTGTAGTCCCTGTGGATCATTCAGTGGTCAAAAATGGCCTGTTGTCCTCATCTCAATGGAGCCCACACACTTGTCACCTTCTTTTCTCAGCCCTTCTAGGTGTGCCATTCAATGCCTTCCCCACCACACTGCCAAGTTTTTTTCCCCTCTTAAGCCTTTCATTAAAATGCACATTTTTACACAGCTGATTAATTCTGCCTGTCAACTCCGATGAAAATTAAATAAGCAGCCACTGAATATTTGAAACTAAATCAAAACAAGTCCAAACCCAAATGCCTATGTAAAAGGGGGAACAATCTGATGTTGCCAAAACGGAACATTCTGCGTTTTTGCAGTATACATTCCATGCCATTTGCCATATGATCTATAGGATTTATTTTATGACATAAAAATCACAGATGTACAAATGAAAATGTCACCACTGAAAGAAATCTTTCCTACCTTAAGCAAAATTCACCTTATCTGAATCCAATTCCCTCCAGAAATTTCATTTCATGTGAAATTTGGGTGGGGTGTTTTGTTGGATTTTTTTTCCTTTTGCAGTAAAATACAATTTCAGTATCTCAGTATTTTTCAAAGGGAAGAAATTCCATATCCTGGTCATCTGATACCGGATGCTTTTTCAGGCAGATCATAAGAAATTAATCAACACTGCATCATTAGTAAATTTATGACACTCACACACATACAACACGCTGAAGCAAAATAGAAATAAACGTGAATCAAAGCAAGTTATTAGAGCTAGACTGAACACGGATATACTGTCGTTTTCAGTCATATTTGTTTCTACTTGCTACTCTACATCGATGCGACTTTTATTTCAGACTCCTGAAAGATGATGGGCAAAAGGAACAAAAATCTACACTGACAGTATCTCAAAATTAATACATCCTGCTGTTTTTCTTAAGAAGCAACAGCAGAAAGATATATTCACAGATCCTCTACGGGAGAGGATTCAGCTCCTGCTGGGCTGTGACTACAAATTTATCCTGTGCACCTCCCCACTGCACTGACAGAAAATTCATACAGAAACCTCATTGTAAATAAACTTCAGAATGCAGAGAACAATTTTAAAACAGACTCAGGGACATTTGGTCACTGAACTTTGAATGAAACAACAGTATTTGCAGTCAAAATTCAACTGAACAGAAATGGCTACGAATAAACGCACTGTTCACTCACGAGAAATGTTTTCCATTACCACAGCAGATACCAAACCAAACAACAGACCATAACACCACTTCGATTAGTTATTCAAATTACCTAAGTGAAGGCTTTTCGTTCTGAAAACTTCATTTTTAATCCACAGATTCTTGAAAAACAGCTGAACAACACATAAAGTGAGGTCGACGAGGCATAAAAATTTTCACAAAACCAGATACAAACTCCGCTCCATCAGAAAAAAATACCAGAGGATAAACCATGCAAATTAATTCTGTAATCCTGATTAGAAAAATACGCAGGGCTTTTAATATAGAGCTCAAGAACACAAAAAAGACAACAATCCTCCGCTTCGTGGTTTGTTTCTGTTCTTGTATGGGGAGAAAGCTGTGAACAAACAGCATGAAATGCCAGCAAAGACGAGAAGAATCATCACCACGTACAATCAAAGAGAAACTTGGGCTCATTTCAAGAATAATTTTAAAAAGAAAAGGAAAGCAAAAGGAAAAATAACTGAAATGAGCCAAAACCCTTAAAAGTTTGCTGGGGAGTAAAGAGCTGCCATTTCAGTTCCCATCTTTCATACTGGTTGTCTCACCCTGTAAAAGCCAACTTCTTGCTAAACTAGGTTACAACCGTTTTCTTCTGGGAGCTGTGCTCACAGTGACCCCCCTGTCTCAGATGACACGTGTTTGTAGCTTTGCGACTCCACCAGCCACAGAACAGCTTAAGAAACACTTGTTCAGCTGGAGGCACTGGAGTGTTATCCAGCAAGAGGATGGCACCTCTGAATCCAAGTCCCATAGAGGTCCCTAGATGGGAAGCCTAAACCAAGTTATTTTCTTGCCACCCACCCACCCGTCGTGGGAGGAGGAGGAAGAGGAGTGAGACAGAGCGATGCTGCACTCCCAGGACAGCAAACAACTTAGATGCGGTCCAGACATTCATCCAGCAGTTAAAGCAAGTTAACTTTGAATTTCAGTGAATTCTTTGAATTACAGTGGAAAATGGACTAGGGGTGGAATAGCTGGCTCGGTCAACCACTGCATCCCAGCAGCTCTTCACAGCATGGACCAAGGGCAAATAAAGACAGGGCAAGGGTAGCTGATGCTGTGCAATGTCACTCTCTATTGCAAGTGAGAGCATCCTGAGCACACAGTGAGTGCCTCCTAAGTTCCTTACCATTCTATTTCTCATTCTATTTCTTCTATTGAATGGAGCTCTCTTTGATTAAGCCTTGAAAACAGACAGGGCATGCTTTACTTTTCTTTCTTTTTTTTTTTTTTTTTTAAATAATTTGTATTTTCAAACCAGCTTCATAGTCACCGAATTTAAAATGCACATTTTTCCCTAGTGGGGTTTTCCCTCTTGCACAGGAAATATTTTTAGTTCGAAGCTTTATTGTGCAAGCTGTCCAGCAGTCTGACAAAAGCTAAATGCCAGCTTACGGCTGAAAACCGTAGGAAAAATTCCAAAGCCTTTACAAATTATACAAATGAGACTTTAATCCCAGCTGGCCTCAGTAACAGGGGCTCTACATCTGGGCACACATACAAATGCACTTTTCATATGGATTTTAAGCTATTTGAATAATGAAAAATAGAAAAAAAAACCCACCACTCTGTTTTTGTAAATACTTGTATCACAATAATAAAAACCAAACAGTCCTGCAAGCACAGATTAGCCAGACTGACAGAGAAATACAGCTGTTTCTCAAACCTGGTCCTGCTCAGAGCTCTTGGGTAACACTGATCTGCTGTCCAGAGGAGTCATCACTCCTCTAATAAATGGAAAGCTTCAAAGCCAAGCAATCCTCTGTCTTCTCCAGAGCAAGCTTATTCTCACCTGCATAAGGGAGGGGGTATCCTCATAGAGCCACCCACTTATGATAAGATGCATGCATGTGATATCAGCAAGTTTGATCAAAAGCAGCCAACAAAAATAAATGGGCTGGAATGAGAAGAGTGTATGAACACGAGTCGGGGGGGAATCAGGAGAGCTGCAAAGCTACCTGGTTGCTGACACAGAGATGATAGTGGGTCTTTGTCTTTGAGTCCCTCAGCCCTGGCTTCCAACTGCTGGTGATGAGCAGAGTGCAAATATCACATCTCTTCTCAGCTACATCCAACAATGCCCTTTCAAGAAGAGCTTCACTCACAGAAGACATGCATGCTGAGGATTTCTGAGTTCCCATTAAGCTGGCATGAAAATATGGTAGTCAAAGGATGGATGCTACTTGACCGAGATGTCTCTTCCTGCTTTCATTCCATGAGGTACCACCACACAGCTTTTCATGTTTGGTTAAGACAAATCCACAAAGGCGATTTTTAAAGAATAAGGAAGTAAAGTTTTATCTGACATTTTGCCAACCATGCTGCTTAGGCTGTAAGTGAATAACGGGATTTAATGCTGCATACACTCTTGTAGCTTCACCTGACGGTGTCAGAGAAGGTCCCACTGCAGTAACAGGAGGCATCTTTACTCAGGCATCCCTTCTGTATGTGGTGACCACAGGGAGAGATGGGTCCATCACAAGCTATTTATCATTTCTGAGACATCACTCCCTCTCACCTCTCATCAAAGGGGAGGGGATGTAAGTCTCTAGCTGAACTCCTCCCATAAAGAAGAGAAACTTGACAGCATCTAGGGAAGCAATCCTAGCTGTTAGGATTTCCAGCTAAGCAGGCTGGGTTGTACTGGGAACTGCTGGCTGCTAACATGGCTCGTTCTCCATTTTCCTTAGGAAAACACGAAGGTGAGATAAATTATTTGCTTGCATTGCTGATGACAAATTTGGACAGTACAGGAGCAAGCTGGCAGTAGAAGGCACTGTGTTAAGAATGCCTGCACTGTATGTGCTGCTCCATTAACATACTAACCTTCTTCTAGGAGGTCAGCCTACCAGAAATCAACAGACCTTATCTAGCAGACCCAGGGATATAAAAAGCCTATAATGCTCAAATATTATCACACAGCCTGTGCAATTCTGTTACAGGCCTGTAACAAAGGTTGGGCAGGTGCTAAAGTACTTTCCATTACACATATACCTGTGGGAAAATAACTTAATGACCATTTTATAAGGATGGCGTTGTGGATATTGCAAACATTTTCCACCAAAATAGGTTAAAAATTATTTTGGATCCAGAAAACCATTAAAAGAATCATATAACTGAGATACAGAACAGATTAGTCTCCAAGAAGATAGATTAGTCTGCATGTTCTCAGACGGATACATGAAATCTAGCAATCGCATAACAAAAAGTAGAACGATAAAAACAATTATTTCTTCTTGATATGAAACAAAAAAAATGTATACTGACTAATGACCAAACCTAATTAAGCAAAAATCCCTTGACTTGAGTTTAAAGATGGAAAACAAATAGAATTGTTCTTCTCTCCCAGCTCCCCAAAGTAACAGGTTATACTGGTGTAAAGCATTCAGAGTATCAGTATATTTCAGAGTATTTATATTATTCAGATATATCAGTATCAGAGTATTTCAGTATATTAAGGAAAATAATGAAAGGATCTACATTCATGGACATTTGACTCCTAGGATGAATCATACATTCAATAATGACAGTACTGCTGCTTTAAAATATTTGGGTTTTATATCTAATCGATCTACAATAGTAGTTAAGTAAAATACACCTATGAGATATATCTAAAATAAAATCACAGGGAGTAAAGAGAAAAGAGATTTCCTAGAATCACAGTTAAGAAAAACTTCTCTGATAAACAGTAACAGACCCACTTTTCAGATCAGAGCCAACTACGATACCCTGGGATACACTCTATGATCCAAATTTTCTGAATTATTAACTTTTTAAGGGACAAAGTGCCATAATTCTACAATAGATGAAGAAGCTAATAAAACTACTTTACATATCTCCTATTTCATGCTTCATTTTTATATGGATTTTTACTACTCTTTACAATCAGTAAGTATATACGATATACCAGAGTTATTTAAAACTTATTAACTCTGTGACAATAATGCCATTATTCTAAAGTAAGTAAATTCTTTGAAAGGAAGTTGACCAAAATCTCAGCAAGAAAATAAAAAAAAACTGACAAATATCCTTTAAATGCATTTTAAAGGTGAAAAACTGTGACACCAAAAGATTAGCTTCCAGTTACTTTGGAAATCTAGCACATTGGGAAAGGAATTCAGTTATCTTGACTCTAAACCCTGTGTTTTCGACTCAAGCTGACCCCTCTTTCTTCTAAGGCATTGAACATTTGCCTTCAAGCTCTGTATCTATATCTGCAATTTGTTCAAATTAATTTCTTTAGATGAAGTATTTGTGTTGAAAAGGAAACCAACACTCAAACCCTTCACTCATGAAGAACCGTGAGCGAGATGAAAGGGTTGAATAAGGCGGAGTAGCCAGTGCATGCAATCCTCTTCCAAATCCACTAGACAAGCCGCCTATCTGATCTTGGAAACGGCGAAGGATTTTGCAGATTGTTCTGTTAAGATATACAGCAAGAATTATAAATGGCTGAATATAGGATGACAGATGCAAATCTTGAAAACTAATCATCTGCGTTAAACCTATTTAGCTTTTACTACCACAGCTACACTGCTTTGCTCAGAGGTGTATCAGAGGAGTAAGACTTGAACGTTTCACAACCAGCAAGCCACAAACACCTATCTTTCATCTCAGCCGACTCCTGCTGTACGCATGCCTTTGTGCAAGCCTGCCACCACTGTGTCCCAAACACTGGCTTTATTCTCGAAGGATCTGGGATGACACAGAAACCCACGTGCTCGGTGCCTTGGGCTTCTTCACAGTTCCTCAGGCTGCTTCATTCAGAAAAGACCATCCTTGCTTAAGCGTGTAATTATCAACAGGGCAACATGTTTTGGAAATATTTTTGGCCAGTGTAGTGGTTTAGCTTCAGACAGCAACAAAGAACCACGTAGCAGTTGCTCGCTCTTGAGCCATCCGGTCAGGAGGGCAAAATCGGAAGGCAAAACTCGTGGCTTGGGACAAAGGCAGTTTAACAGAAAAACAAAACAGAAACACGGATAAAGAAGAATAAAAACATGATTTCGATGCCGACCGCACACCCATCCCCAACTGCACAGCCCCGGCTTCCTCTCCCCCTCCCCTTCCTGGCCAGCTCCTCACTACCCCCTGGACATGGCTCACAGGGGATGGAATACCTGTGCCCTGCTAGGAGAATTAACCTTGTCCCTCCCGGAACCAGGACAGCCAGTATGATCAAAATAGCTCCACATTTACTGAGGCATCACGGCAGCAGGAGTCAGGTCAGCCTAGCAAGTGCATTCAATTATATTCCTGTTTTATAAATAAGATCATCACTCCAAGCTTGATATTATTAAGCTATTGAAACCTAGGCTAACTGAAAGCTCCATAACATAGGAGACTGCAGAAGAAAAGGGAATTGCCTCCTCCTGTGATATTGCTCTCAGATCCAGGGTCACCTCTGAATCTACCTGTAGCATGGTTTTGGGGTAAAAGCTTTCAGAAAAGTTTTCAATCCTATTAGAAAATAATACGTGCACAAATTGCTGCGTATCCTTGACAGCCAAATGCATCCCTGTACCAGTGAAAACAAGATCAGAAAATTAACATCAGGGTTCTGATTTAGCCTTCGTATTAACATGCAAACTCAGAACACATCACCCACTGGTCAATACATAGGGATTTGACGGAACCAAGACAACAGAAGTGATGGCACAGACATCATATCGGGCCATACAGTACAGAGAGGGATTGGAATATCCACCTCCACTCTAAGCAGTCTAACTTTATCAGACCCCCTTACGTATCCTACAAAGCACAGGGAGGGGGCATAGAGTCACAGAGCACAACACAACAGCATTTGTCGTACAGCACCATAGAATTGTTGCAGGTCTACACCCGCTGCTTCAGAGCTACAGAAATCTCACATTCAAGACTCCTCTGTTTGCCAAGTGAAAGTACCACAACCACTACTCCAACGCTTCACTCGCGCTGTGTCCAAATTACTCGGGGTCTCCACCTACCAGTTACTCAGCACAACGATGACACTTAATTGGTAGAGGACCACATTTCTTCATGGGGCAGCTCATTTCTGTTAACCAAACCCCTGACAGCCAGGGAGTAGTATCTTGCTGTCTTTGGAATTGAGTCACTTCAAGTAGGAGGACAGGGAGGATGAAGAGCATACAGAAAGCTTTTTTCAATATTAAGTCTTCAAAAGCATCACAACCCAATTTGTACAGATGCCAGCCATTCCTTTCAGCAGACTGCAAGATGTCTTGTTGTATTCTACAGCCAATTTGTTGACTCTAATTAGCAATTTGGGAATGGAGTAAGAAGAAAAGAGAAATACAAAATGGAGTGCACAGCACCAGTTTCTATAGTGGGACACACACCGGCATCTTTTTTAATGTGGCTGAACACAGGCTGCATCCAGCTGTTTCATCAAAGCCAGCCATGGGTGTGAGTAGTTCCATATCCTGTTTGACTCCAGTTGGGAAAATACTTAGTCCCTTTTTTTGTGTAAATGTCACTTGTGATTTCCTACAGACGGACTCCAAAGTGCAGGTGAGAACAGGTGTTAAGGAACACCTTTTTGTGGTTGTTTTTTTTTTTTTAGATTTTTCTTACTGTCTCTTATACTTTGTGTTTCAACTTAATAGTAACAACCTGGGCCTCTCCAAATTATTCAGTCCCACTAAGTGGGAGAACACTACCATGCATAGGCCAGGTATTCACTGTGGCTTAAAACAAAGTTCAGCAAGCTTCAGAATATTTGGTTTGCTCCTCTAAAAACACCCATATTCTAGCACTTTCATCCTTTTTCCCCTGGCAACAAAAGAAACAAACTAGTGGTGTCAAGAACACTAAATACCCGTAACAGATAGTTATACAGCCACTACATCAGCAAGTTCTCTGATGATACCAAACTGGGAGGGCTGGCAGCCACTCCAGAGGGCTGTGCAACCATCTAGCGTGATCTGGACAGGCTGGAGAGCTGGGCAGAGAAGAACCTCACGAGGTTCAACAAGGGCAAATGTAAGGTCCTGCAGCTGGGGAGGAAGAACATCAGGCCCCAATACAGGACAGGGGCAGACCTGCTGGAAAGCGCTTTTGAGAAGAAAAATCTGGGGGTGCTGGTGGGTAGCAAACTTTCTATGAGCCAGCAATGTGACCTTGTGGCCAAAAGGGCCATGGAATCCGGGGCTGCCTAGAGAAGAGCGTGGCCAGTAGGTTGAGGGAGGTCGTTCTCCCCCTCTAGTCTGCACTGGTGGGGCCACAACTGGAATCCTATGTCCAGTTCTGGGCTCCCCAGCTCAAGAGAGACAGGGAACTACTGGAGAGAGCCTAGTGTAGGGCAACAATGATAATGGAGGGATTGGAGCATCTCCCTGATTAGGAAAGGAACAAGGAGCTGGGACTCTTTAGCCTGGAGAAGGTTGAGGGGAGATCTTATCTGTGTTTACAAGTACCTAAAGGGTGGGTTGAAGGAGGATAGAGCCGGACTCTTCAGTGGTTTCTAGTGACAGGATGAGGGGCAACAGGCACAAGCTGGAAAATGAAAAGTTCCACTCAAATAAGAGGAAAAACTTCTTTAGAGCGAGTGTGACAGAGCCCTGGAAGAGGCTGCCCAGGGATGTTACTGGGTCCCCTTCTCTGGAGACCTATTCCCAAAGGATGGTCCCCTAGGGAGAAAACGAAGTGAGTGCCACTAATAACCACCTAAGTCTTGGGAAATTTTGCGAGCCTCTCTGTGCTTGTTCTAAAAGCACCGGTACTATGCGAAAACCTTAGCTTTGTTTGGGAGTTAACAAAGAAAAAGGGTCCACTATACAAACAAGAAACAAGATCTAGAAGTCTGACTCAAAGGATGAGAAAACCCACTCTGAAAGACATGCATTATTTTCTGTGCCTCTTGGGATTTCCTTAATGGCCCAATTCATTGTAGTTGATGCTTCCACTTGGACCTAGTTTCGGTCCTGACAGTGATCCCTTTTCTTCCATCTCCTCACCATCCTTGACCTAATTCTTTCATAGCTCATCTCAAAAATGGGTGCCCAAAAATCCCAAATCCTCCCTCAAAACAGAATTCCCATTTGAAGTCTTAATTCCATGCATTACACCCACCATGCCAAAAATCACATCAACACTTTAGCCCACCAACACCCCAAGCTGAGCAAACCTAGTATAATTAAATGCCACCTCCCACCTCAGCTTCAAAGCTAATTCCTCTGTGTCTGCTTTGCATTTATTGATACTCTCCTTACCTACCAAATTTCAAAGCCAATTAAAAAATGCAAAGATTATCCGATTTCAAGAAGTTTCCTCCACTTAAAGACCCATTTAAATTTTTCTGCCTAAAACCCAAATTCTCGCACAATAATCAGCAGCTTGCTGTTGATGCTTGGTATGTTGGTGTGAGAGTTAACTGAGGGTGGTGGTCGAGGAAACCAGCCACCCACTACCCACACCAGACTGCCTAATGGGCCTGCTGGAACAGAATGCCCTCCACTGTCAGCATGTTGGTAACGATCTTGAGAAATACAGGAAAACAAATAATCTAGTGCAGG
The DNA here is from genome assembly GCA_013400555.1 of Jacana jacana. Taxonomy (NCBI): domain Eukaryota; kingdom Metazoa; phylum Chordata; class Aves; order Charadriiformes; family Jacanidae; genus Jacana; species Jacana jacana. The sequence goes on from VZTM01015091.1 coordinate 151,992, forward strand.
TAGCAAAGAAGCAAACAGGCTTTATGTAAGGATAGTCCAACAGCATGCCAAGTTAAAATGGTCAGAAAAGCTGAAAGGGTAAAATGCCACGGAAAAGGTCTTCCTCATTTTATCTTTGAGAAAAAGGTGGATGGAATGCACTTGGTGCAGTACTGAATCTGTTCACTCTGACATGCTGTAACATGTTTGACACGTTACACAAACTGCAGACGGATGTGGATTAAGATATTTCAGAAAGTTACGTAGAATTTGCATCTTTGAGAAGCTCTTTACATAGACATACCCGACAAGTACTTGCAGGAAATGAACTATCGTGGACAAAAATGTGCACATCTATTTAGTCAAACGAGAAGTCAGGGAGGAGTATCACGGAGACAGATAGGTTAATGATTGCCTCAGTTCATTAAATATCATTTCCACGCTTTATGTCAAATTTCAGCCAGGCAGTTCAGAACTGCATTTGGACCATCATCACTTCATGATACGTGATATGTAGTGGTTTGTAGCAGCAGCTTCTGAAATTAACTTCTAAATTCTCAGCTGACTCAATTGTATAATTTGTCAGGCTGCATTCAGGCTGGAAGAGAGCCTCAGTATCATTGAGTTCAACCATCAGCCCCACTCTACAAAGTTCTCCCCTACACCAGATCCCTCAATACCACATCCAATCAACTCAAACACAGTCAGGGATGGGGACTCCACCCCCTCCCTGGGCAGCCCATCCCAGGGTCTGACCACTCTTTTTGTGAAAAATTCTTTCCTAATGTTCAGCCTAAACCTACCCTGCTGCAGCTTGCAGCCATTCCTCCTTTTCTGACGCGAACTCCCTGTGAGAAGAGACCAGCAACAACCTCTATACAATGTCTTTTCAAGTAGTTGTAAAGAGTGATGAGGTCTCCCCTCAGCCTCCTCTTCCTCAAACTAAACAGTCCCAGCTCCTTCAATCACTCTCCATAAGATTTATGCCCCAGGCCCTTCACCAGCTTCATTGCCCTCCTCTGCACTTGCTCCAGCACCTTGAGATCTCTCCTGTATTGAGGTGCCCAGAACTGGACACAATACTCAAGGGGTGGCCTCCCCAGTGCTGAGTACAGGGGGACAATCACCCCCCTACTTCTGCTGGTCACACTATTTCTCATACAAGCCATGATGCCCTTGGCTTTCTTGGCCACCTGGGCACACTGCTGGCTCATGTTCAGCTACTTGTCACCCAGAACCCTCAGGTCTTTTTCTGCCAGGCAGCTCCAGCCACACTGCCCCAAGCCTGTAGCCATCCATGGGGTTGGTGTGGCTCAAGTGCACTTGGCCTTGTTGAAGCTCATACTGGTAACACTGGCCCATCATGATTGGCCCCACATGACCGCAAGATGGCAAACCCCTACATCTTGTGTATTTGAGGTAGCCCTAGAATGCTTTTTCAGACTAATTCATTATCAGATACAGGATTAACCAAAATTTTGCAAGGGGTGTATATCAGACAATGTTAAGCAGTCTTTCTCCACTCCACTTACTACGTTTTCACTGCTATCATAATTTCGCCAGTTCACAGAAGTTATACATAGGCAAAAATGAAATAAATATTGAATTTGAAGTAGGAGGACTGCACGACTGAAGAAAATTTTCAAAGCATTTGTTCTAAAGATGGTTTTTTTTTTCAGCAGGTATAAATCTCTGCTGTGTGCGAGACAAGAGGCGTTCAGCAACGATCCTACAAGACTTCTATAGAAAAATAACCATGTCTTTAAAGTCTTTTGAGTAAAAGATATTTCTAGTCTCAAATTTATTCATGTCTTGCTGTTCACAAAGCTTGGTTACCTGAAGTAGATGGGTCATTTTTACTTTTGGATATAGTTGGTTTCTAGAATCCTTAAGATTTATTTCCAAAATTAGCAGATACCTCTCTTCATTAGAAAGTACCACAGAACATCAAGATGAAGACATACTCTAATAATGTTACATCTAGGTTTATCCTCTTTATTCTGCATTAATATCTTGTTAGCACTGTCACTATTTCCTATTTATCTTGGTGTTATTATGATCCCTTGAGTTGTAGAGAGCAAGAAGGTCTTCCCACAGCCTCCTTTTCTCCAGGCTGAACAACCCCAGCTCTGGGTTAAAAATGCTGCAATACTAAGCACTGTGGAGTACAGCACAGATATACTCACTGTCTAATTTATAGGTAAAGTAGCAGATAAATTGATTGCATAGTTACTTCAACACCCAAGACATACATAATGCTTCAGCAGCATCAAGAAAACCAGTCCCAAATGGCCAGTGTAGTCCAGGACTCACACTTAAATCCTACCCAAATATTTAAAAGCCATAGATGTTGAAAGGTAATAAATATTTGGGTCTACAATCAGCAGTGCCCTCAAAAAAATTATGCACAAAAAGGGTTAAATTTGGGAGAACTGGCCCCCAACTCTTAGTGCTACTCAGAATGGGAGAGGGTTTTCTATGAGCTTAGCAACACTGGCACAGGTAGGAAGGTCCCCTGGCAGGGCAGGGTTAACATCTCAGTTTCATTCAACATGCATAAGTCCATTTGTTGTAACGCTGCTGTGATGGAGTTATAGTGTGTGGTCATGGAGCTGACAGGGGTTTGGAGACATCGCTCACATCCACACCTCTGTGGCCAAACAGGCCAAAGCAACACCATCACCAACCGCAGCAGCACAGCAGGTCACTAACTACACAGGGAGCAGGAAACCCATGCTCCTTCCATCTATCACATGGCCTTTGCCCAAGAAAGTGTGCCGGTGGGTGCTAGCAGAAGGAAGGAGCAGAGGAGCTCGTACCCGCACGTGACCCTGGTGCCTTGCAAATGTAGTGCTGCCTCTGTGGGAGCCTGGCCAAGCCATTCAGCAGCTCCGTACTGCTGCTGTCCTAACAGGGGAAGGAGGCGGCAGACAAGCAAATCCAGTAAAAATGAGTCAGACGGAGTCTTTATCAAAATGACTCAGAATAACAAGTGAATAACAGGGATTATGAAAGCACAGACTCTGTTGCGCTGAGGCCATTCATATGACTCCGTATTCCCCAGTGACGCAAGAAGCAAATGAACGGAGGACTATCGACAAGGTACGACTCCTATCTGGTTGCCTGCAATACAATTCAGAGGATGCTTCCAAAGATAGGCTGAGCCAGAGATAAAATGTGACATGAGACAGCTGGAAAAGAAAGAGAAACAGACTAAGTTAGGGTTTTTTTTGCACTTCCCCCCCAGCCAAGAAATGGAAACAAACTGATTGCTAAAGGCTTATCAAATAGGGCTCATTCTTCTGGAGGTACAGCTTATTCCCCTGGAGAAACAGAGAAGTCTTCTGCATGACTAAGTTTGTCTGTAAGCATAGCTCCTCAAAGCCACACATGCATCACCTGACACCATGGAGTACCTCTCTCCACCAGCCAGACATGGGCTGGCACTCATATCAGCTAAAACCCAGGCCAGTGCTCTGCACGGACCCTGAGGTAACAAGGATCTAAATCACTATTATTCATCTTTAAACTGCTGCAGCTAAATAGGCTGAAATCCTGGGATCTGGCCCCGGGATTTAGGGGCTGTTTGACATCCCAGAACATGACCCAGTCTTTATGCCAGCAGGACACTGTTACCATCAATGCCCAAGGCTTTTGCAGTACTTTTTGACCTATTTGCAGATCTGGAAGCTTGCTGTGCAGCCCATCTAAAACCTTACCTCCGTTTTACAGATGGGCTAAAAGAGCGTGTGTTCCAGGGGCAGTTAAAATCTCTTGTGCGTGGGGCTCACCGTGAAATGGTCACTCACTGGTCACATCAAAGGCATAAAGTCACCATAAACACTCAGGATTTCAATACGCACGAGCCGTAGGTCCACTTGCCTTGCATTTCTCATGCCTGACAAAACCAAGTTACTTCAAATTCAAAACCATTTAGAATCAAGTGATGAACACATTGAGTGACAGGAGGTAGGGAACAAAAGATAAATAGTTCATATTAAGAGATGGTCCAGGTGAGCAGAGGGGCAATGTTACCATAGAATCATAGAATCATTCAGGTTGGAAGAGACTGTTGGGATCATCAAGTCCAACCATCAGCCCCACTCTACTAGTTCTCCCCTACACCAGATCCCCCAACACCACATCTAATTGACTCTTAAACGCATTCAGAGATGGGGATTCTACCACTTCCCTGGGCAGCCCATTCCAGGGTCTGACCACTCTTTCTGGGAAGAATTTTTTCCTCATGTCCAGCCTAACCCTACCCTGCTGCAGCTTTCTATCCCTCCCTTTCTATCACTAATTACCCGTGAGAAGAGACCAGCACCAACCTCTCTACAATGTCCTTTCAAGTAGTTGTACAAAGTGATGAGGTCTCCCCTCAGCCTCCTCTTCCAGAAACTGAACAGTCCCAGATCCCTCAGTCACTCCTCATAAGATTTATGCCCCTGGTCCCCTACCATCTTCCAACACGGAACAGAACAAACCCTATGAAGCAGCAGCAGTGTGTGGCACTGACATATATAAAACCTGTGGCACTTGGCCTCTGGATGGAAACCTCGTTGGAAATGGATGGTGCTACTTTCACTGACCTTGACTCTCCATCAGAAGCCAGGAAGGAATGGAGGGGTTTAAGTGCACACAATTCTCAGAGATTACTTTGCACAAACTCCTCCGTGGGACAACCACAGGAAGAGCTATGCTTTGAATGCAGGAATTCCAGTGAACTGTGTCACATTGGTAAAATACTGCCACATTCAGTATTTTCTAGTATGAGAGTATTAAATTAAAATCTTAATCTTTCCCCCAAAAGGTAACTTTTTTGATAAAGTTTATGAGCTCTTTTAGCCATTAGGGATATCTTGGTCATTGCTAAAAGCCCATTTAATTAAGTCAATTTTATCTAGCTAAGCGCCTCCTATAACTTAGGCATCGAAGACAACCTTTTCATTGTACTCCAGGTAACAGAAAGAAAACCTAAGATCCATCAGACTGTTTACCAAAATCTTCTCACCTGGCTTAACACATTTTGATAGACATTCTTCTTCATAAAATATTTATGATAAATTTGTTATTTTATGAGTCTAAACAAAGGACATTCCTGTTTCTAAGCCACTCTTCCCCGAAGAGATGCTACTTTTCATTAAGAAATGATGACAGCCAAAGTAGGGCAAAAGCTATAGCAGCAGCTTGAATAATAATGAAAAGGCTAGAAGCGTGCCAAATATATTAGAAGCAATAGAGGAAGAAAATTAAAAATAACTTTCTCTGGCCTAATGACAGAATCACATTTGCTTATAAACTGCAAATTTTAGTGTCCATCCTGATGTGGTATTAAAACCAGCAACACTCCTCCCTTCCAAAAAAACACCCACAGGCATACAGACTGACCCAGCAGATGGAGTTTCTAGACTCTGCCCTCTCTTTTAACTGGGGCTAATTAAAACACCACCGCCACTTCTTTCTTCTTACATTAATTATATAAATGGTTACGAAATACTGTGATACAGAGGCCATACAAAATTCTGAAACAGAATCTGTGTTCATTCCCACTTCTCTTTAAATCTTCTTCATGTGATTTGGGTTTGCAGCCAACATTATTAGTAGCACAAAAATCTCAGCCTCAGCTTTCTCCCCAAACCCACTTGGTTTGCTACAGAATTTGCCTGAGCTGTCGTGGTACTGCTCCTGGAACACTTGCAGTCTTGTTGAGTTACCAGAACTCCATGGATCAAGCAGGATCATTAGCTCTGCAGTATCTGAAGAATGCTAAATCTTGTAAACTGGGAAGGAAACCAGACAGAAATACCTCACCAGTACCCACGCGTGTTTTAAAGTTAATCCATACGTTACAGGTTTCCCACACTTGGATCCGTTCGGGAGTTACAAATGGGTCTCCTGAACTCACAAGAGCTATACAGCAGGTCAAGATCTCTTCTGAATTACCCAAACACCTCCTAAGAGCACTGTGAAACACCACAAGGATCTCTTCAAGAGCACTTCAAAACTTCATGCAACTTGAGTCCATCTGAAGCAATGTTCCTGACAGAAACACGCAGGACTAGCTTTAAGACTTGCTTGCTTCGCTTCACATTTCCTTCATTCCTCATGTTTAGTCACTTCCATCTCTCTTTAGAATGATTTATTCTCAGGCACATTTAAAGGGTATTAACCTATGCTTCCAGAAAGCTACTGTGCTCATAAATTGATTCAAAGAACAAAAATAGCTTTTATAAGTTACCAACTCCTTCTCTGAATTATGCTGGAGAGCCTGCTGGCCTCTGCATCCAGCAAAACTGGAAGCTGGCACTAAAGCCATTTTTGAAATCCCTTCCTGTGGCAAATGGTTACCTCCAAAAATCCCACCGAAACACCTGAGCCCCGACTTTCTCTCTCCTGAGTTATCACCAAGATAAAGCGCAGAAAACACCACAGAAAATCACAGAAGAATACCAACACACATAATAGACCCTTATCAACACTGGGATACTGGCTTTTCTCAACCTCAAGAAAAAAAGAGACTGTGAATCTCCAAACCACATCCCAGCTGCAGGATTTAGTCTGTTTACAAACAAAAAAAAGAGTATTTTTAAAATGTGTTGTTTGTTTTCTGCAGAGTTGCCACATTGATGAAATCTGAGCACTGCAATAATTTCACCTATACACGTCTCAAAGGGAAACTTTTCATTCAGTTAAGTTCTAGACAATTGGAAAATGACAAACATCAAGGGGCTTTATTTTTTTCAGAGAGAATAACAATTTTTCATTATAGTATTTAATATTTCAGAGGCCAAACTGAAGGTTGGAGAACTCAATAACTGTAATTAGATGTATGTGGCTGTTCTCATTAGAAGGACAAATCTAGTCAAACGCTGTTAACATTATTTTATTTTGTTCTCATTAAAACAATTCATACAAATTTAAGTGCAAAAATTCTGTGGTGATAAACTGGGGGATGGGGAAAGGGGCAGGAAAACGTAGGCTGCAATTAAGGTAGGATGAAGCAGTAGCATTTGCCACCTTGGATATTACCAACCAGAACATCAGCAGGAGTAGATGAGGGTGAATTTAACGTGCTGAAGCTTGTGTCAGGAAAGTAACCTGAATTACATGCAGAAAGCATCAGGCATGGAAAGGCAGCATTATCTCTAATTCTCAACAATGATATCTTCCAGGGAAACCCAACTTATACTGCAGTGGTGGGGAATACTGTTACCCTCTTTCACCAAAGGGAAAACCAGGACACAGGGGACTAAAGCGGATGCTTTCAAGCCTTTAAAGTTGTGAAATTATCAGACCCCATTTAGCAGCCTGTAATCAGCTCAATCAAGTTGCTTCCTAATACTTCCCATGTTTTATTTTAGCTGTGATTTTAATCTAGCTGGGTTTTTTAATTAAAAACCTAAAACTGAATATCCACCAATCTTTATAATTAGAGAAAGAATTTTTCCTTGAACAGAACCGCTACTGTTTTACACACGTTTCTTGGTCAGAGGACATTGGAAACATTCAAGAGTGATGATAATTAGTGCCATGTTTTGCCCACACTTTTTTTAACTCTGCCTTGGTGATTGAATGAATTTCACATTTTTGTTGTAAGGGATTCTTCTTTTTCTTAGCACTTGGATACTGAGGCCATGCAATTATATGGTACTTGCTGCCTGCTCAGGAGCCTTGTACAGCAACAAAGACTTCTCAGCTATGCTTGTGATAAAAATCATGAATTCTTACAAGTCGTCTTCCAATGTCCAAAGGAAATTATCAGCTCACCGTTACTTCCTGCTCACCCCAAAACTGCCTGGCAAAAAACCCAACCAAACAAAATAAAAATCCCTCCATTTCTATAAGGGAGAGCTCTTCAGACGGATCAGTGTGACTAGAAGCATAATCCCTAAAAATATTCAGCCTAGTTATTCTGCCCAAGGGAAGGAAGTGTCAGCAGGGTCATTGAGACTGCAAAGTGAAAATCCATTTTCATGCCATTCTTTCCCGCATTTTCATCCACCTGGCCACATGTTGCAGCTGGAACACAGCCCTCAACAGACACAAACAGTAAACACTTGCACTTCTGAACGTGGTGGGAGTTTTGCCGTGGATGTAACAGTTAAAATGAAGCCATTAATAGGGATGTCAGATATAATGGCTGTCATCAACATCATTCTAACAGGAACTAACAAAATTACTGAACTGCTTTTGACTCTTTATGATTATCTCTTCTTACACTGTGAAACACACTATCCGTAATACATCCAGGCACTTCCAAAATGGGTTTGTGACTAATCAGTAAGTTATGTCTCACCTAAGCTCTGCACAGCAGGGACCTTCTTGCTCTGTATCATTCATAAACTTCAGTGGAGCAACGCAAAACTTAATTGTATTCTTGGCATCATTCTGCAGTGAGTGCTGGGAAAATGCTTATTCTCCATTTCTTCAAATTTATTATCCAGCTCTTATAAATAAAATGAACTAGCAGGTTATCATCTTGTCAACTACTGGGAAATGGCTACAATGCAGGAAATAAGGTTCCATATCTAGCCAGCTGGATGCATTGTTCTCCTACATTTTGCACAAGCTGCGCCAGGGGAGATTTAGCTGAGATGTCAGGAAAAGCTTTTTCTCCCCAGGAGTGGTCAGGCACTGGGATGTCCTGCCCAGGGAGCTGGGGGAGTCACCGTCCCTGGCGGGGTTCAAGAAGCGTCTGGACGCGGTGCTGTAAGACGTGATTTAGTAGCTCAGTGGGTAGTACTGGTGACAGGAGGACGGTTGGACTGGATGATCTTGCAGGTCCTTTCCAACCTTGTGTTCCTATGACTCTAATGACTGCACTTCTGGGTCTTTTTCTCATTCATATACACACAAAAATATATAAAGAGGTAAAAGTAGGCAGGAATTGTATTTCACTATATGAACACACAGAATAGTCTGCTCTTTTTATGAGTGGACAACAAGCATCTTCTAATATATATTAAAACAATAGTCTTGCATTTTTAAGCTTATTTGTATATAGCAAAAAGACTGTTTTATCAGTTGGAGACATGCTGGAGAACACCACTGAAAGAAGAATAGAAAATGCCCTGTAAAGTTCACTATTCAATAAACACTTTGTCCTTGCAGCAGTTAACAAAGTTATAAAATGGGATATGGCAGTCTACGATTTTAACTATTGAGCCTTTTGGTTGTTCAGTGCTTTCCTGAAGGGAAGAACATGAGAAAACTCCAAAATATTTCTGATGTTTCTCTCCAGGTAACAGTAACGTGTTCAAATGTCACTTTCAACTCAGTGCTTCAAAAAAAGCACCTCCACCATTTGCTATTTTATCAGTATTAAAAGGTTCCTTATGTCACTATCTGTTTTCTAAATATAATTCCAGGATGGGGTAACCTTGCATTTATTTTAAGATTCCCAAGTAGACCATCTTTCTTTAGATTCAAATAAATATTTCCTAAAAGAATAAATAAGCCACAAGCCCACCTTTAGCTTTAGTATTTCCCTGGTGATATTCTTGTGGTCACTGGATAACAGAGATTGTTACCAGGAAGCTAATCATAACAAGTAACTTTTGAAAGCAACAGGTTAGGTAATAAGAGATTTCACCTTACCTTCCTCCCGCTGAAGCCAAGGCAGGAGCAGTGCCAGAAGTCCAGATTCCCCTCCATGGAGAAATATTAGCACTGGGAACTGAAGACGCTGTAGTCTTTCCCTCCCATCACTTGTTCTCCCCTACACCAGATCCCACAACACCACATCTCAGCCACGCTGAAACACATTCAGGGATGGGGACTCCACCACTCCCCTGGGCAGCCCATTCCAGGCTCTGACCACTCCTTCTATGAAAAATTCTTTCCTAATGTTCAGCCTAACCATACCCTGCTGCAGCTCGCAGCCATTCCTTCTCGTTCTATTGCTAATTCCCTGTGAGAAGAAATCAGCACCAACCTTTCTCTAAAATGTCCTTTCAAGTAGTTCAAGCGATGAGGTCTCCCCTCAGCCTCCTCCTCCTCAAACTAAACAGTCCCAGCTCCTTCAATCGCTCCCTGTAAGATTTATTCTCCAGGCCCTTCACCAGCTTCATTGCCCTCCTCTGCATTGGCTCCAGCCCCTCCAGATCTCTCTTGTGCTGAGGTGCCCAGAACTGGACACAATACTCCCCAGTGCTGAGCACGGGGGGGCAATCACCTCCCTGCTGCTGCTGGTCACACTATTTCTAATAGGATAGTAAGATGACCAGCCTGGCTACTGGCAATGGACCCGTTGTGCTTTGCATGCAACCAAAGGTGAAGGAAAGGCTTCTGTGAGTCACAGAGCGGTCACACAGTGCTGAGAGGAGAAGAAAGGAGTGCCCAGCATACAGCAGAGCCAAGCCCCAGAGACCTGCCCAGCCCTGCTCCACAGGGAGCTTCTAAGGCATTTCCAGGGTAAATCCACACAGAACTAACCAGCAATTGAATCTGGCCCCTTAATTTTCCACATTACGCTGCTTTATCTTTGCTTTCTCCCTATAGCACTGCCCATCCCCTTTTGCTCCCTATGGCATCTTACCCTCCCCTGACAACTCAGACATTCACAAAGTCACTGTATGCAATTAAAACATCTGAAATCCGGTGTATGTGTGGTCCTGCACTTCCAAAGCTACTCATTAAAATGCAACAAAGACACCATTTTTAGTTGTGCCTGCTGCTACATCCTTGTCTGAGGGAAAGATTCAATACCTGACTACATATTGTGATCCATGAAAGTCAGAGCAATACTCTGGTGGGCATGCTAACTATCATTTTATTAAAAATTTGGAGGGGAGGGTGAGGAAGGAGTCCCTGGCTGGCAGGCTGTTACAAACTCCAATACCTTGGTCTGTGGCTTCCACCCAGCAGCCAAAAACTCACGTGGGCAACCAGGCAGCCCTCACATCCCTTCAAGCAGCCCCTGGGCATACAAAGATGGTTTCTTCCTCAGCCTCCCTCTCTTGCTGCACACCCTCTCTAGGAGCTCAGGTGTGTTTTTTCATTACAAGGGCCTTCTCTTCTAAATGCAGAAGTGTTAGCAGGGATGGGAGAAATCTCTCAGCCTCTGTGCAAAGGAGAGTCAGGTCAGAATTGTTTTCCCAAACTGGGTATCAAGGGGGGAAAGTCCACAGAATATTTTTTATTTTTTATTTTTAGTTTAATTGTAAAAATTGGGATACCAGGAGATAGGGTCTCTTTAATACCGAGAGATCTTTGCAGCTACTTTTTTTTCTGACAGCCAGAGCTATGCTGTCTCCTGCCTCCAGAATTCCAAATATCTAACAGTTATTCACAGAGCCCTATTTCCTATGAACAGTACAGGCAGAACCTGATGGGCACAGCCAGCAGACCATCTCCACAGCACGGACAGCAGGCATGGGAACAACTCAGGAGCAACAACAAGCTCGAGGTACATTCTCTAATGTCACACCCTGCATCAGTTTTAATTGATTATACTTGTGAGAGAGACACTACGCCCTTTAAAGATGATTATAGAAGGGCAGGAATATTTTTCCCAGTGACATGAAACAGTTACTGGAGTATGTCTAACTTCTTTTTTGGGGGCCCATCCTACAACAGAAATAAATATCCAAGGTTTTGAAGCTACTGCAGCTGGCAAGACAGAACACAGAAGAGAGAATCATCCTCCCGTTACCTGCGCTTAAGCGTATGCAGTGTAATAAATGTTTCAGCTTCTGCTCACTTCAGAAGTTGTGATTCCCCCTCCATTAGTGGGATAACATATCACTGCTCCATCGTCACAACACAGATGCCGTGATACATCTGGTAAGACTTCACACTGACGCTTGTAAACCCGGCGTGTTATGACTGCAGCAGCAGAAAACAGTGTTTAATGTTAAATGTTGCTTTCCTGGAATACAGTTAAAAAGGCATTAAGAGAGTACATCTCTAGGAGCACTGCAGAATCTTTGTCAAAACACTGTCAAGACAAAAAAAATAATACATGCAGTACTGAAGGAAATGTGTTCTATCTCGGTTTGCAAAGAACACTGTGGATCACCAAAGCAGACTTAAATCAATCAGTAGTTTATTTTGCATCAGTGAGCTCTCAGCGTATCTGTCTGGCCAAGGAAACCACTGTGACAGTCGTGTCCACTTCCTAATGCAGCCCCACAGCACTGCATTGTTTGGGATTTCAGCAGTGCCAGCAAACATCGAGTAAAAATTTGCATTTACTCACAAATTTAAGAAGTAAAATTGTTTTCTCCATGTAAGCCCCTTCATTGCCCAATTTCCGGGTTTTTTTAAGTCTGCATTTTTGGACTAAGCTATTTCAAAACATCTTGTAAAGTGATTATATATGTGGGGATAAATCAAAACATCTTTAGGAAAAACAAAGCTCCCCCTAGCTAATCCAGATAAATATTGTGCAGATACACATTTGTTACAACTTCAAAAAACTGAAACTTAAGATTTTTGTCACGTTTGCTGCATCTCAGCATCCAGTATTGAAAGGTACTCCCAATCCTATGATTAAATCCCACAGCAATGTTATGAACTGAAAGAACTGCATTGCAAGGACAGTGATGCACAAACACAAGGAATGAAGTCATCTCATTGCAATATCATGCACGACAAAGATACAGGTTCCATCATTACAAATGATAAGGAATAAAGCAATAAGCACATTTACCTGGAGTAGTTACTGTGTTCTATTCCTGATCTGTCTCATACTCCTTTCAGGATAAACACCCCTAAAGTGCATTTTCCACTTTGTACTAACGTTTGATTCGCAATGTGTGTGTTCTTCACCATTAAGTGAAGAACTGTAAGGTTTTCAGATGGAAGGCAGAGGGCTGGGGGGAGAGAAATCCCCCCATGACCAGCTCTTGCAACAGAACTCTTAGGATGTGGGTGGACAGAAGGATGCTGCCGGAGGGAAGGTGCAGTGTATGCAGCTCCTCTCAGCAGCGCTTCTCTCCCCAGCAAATGCAGCTCGCTCGCGGTGGAACAGCCTGCAGTAGAATAACAAGAGAATTTCTCAAGTGCTCGTGTAAGCGAAGGAGGGGGTGTGAGGGAAAGCAAGGAAAGAAAACGCTTCTCTCTTCAGCTGAGGCATGCTGTATGTCCCCTCTTTCACTGGGGTCTTGTGAGGATAAGCACACCAAAGATTTTACGGCTCTGAGATACTACGTGAGACCTAACAGAGACGGCTGGCTAAAATAACCGGGGTTAGGGAATGGAAAATATTAAGTTTCCAATAGCAACATCAACACCTCCCTGTTGGAGCTCCTGTAACGTGATGTACATTTGGAGACAAACAGCAATATCGTGTGAGATAACATTTTGGCCTGAAATCTAGTTGTCAAATCAGTCTCGCTCTACTACCCCTCCTCAAGAGTTGTTTGCCAGTTATTAAATTTTGTTTGATTTTACAGATACCATTTTCCTCACTGTATTCCTTAATACTTCCTCTCCTCTGACGGTGAACAAACAACTAAGATGTTAACCCTTGCAGGTGCTTAGACAGGTCTATTTGCAGCCTGTTGCTGGACGGAAACGTGACCACACAAAAGAAAAACTACTTTGCCTGTACAAACCACTAGCAAATCTGCAGAGCACACATGCTAGAAATAAATAGAAAACGTGGGGCTTGGGGTGGGTTTTTTTTGGATCTACGTAAGGCTCATCAAGCCATCACGCAACCAGAGTGTGAAAGACCTGCTGAGCCTCATGCTTGGTGCAGGAGAGCTATTCCCTTGTCATCCTCTCCTGCCACTCTCCAGCAGCTCCAGGGGCTGAGCTGGCACTTCCCTCTGGCCTTGGCTGGACCCGTGGCATCCTCTGCATCTCACCTCCTGGAGCAAAAAACACTTTTTGCATTAAACACCAGGAGCAAAAATGCTTGCTCTCATACACATATTGCTAACAGATGGCAGATTTCTTTCTCAAAAAGAATTCTAACTCTCAAATTACTACAGCCTCTTCTTGCTGGCTTTAGTTTTCAGCCCTAAGTGATATGAACCCAGTTCTCCCTTAACCCTCCTCTTAAAAACAATATTATTTACAATTAGATTTTTTTAAATAAAAAAAGCACTGTTCTGTTAATAGTATTCACAACAATATGGTAATGTCTGCACTTCGTAATCTAACTATGATAGCTCAGAGAAGTTTCTCTTGGGGAGAATTTTCATCCCCATGTGGTTTATATAAATGCTAATTCCTATGCAAATTAAGAACCCACTGACACATCCTATTATATAATACTTGCCCTTTTTGTACATGTATTTGGTGAAATCGTTGCTTTGGAAGAAGAACACATCACAGTCCTTTTTGATATTGCTACAAGAGATGAGACAGGGATCCATCATGGGAGTGCATCCTCCCCTCTGGAAGGTGGGTGTTCACTATCCCTACAATGGCATGGACAGTGGGCAGCAGCAGGTCATCGTTTCTTTGCCACGTCCCGATAGTACTACCAGCCCTGACCTTTTAAAAACTCAGAGTTTACGAAACAAAGTGATGCATTTCATTTATTGCTTCAATATTCCAGTCTTTAAGATTCACATTTTCTGTTCTAAAGAGCCAAGCATCACAACTATTTTTAAAAGGGAAGCCTGAGCTTTCCGTCTCTGTGAAAACTGAAGCTTTAAAGAGAAAGGCTGAGGGAGCTGGGTCTCTTGAGCTTGGAGAAGAGGAGACTGAGGGGGGACCTTATTAATGTTTATAAATCTGTAAAGGGTGAGTGTCAGGAGGATGGAGCCAGGCTCTTCTCAGTGACATCCAATGATAGGACAAGGGGCAAGCTGGAACAGAGGAGGCTCCACTTGAATAAGAGAAAAAACTTCTTCACAGTGAGGGTCACTGAACACTGGCAGGGGCTGCCCAGGGAGGGGGTGGAGTCTCCTTCTCTGGAGGCATTCAAAACCCACCTGGAGGCGTTCCTGTGTGACCTGCTCTGGGTGTTCCTGCTCTGGCAGGGGGATTGGACTAGATGATCTTTCAAGGTCCCTTCCACTCCCTGATATTCTGTGATTGTGTGACATCCTGTGTGAGAGCTGTGCCAAAAAGGCAAATGAAATTGCTGAAAAACTTTCAAAAGAAGAGCACTCCCTTCAAGGCTTAATGTGAAGACTTCTAACAAGTCAGGATTGGGAAAACAAACACTTTGTACAGCACTTGTACAAGTCCTGGTCTGAGCCCTGGAGATTTGATGGATCTGACACATCAAAAAGAGAAGAGCCTTGCCGTTACAGCTCCCTGTTGTGCATTATTAACACCAGGGCCAGGAACGTCCATCCCTTTGTGAAGATTAGCCTCCTCACATCTGTATATCAGAGACGAGCGATAAAACGGACGTGAATCACTATTGTTACAGGGCTGGAGACCCCAAGGCCTCGAACGAAACCCAGGGAACCATACAAACAAGAGGCATCCCTTGCCTAGGGGAACTAATAATCTAAAGGAAAAAGACAGGCAGGGAGTCAGAGGGGAAGCAGAAGCACGGAGAGGTGAAAGCCATTTGCCCAAGGCCACACAGCCAAGTCAGCCAGGAAACCAAAAATAGAGGCTGACCCCCTTGATTGTCAGGCCATTGTTCTCTCCGCTAGACTGAATCTCCCACGGTGGATGTGACATTAAATTGGTATTTCTGTTTTGCTGCTGTCGCTTTTAAAAATAAAGCATGACGGCAATGTCTCTGTACTGAGAGGCTGTAATCAAGGCCACACAAGCGTTTTTAGAAACAATACTGAGAACTTTTGCTCAGAGCAGAAAGCAAGGTCCTTGGGCAGAGGGTCTGCAGAGCACATCCCCATTACTAGCTGCCACTACAGACAGGTATTACTGCAGTTTTGAAGGTTCTTGGCATCAAGGCCTTTACCAGAGCAAACCCTGGACAAGAAGCCCAGCTGAAAACTGGGGAAAACAGCTACAGGTATATGCCATTAGGAACCGAGAAAGGACCTGGCCCTGTACAAGGGTTAACAGCACAAGAGGATTTAGGATCATAAGGGTGTCTGCAGTCACTCTCAGCCTGGCAGGGTAGATTCTCCTGTGCAGAATTTGGTGCTGCCAAAGACAGACTATTGCTGATGACTGATCAAGATCTGGGCTCCTCCGTACAAGACTCCAGGTTGCAGGGCCCTTTTCTTTTAAAGCACAGGTTTTCATACCCCTTAAACATCACTTCGGAGCGTGGTCATGTTTCCAAAAGACCTGTATCTACAAAGGCTGCAGCAGTGTTACTTCAGGCATCACAAACGCACACCTAGACTTCCACTAGCATGTACTGAAGCAGTTTTTCACAAAACCCTAATGAGCACATGATACAGTGCTTAGAAACCTCTGCAGGAAGAAGAGCCTGTATATACGCTGTTCTCATGGAACAAGAGGAAGAATTCAATTTCCTGTGTTCTGACACAAGGACAACTTCTTCCAAGTGCCTTGATATTTTCTTACATTCATTTCAGAACAAAACCAGACAGAATTCTTTCAGTTACACTTTTAAACACAGCTTCTTGGTCCACCAGACTTGAGCAAATGTCACTCTGATCATCAAGAAGTGCAAGAAAGCAGATTCAGGGAACTACAGGCTGGTCAGTCTTACCTCAGTCCCTGGGAAGGCAATGGAGAGTATCCTCCTGGAAAGCACTTCCAAACACATGAATGACAAAGAGTTTATTTGCAGCAGTCAGCATGGAGTTACAGAGGGGAAATCATGCTTGTCCAGCCTCATTACCTTCTACAATCAGATGACTGGTTTAGTGGCCAAATGGAGGTCAGTAGGCATTGTCTCTCTTAAGTAAAGTTTTGATGCTGCCTCCCATAGTCAAACTGACAAAGCATGGGTAAACTAAGCGGATAGTGAGGTAGATTAAAAGCTGGCTGAACAATTGGGTCCAAAGGGATGTGATCAGTGGCATGAAGTCCAGTTGGAGACAAGTCAATACTGGGGCCATTACTGTTCAACATCTCATTGATGGCCTGAACTCTCAGGGATGGAGTGCACTCTCAGTGAATTCATAGATGATATAAAACTGGAAGGAGTCGGTGAGACACCAGATGTGCTGCCATCCAAGGGTCTTCAGCAGGCTGGAGAACTGTGCAGAGAGGAACCTCATTAAGTTCCAAATTGAAAAACGAAGTCCCGCACCTGGGGAGAAATAACCCCAATCACCAGTACAGTCTGACAGTTGACTGGCTGGAAAGCAGCTTTGCTAAGAAAGACACTGCGGGTCCTGGTGGAAAAGTAGCTACCATGAGCATGCCACACTTGCAGCATAAAAAAGCACAAGCAGCATCCTGGGCTGTATTAGGAAAAGCAACACCAGCAGGTCAATGAAGGTGACCCTTTCTCTCCCCCCAGCTGCATCTGGACTGCTGTGTCCAATTCTGGGTTCCCCAGTACCAGAAAGATATGGAGCAAGCCAAGGACAAGGCCGCAAAGATGATTAAGGGATGGGAACATCTATGGAAGATGAGGAAAGGCTGTGAGAACAGTGACTCTTTATACTGGAGAAAAGAAGGCTTGGGGGGATCTTAGCACCGTGTATAAACATTAGATGGGAGGGAATGGAAAAGAGGTAACCAGACTCCTCTCAGTAATGCCCAGTGACAGGATAAGAGGCAAATGGACACAAATGAAAACACACAGAATTCCACCTAATCCCAGGAAAGCATTTTTCCCCCACTTTAAGGGTGGTGAAACAGGTTGACCAGTGAGATTATGGAGTCTCTGCTCTTGGGAGCTATTAAAATCTTGACTGGAAAAACCTAGAAAACCCAGGTTTTTCCTAGAAAACCTGGTCTAGCTGACTCTGCTTGAGCAACAGAGTTGGACAAAATAATCCAACAGGTTGCTTCCAGTCTCAATGATTCTGTGATTTGCCAGTGCTTCATCAGGAAACAGCACAGTTCACTTGCAGTGACCAAACTACAATCAGTTTAGGTGCATGCAATATCTCACCATGGTTTCTTGGTCTGCTTTCTCTCCTTCTGCCACAAAGAGATCAAATCAAATTACAGAATTCAATGCTAATCTTAAGGCTTAAGTGTGACAAGTAACTAGATCCTTAATAAGCAGTGCTAATTCACTTTTCTATCATGTGTCCTTTTGACAGCTGCTGTGCATATTCCACCACTTCTAACCTTTTGGCACAAGAACTGCACTCATTCACCTCATTCCCACTACAAGTCAAAATGCAGAAATTAACTCAAATTAAGAAGGCAAGTATGTAACTGTGACTTCATTATCAAAAGCAGAGGATACTACTTTAACAGATGCATTTATGTCTGGCTTAAAGCCAGTGAAATTTGTAAAATGAGTGAAACAATGCTATTTAGAAAGATATTGTGATCTGCTATTGATACAGGATTCACATTCAGAAACTGAAATGCAGAACACCGTACTTCTCCTTCCTTCACAGAAGTACTTAATTTTTCAGTGTTAAAAGCATTGTAACTTTCTTAAGCAAAAAGCTGACAGATTTCAACACATCATTAAATAACGATATTTAGCACTTGCTCCTCTCTTGGGAAAAAAAGGGTAAGATAACTTTTTTCTAAAGTAGTAAAAATTTCACTGCTCCTATAGTGACTTGATCCAGAACCTAGTAATTCTAGACATCTGCAATATATATTTTTCTATATCTACTTCTAGAATATCAAAATACAAAACAAATTTGAAGGTAGATGGCAGAAGCAGTTTCATAATTTCACATATCCACATTTCCAACACTGTCTGGGAGCAGAGTCCTCTACAAGAACACAGGAAGACACGGAACAACACCTGAAGTTCAATTACACAAAACAATTATGCATAGAATTGACTATAATTTCTTAAATTAAATGATACAAAGATTTTACAGAATTGTATGCACAGGCTGTTCTTTATTTTGAGGGAGAACCACATCTTTCCATGTATTTGGGTAATACACATTAGTTCTTGAGTGCTATTAGAAAATAATAATAGAATAAATATCATTGGCTGCAACTTCTTTCATGAGAATCCTTCTCCTTTAAATCAGTAAGAGGATTAAAAAGATTCACTTTATTGGAAAAAATAAGTTTCCTGTGTGAGTAGCTACCCACTCCATACTCAATATTTCTGAATACAAGTTCTGCAGCTACACTTGACTGTACTTTCTGCGATTAAAGACATTAAAGTTCCTAACCATGTGCAAAGGACTTGATAATGTTTTAGAGAAATTAGTTCTAACAACTTAAAAGTAGTATTTATAAAATTTCTTAGAACCCCTGTACTTCAAAACTACAGTTCTGGAAGAGCAGTTTCTAGGGTTTGAGACTTGAATTGGGGAGACTGTAGAAGAGATGTAGGACTCCCTGGTACCGCAGCAACCCAAACAGTTATGAGTTCTCATTTCTTGTTTGGACCTTATCTATTTAAGACCAACATCTACAAGCAAACCCCCAAGGTTAAGATTGCTGAACTTTAATTGATAGCAGTAGAAAAAAGATCTTCCCACCTGAAGAGGTTTTGTTTTTCCAAAGACTTTGCCTCTATTTAAAAATAATGTGTTTGAAAAGCTAAAATATTGACTTCTTTATAATGATGCCAGTGTTGGTACAGGAGCTGGTCTTGAGATTCAACAGCCAGCCACTAAAACCTGTGGCTATGGCAACGCTGGGTTCCTGCTGTACTCCCTACAGCACGGCAATATGTCAGAACACAACCGTGTCAAACTAAAATTTTTCTTAAAAAAGATAGCCAGCTCAGGAAATTTCTACAGTGTAATTCCATAGAGCAAAAAAATTAAAATACCCTAGTAAAGTGACAAATTTTTAAAAAAAACCCAAAGATTTCCAAAGCAGCTTAAGTTCACACCAGAGATCAGTAGGAAAGTAAGAAACTGAAGTTGTGCTTCCCCTTCTGTATGCTCTGAAGTCCACCATGTACTGAAGCTGCACTTGGATTTTACTTCAGTATAGTTCAAATTCTGAAAAATTCCTACTTTTAGGTCAATTGTAACCAATACTGTTACTGTTTTGCAACCAGGGAAAGCAAGAGACCTCACCAAAAAACCAAACCCAACCAAAACAAACCCCAGCTCCAAGCAAAGTTTTGGTTCTCTTACACTACAACGCAGACTCCTGTGGCTGGTTTATTAGAAGAGTCGCCACATGAGTTACCTCATAAAGCTCATTCTCCAGACCCCTCACCAGCTCCATTGCCCTTCCCTGAACCCGCTCCAGCCCCTCAATGTCTTTTTTGTGGGAAGAGGCCCAAAACTGGACACAGCGCTTGAGGTGGGGCCTTGCCAGTTGCCAGGACAGGGCAACAATTGACTCCCCAGTCCTACTCACCATGCTGTTCCTGACAGAGGCCAGGATGCTGTCGGCCTTCTTGGCCCCCTGGGCACACCGCTGGCTCATGTCCAGCCATGCAAGAAGCTCTAAATATTCATACTCTCCTCTACAAAAAGTCCCGTGTAAGCTACCCATAGCCATTGTGTTGTATCATTTCAACAAACAAGCGTTTCGCCCCTGAGGACATCAGACTGTAAAACTTTTTGTAGGAAAGAAGAAACACACATAGGAAACCTGCTCATGCAAACAAAAGGCTCTTACACAAGATAACGTGTCCTAAGTAAGATAAAGAACCACCTGGCTTGTAAACTCAGCACAGAAAGGCAACTTTCTTACTTGCCATTAGAACCAGAGCAATCAAAGAGAAAGACAACAGAGGACACAAATATGGTGGTTTAATATCCATGGCTGGCAGCTCATTCAAATGAAGTTTTCTTTCCCCCAATAACCTGCAGATTTTAGCAATTCATATGAAAAAACAGGTTAACTTCACTGAGATTTCTCCTCCCACAGGAAGTATCAGACGTAAAGAAAAGGGCAACAACCTAAAACCAGGGTTTAACACTGTTGGGGTTCTCCTGTGCATGTTGGTAGAACAATGCAAGGTGCTTAAGAAAACCCCTTGTTGTTCCTGGTGCAGTTTTTAAAGAGGTCTTTGAGAAAGAATTAAAGGTTTTTCTTCATACATCTCTAAAACTGCAGGCCTCCTTTGCAATTAAATTATTAAGTCCAATGCTTCAAAATAATCAACAAACATGCCTGCAAGTTGACAAAGTGCAGTTCAGACATCATGCCTGGTCATTATTTAAAATCCTCATATGTCATACATATATTGCATCAAAATCACTCCCTCAGGCCTGGAAGTAGCACAAATATGCATTTCAGCAGGACATGTTCCATTAAGTTAACACTGACATAAAGCTCATTTTATTATTATATATATTATAAAGCTCATGATAATTTATGAAAAGAGTTGGAATGTGTATGCAACCATTTTTTTTAAAAACTACATTTCATATGTATATATACATACATCTATGTGTTTGTTATTTTAAATTATTACATAATGGCACTATAAACATGAGAAAAAAAATAATCCCGTTAATATATTTTCCACATTAGGGTAGTATCGATCTTGTGCTCTTCGATTAAACTTCCTTAGAAAAAGATGCTTAGAACTGATAACCTAGACAGTAAAATGTAAAGAGAAGTTGGCAATACTTTTAATTAAAACTTCAATATGGTCCACTGTTTGCAATGTCACCTTTAAAGTCAGAAAAGACAATCTCTCCCACTACTAAATTTTCCCTTTCGTGCTTAATACTTAATTGATCATCAGGAGCAGCAACAGGACCCTGAGTTCAGCCTGTCTTGCAATGGCAAGAGAAGCCATGTTCACACTGTTGAATAATCCATGCTGGAACAAATCCCAGCTTTGTGTTAATTAAGGTTATAACTTGATTTTCAGGCTCTAAAGGAAACTTCCAGGGAGGGCTGGGAGGGAGGAAGCAAGCCACCCTCCAGACCCACATGCCATTTTGCTATTGCATATCGTGCAGTATTTCTGCAGGAAGTCCATCAGTATTGAGACCCATAAAAAAACAAATAAACAAAGAAAAGCCCCAACCAAACAGCCAAAAAACAACCCAACAAAACAAGTAACAAACCCACAAATACAAGGAGATGTCCCTTGGACAGAAAAGCCTGCAGCCTGACAACATGGGCAACAATCTAGGAGACAAAAAATAAAATTTGCTGATGTACCAGTGCCAAAGGCCTGCAAGGTTTGCTGAAACATGCTGACCTCCCTAAAGATGTGCACTGGTCTTGGTCTAGTAGCACATTGGGAGGACTGGTTTTGGTTTGGTTTTGGGGGTTTGATTGTTTTTAATTTTCTTTTGCAGAAGGAACAGAGAGGCTATAGCTCCTGTGCAGGAATGTAAGCTGTGTCTCCAGGGCATTCTTTGGTTTATTGCCCACATTACTCCAAGCTTCTGAAATAAATGGTGCAAGTGCTTCAGCCTCTAGATAGTCCTTTTTTCACTCCTGCAGTGATAANCAGGTGTGCTGTGGGCAAACAAGGTAAGAAACCACAGATGGAAAAAAAAATTAATAATGCACATCTGAGTTATCCCTGAATAGTCATCTTAATCATTACGATGGATACTTTTCATTGCAGCTTAAACGTGCTTTATGTATCTCTGTGTGGTACCGAGATACTTAGAGCACTAGTTTGTCTTTTAATCAATCCCAGTGATTTTGGTTTTGTAGCCCCCAGGTTCTACAGACTGTTAAAAATAAATTTAAGAAACTGAAAAGCCAAAAGACAACTAGATTACTATCGATGCAAGGAATAAACCTGCTGTATTAGCTGATAGAGCATAACGTTAATCAAAATATCTGAGACCAGTATGATCGACCTGAGCTGTGTCTTTTGTCACCAATAACCAACTCTTGTATTTCAAGGTAAAGCTAGTGAAAGGGAAAACAGAGAAGTGAAATGTTACCATGGAAATGGTTGACACCAAAGAGAAACAGAAGGTCTCTAGGAAAATGGTCCGAGTTTTAAATAGCAGGTATCCAGTGTAAGCACAAAAGCATAGAGGCAGCAAGCCCTCTGGAGAGCACATGTGACATTCTCCTTTGCATACAGTTCCTTGCCTGTTCCCTTGCCTTTAGTTTTGTCGGTACCCATGCTGCTATTTGCAAGCTGCAACTCCTGGTAGTTTACCTGGGAAATGAACCGCTGATATTGTCCCCAAAAATCTAAGATTTTTTGCCCGTTATAATTTCAACACTTGGTTTTAATTTTTAAGCCCTCTTCAATCTAGCATTACAGTCTGCAGC
Organism: Jacana jacana; assembly: GCA_013400555.1. Taxonomy (NCBI): domain Eukaryota; kingdom Metazoa; phylum Chordata; class Aves; order Charadriiformes; family Jacanidae; genus Jacana; species Jacana jacana. The sequence continues at coordinate 175,107 of VZTM01015091.1, forward strand.
AGTAAACTCGTGTCATAATAAGAAAAAAGAGAAAAAAGTAAACTTGTGCCAAACCCAGCAATTTAA
>VZTM01015091.1:175263-194688 GCA_013400555.1 Jacana jacana
ATGTGCACTGGTCTTGGTCTAGTAGCACATTGGGAGGACTGGGTTTGGTTTGGTTTTGGGGGTTTGATTGTTTTTAATTTTCTTTTGCAGAAGGAACAGAGAGGCTATAGCTCCTGTGCAGGAATGTAAGCTGTGTCTCCAGGGCATTCTTTGGTTTATTGCCCACATTACTCCCAGCTTCTGAAATAAATGGTGCAAGTGCTTCAGCCTCTAGATAGTCCTTTTTTTCACTCCTGCAGTGATAAGGCAGGTGTGCTGTGGGCAAACAAGGTAAGAAACCACAGATGGAAAAAAAAAAATTAATAATGCACATCTGAGTTATCCCTGAATAGTCATCTTAATCATTACGATGGATACTTTTCACTGCAGCTTAAACGTGCTTTATGTATCTCTGTGTGGTACTGAGATACTTAGAGCACTAGTTTGTCTTTTAATCAATCCCAGTGATTTTGGTTTTGTAGCCCCCAGGTTCTATAGAGTGTTAAAAATAAATTTAAGAAACTGAAAAGCCAAAAGACAACTAGATTACTATCGATGCAAAGAATAAACCTGCTGTATTAGCTGATAGAGCATAACGTTAATCAAAATATCTGAGACCAGTATGATCGACCTGAGCTGTGTCTTTTGTCACCAATAACCAACTCTTGTATTTCAAGGTAAAGCTAGTGAAAGGGAAAACAGAGAAGTGAAATGTTACCATGGAAATGGTTGACACCAAAGAGAAACAGAAGGTCTCTAGGAAAATGGTCCGAGTTTTAAATAGCAGGTATCCAGTGTAAGCACAAAAGCATAGAGGCAGCAAGCCCTCTGGAGAGCACATGTGACATTCTCCTTTGCATACAGTTCCTTGCCTGTTCCCTTGCCTTTAGTTTTGTCGGTACCCATGCTGCTATTTGCAAGCTGCAACTCCTGGTAGTTTACCTGGGAAATGAACCGCTGATATTGTCCCCAAAAATCTAAGATTTTTTGCCCGTTATAATTTCAACACTTGGTTTTAATTTTTAAGCCCTCTTCAATCTAGCATTACAGTCTGCAGCAGTAAACTCGTGTCATAATAAGAAAAAAGAGAAAAAAGTAAACTTGTGCCAAACCCAGCAATTTAAAAGCTCAACTTATGTCACAAACAGATGCGGTTGCACTAAGGGATGTAACTGCAGAGCAGAATTACTCAGATAACTACAAGTGGTAACAATCACCGCCCATAATCCTACAAGGTTCACAACCCCAGGATAGATTTTAAAGATTTTTGAAGAGCAGTTTTCATTCCCACTCATACCCTACTATGACACAGCAAAAGCCATGGCTTCTTCAGGAAGGCACCGTGAATACACCAATACTGAATACAGGGAGGATAGTTTAAAGTCACTGTCTTCTCCAGAAAAAGCTTAGACTTAGTCTCTTTAAGAGACCAGTAAGTAATACCTATTTTAAAAGAAGCCTGTCCTGCTGAACTTAAAGAGCCCATGGAAGTCATTCTGAGACAGCAAAGGGATTTTCAAAGCTTGTGACAGTGAAACATGATGTTTTAATTCCCTGCTGAGAGAGAAACTTTCAACTATAGAGAATGGCAGAAAAATCATGGCCTAGGAGTAAATTCTCCAAATATACCAAGTTTTCAGTGATTTAGTGAAACGGGAAGTCTGAACAGCCTGCCCTGTTTTGCCATTATGCTGTGTTATGGCCAGAAGTGAATTTGAAATTAGATTAAATTAAAATTAATCAAGATACTTATAAAATTTTCAGAATACTTACTTCAACTCCCTAAATATATTTGTTAATCCTGGGAGCAATATGAAGTATCCCTCTTGTTCTGCTTCAAATATTAAATTCATTTTAACTTCAATTACAGAAGCACAAACAGTACTGGCACAACAACATCAAGTAACATCTCACAGATGATGTTAGTGAGTATTTATTTACAGAAACTAAAGCAGGACCACAGGATACATGCACGCTGGCTCTGAAAGGCAGGTTCGGTTTCAGGGTGGTTTTTCCTCCCTCTGACAGCATCACTGTGGATTTTTAAATATTCTGAATTAGCCTTTCTTGTGTCCTGCCTGTAACGAGGCCAAACAGGTTGTAAATACACAGAAAAACCATTTAGACACGGTGCTATTACCCACAGTTAAATTCTTGGCATCAAATGAAACAGAGAACCTGAAAGGACTTCTTGCAGAGGCTTGGTTTAAAGCAGTTAAAAAGGCCATGAGTAATTTGTAATCTTTCAGTGTAAACTTAAGGCAACAGGAGTAAGTGGAGGAAGACACCCCAAAATTGTGACGATGTTGTAATAGTAGAAAGCCAGGCAACTCAACATCACGGGAGGAGCTCACCATCTTGTTAGAAAAGAAGCATTTTCTCTTGCAGACCCACACAGACTAAGCAATTTGTTTTAGAGGGGTGCAGGGGAAGCACAGAACGGTACAGCTCCCTGTCATAGGAAAAAACCACAGCTCATTTACATTTTCAAGTCTGCTTGAGTTAATTTATTTCAGACCCACGGCGATATCCCGTGACACTGCAGGTTTTTTAATTATTAGGCATAAAAGCAGCAGTCTTAATAAATCCCAACTGTAAGGATAACAGCAGAAATCATTTTACTTTCTGCAGACTCTCAGAGGCAGTAGCTGCTACATTTATACCAAGGGCAATGCTCAGATTGGAGAAGAATCTGTGGAAGCATCTGGAGACAGTTATTCAGCAAGAATTAAAAGCAGAACAGACCTGTGAGATTGGTGACTGAAAGGAGGAAGCCTTTCTGCACTGGGAAGGGCACTCTGCCAAACACAGAGGCTCTGGAGATTCACTTCATGGGTTTTGGTACTGCAGAACCTTTTACTCCACCTAGGAAGGCGATGCACTAGCAAAAACTAGTCATTTTAAATGAGGAAAGGAGAGGATTTTCTGCTTGTCTTATATGTCAAATGGGGGAAAAAAAAGCCAAGCAACCAATATGTCGCTGTTCTGATAGCACAGGAAAAGTCACATCACAGAGAAGCAAATGAAGCTATTTAGCACCTGGTTTCCCACCCCAGCTCTCTGGATTTGCCAGAATCTTCGCTGCCACAGGGAAAAGACATTTTTAGCTAGAGAAAACCTTCACAAAAGCTCGGTAGGGCAGTTATGCTTTCTGGTTTGGATTAACAGAAACTTTCCACTATTGAGGAATTCCTAACTAATACAGAGTTCTAATTAAGAGCATTCTCTTAAGCAGCTAATTCGTTCCCACCAGATATTGTTTAGGGTTTTTTTTCTTGCAAAAGGCAAATAACAGTTAAATAACAATTTCCTCAGCAGGCAGAGCATCTCTGCAGAGTGATCCAGACCTTACAAACGAAGGGCACCATTCAGTTTGCTACATGCTGATTTTATCCTCCCTAGGTTGTAACAGTGGGAGTTGTAACATGCAGAATAAATCACTTAGGATATATATTAGTTCACTATATTTCTACAGTTCCCACTAAAAGAAAATCACTTACAGAATCCCAATTCTCACTTATATTAAGCTCTTACTCCTGCACCTGGTTCCCCCACATGCTTTTTATTTGTAAACTTCATCTGCTGGTCCCCACAGAAAGGGCAGGAGGTGTTGCTATCTGCAGTTGTACAGCTATTCCATTAGCAGGATCTGCTCTCATTTAAGAAATCCCATCGCAATGGACCAGGTTACTTGTGAAAAAATTCAATCTAAGAAAACTTTTAGAGCTTATTATATCAGGTGTCTGAGTTCAACCAAATCAGCTAGTTTTAGACAGAAATCTTGACCTACCTGTTCATTAGAATCATAGAATCATTTAGGTTGGAGTAGGATGGATGACAATCCCAATCTATGTGTTAAGTAGGAGAAGCACCAGTTAAGTTTTTTGCCTTGCTATTTAAAAAAAAATAATTATTAAACCCATGAAATCCAGTATCTAAAGGCAGCTACTACGGGGGAGGTGTTTCCTTTCACTAACGCTTTATTTTTGTTTTGGGTTTGGGTGGGTTTTTTTCTGATCAAGATTTTCCATCTGCTATGTTATCAACTAAGAGAATTTGCCAGAGAGCTCTCCTCAGATTCTCCTTGACACTCACTTGGGAAGGAAAGGCTGCTTTTCCCACAGGTGTCTCTCAAGTTCAGCTGCACTGCTTTGACGGTGGAAAAACCACACCACTGCCACGACAGCCATAATGATTCACTTTTAAAAGTCTGCAGGGTTGGGTTTTTTTTTTATCCGACGGAAGAAACCCCAGCTCTGTGTCTCTGTATCAACCACCCCATGTTTCAGTGCACAGGGAAGCAAATTCTGAGTCATCCTGATGCCTTTCTGATTGTGGACTTACTGTGGAGTTACCCCATCTTCCAGAAAACCAGAATCACTTACAGTCTTCTGCCTTGGAAAGCCCTTCTTCAAACTCATACTGCGGTCAAGAGCAGGCAGGCTGCAGAGCATACACAGACACACAGTAAGGCTACCAGAGAAAAGTAGACTGGTGATACTCTACTCCTGACAGATGAGACAAGACTCTGGCCTGATCCTTGCAGAGGATTCAGAAGAAGAAAAGCTTTCAAACGTCTCACCTAGTTAACTGGATGGCAGATCTGCAGTTCCTTATTGAGACACAGTAACATTATCAGAGCTGGGAGCCTTCCAAAACCCTGATTTCTCATATGGAGCCTGTCACATCCATGTTTTTTATTCAGATACTCCAGGTCTGTACTCCCTCAAGTAAAAAAGAGAGTTATACAAAGCCTTTGTAAACCCAGTTTATCAAGGTAGGGATTATTTCTCTCTCATAATGGAGCAAAAAAGGGAAAGACAGGTTGACCTTCTCAACACCAGATGGTGAGCAAGTTATGAGTAGGAAGCAGAATTCAGGTCTGCCTCCTACACATCCTCACCTGATGAATTCTGTCACCTAAAGAGCAATAAAAAAAATTTACTCCCTCCATGTACTATAAAAAACCTTTTCTACAAGCTTTCGTGTATACCACTTATATAAGACATGGAGAGACATGAAGGAAACTCTCTTTTCCTCTGTAGCAAGATCCATGTATTAATCTTCTACCTTTAAGCATATACTAAAGCTAAGTTTTGATTTCAAGTTCCTCTACCCTTCACAAACCACGCAAAGACATTTGAAATGCAGAGAATCAGCATCAGCAACCATCCAGCAAAATGGAAGTGTCCAAATCATTTTGGAAGCCAGGATGATGCCTTTATAACCAAAACAAAAAGGGTGGAGGAAATCTCAGACAGCTCCCGAGACCTGGCACAATTCAGAAGCCATTGCCTGGCTTTGTCCATCAGGTCACACACAGTCCCTTTCTGTTTTAAAAAGCAATTCTGACAACTAAGGCTTTTCACCTGAAGTAATGCTGAGGCAGCAACCTTTTCACGTGCCGCTTAGAAACCAGAGCGGCCCATTTGAACTGTGGGAAGCAGAATCTTTGCGAGACAAGAGTTAACAAAGCCCACACAAAGGCTAAACTGCATCTTGGAAGGCACCCAGTTATAGGGAGCGGAGCGAGAGAGCTCAGAAGTGGTGCTGATGTGCATTTGCATTCTAATAGGATCTATCAATCAGCTCTACTCTTAACTGAGAGTCAAGCAGAAGGCAGATGTGGTCCTTCCCCGGGAACCTCTACACTTAAACGTTAAAAAATCGCCATAATTGTCTGTTATATTCCACCAAAAAGGAAGTGGGACATGCAAGGTTTCACACAGCTGCCCTTAGACAGAGAAGTTTAGGCAGAGAGGAAAGCTGGGAGCCGTGTCCTGACTTTCAGACTTTTTCCTCACCTGACTCTCCAGTATCAGTAACTGGAGCATCCAAGCAACTGCAGCTGGGGGATGGACACTGCAAAACTGGGCGCAAGCCTTCAAGAGCTGACATATAACACTCATTTAATACAACACTCAGTACCCCTTTGAAAGTCAGCAGATTTAAATAAAGCATTCCAAGGAGCCTGCAGGGCTGGAGTCCTCGCTATCTCAGATCAAAGAGGATTTCTGTCCTGAAAATCCTTCCTTAACTTTTTCACATCCAGATTACTCTGGATGCTATTACTGCAGTTAATTCCACGCTGATTACCTGAGAAGTTTACTCATTAATCCTACTATCAAAGGTAAACTGTCACTAAAAACAAGCATCACAGAAGTGATACCAAGACAGTGAGTTCACCCAAACGCACGGGATTGAATTTAGTTCTGCATTTTCCTCAGGCTCTTACTTCCAAAGAAATAACATCCCAAAAAATTAAGTATTCAGCTTTTAGGTATCTCCAGTCATGCAAATTGCCGGGTGTATGGCCAGTGAGGAAGGCTCCCGAGGGTCCAACCACTGCTGACAACCACCTCATGGGGTGATTTAGAGAAGGAAGCACTAGACTCACCTCAGTGGTGCCCAGGGAGCAACAAGAGGCTACAGACCCAAGCAAGGACAGGGGAAATCCTGATTGGACACATGGGAACAGTTTTTTACCATGAAGGTGGTCAAATAGGGGTTCTGAAGGGCTGCAGGATTTGCGTCCTTGAACACCTTCAAAAGCCCACTGAAAAGCCCCAAGTAATCTTCTCCTCCTGGTCCTGTTCAGAGAAGGAGACCGCGCTGGAGACGTCCAGGGGTACCTTCCAGCATGAATTATCCTGTGACCTCGCTGCCAGTCCCCATCTCAAGAAGCAGACATGCAGCTCCACATGCAAGTGGAGCTGCATCCCACACCTGCTAACGGCTTTCAAGCTGGTCCACCTTCCACCAGAGCTGCCCTCGCCAGCCCTGCACAACCTGCCATGGGTTTGTAGTGTGTAACTTGCACACGGGGTCACCTCAGGCCTCCCTTCTCACCACAGAGATGTCAACTGCCCTGGGGGAGCCCCAGCCACTATAACCCCTGGGACCCCGGACACGTCGGGGAGGGGAATAAATCATCTAACTATTCTGTCCTATTTATTAACTTTTTAGATCTATTTATTATTTTTTTTGTTGTTATTTTATCTGCTTGTTGGGGTTTTTTTTAAATCCATTCAGGCAACAGCCATATCATAAAGTTACAGCCCGCTAGCTATGGCGTTGGCGGTCTGGTTTTGCTAGGACTAGTTATATTAAGCACTGGAAAACGGTAGTAATATGGTGTGTGAGGCAGGTATCTGTCAAACAATTTGCAAATTATATACTGGAAGTGTTGTTCAAGATCCTGAATGTTACCCTCCAGTGTTACTAATCCTTTATGCAGATACATGCTCTTTAATTGCCAGTTGGGAATTATGATGACACGTTACATGACTAATTTTTCAAACCGTAATCGTGCTATTCCCCCCCACCCCTCCTCCTCATCCTTTTCTTGTCAATCTCCTTTCACTCTATTTTGTTGCTGTTTCTCTTGCCAGAACCACCTTCTTTGGTAGCATGTGAAAAGCTTTTAAAGTGGAAAGTATGGTAATCAAGTGCACTGAACAGAACGGACTCACCAAACTACACTTTCACAGGTCTCAAAGCCAACACTCTCTACCTAAACTCTATGTAATACTGCTTTGAAAGATGTTGTTTCCCAAGAATATGAAATCTCTAATTATAATTTCCCCAATGAGACAAATAACCACTATTGCCAAGCTACATTTAGGAATGACAGAGACATTTGATAAAGTATGTTTTCTGTGTGAGTCGTTTAGCATCTGTACTTGGAGAAACGGTTCCAGGGAGCAACATCCAGACAGCAGACACATTCTAAAATATTAACCTCAAATTCTCTTATAACCAAGTGGCCCTTTGGTCCTAGAAGCAAACCACAAGCAGGCATTTTGACACAGGTCATGGAGCCTAAAGCTCAAAAGTACCAGTTGCAGTATGTGTTTTTAAATATGTAGCAGAATTACTTCCCCCCAGAAAACCAGAATGGCTCAGGAGTTCAAAGCACGGGAGATAGAGACATTCAAAATGTATTTCTCAGTAGGCACTTCCTCACAGTACAACACTACAGTTTTCCCCCACCTCTCAGGAGAAGTTCCCAGAGCATTTTTGACTGGAAATAAGCACTGCCATCACAGACAGAGTTCTGGCTACAGCCGAGTTTGCAGGATTGGGGATACAAGACAGATCTCTTCTTTGCCTCTAACAGCTATTAACTCACTTCTTATCTTGCCAGAGATGGAAAGCGCTTTTGACAACTGCAGCTACCTGAGACACAGAGAACCTAAGTCCCCTAGGTTATGAAGCCCTGCAAACACACCAGTGAGACAAAACCGCAACTGTGACAACTGATGCGATTTTCTACCGTCCTTTACACTGATGTCCTCTATAGCACAAGCATTCATTCCAGCTTCTGTCCTCCAGGTGCTGTTCTACAAACCACTACATTGACCAGCCTGGAAAAAAAAAAACATGAATACAAAGCAAATCTGTCACCAGAAAATCAGAGACAATGTGAAGCGTGATGTCTTCATCACCCTGTTCACCTCACACGCAACCTCAGAGTGTGACAGATGATGGAAAAAGAGAATTTCTTAAATGAACAAACTTGTTCATTCACCCCTAGTTATCTCCTAAGAGCTTCATAAAAAGAGAAGGAAGGGTCTCAAGCTAAGCCATGGAGAAGTACCCCTCAGTCTTCACATCACTGGACAGAAACAGGGATGAAACCAAGAAGAACCAGTGCAGACATCTGACTCCCACATACTGGCAAGACTCATCGCCCATAGGATTACAGCAACAAGCTTTACAGCATATGAAATTTCAAATCAAAACGATCAGGGCAGGCAGTATTACAGATCTAACAGCAAAGGCCACTTCATTAACTTCCAAAAATTGCTTCCTGAAAGTCAAAGTGTTGAGTCCAAGAAGCAAGACCACTTGGTCACAGAACGGCACCTGAACACCAGCACCAACAAAACCACTTCAGAAAAGCATTAGTAACTCCCTGTTGACATCCAACAACTGAGACACAAAAATGAAACTGTAAAACCATACATACCATGGTCACTCTCAGAAAAACACAGGAGCTGAAAATATTTAGGGGGAGTTATAGGGAGAACAAGAGGCACATTTGGTATGATCCTGAGGATGGGTTGCGACTTCAGCTCCCCACACATGTGTGACCAGCAGAAGTAGGGAGATGATTGTCCCCCTGTACTCAGCACTGGGGAGGCCTTGAGTCTTGTGTCCAGTTCTGGGCACCTCAGCACAAGAGAGATATCGAGGTGCTGGAGCGAGTGCAGAGGAGGGACACGGAGCTGGTGAGAGGCCTGGAGAATAAGGCTTATGAGGATTGATTGAGGGAGCTGGGATTGTTTAGTTGGAGGAAGAGGAGGCTGAGGGGAGACCTCATCCCTCTCTACAACTGCTTGAAAGGACATTGGAGAGAGGTTGGTGCTGGTCTCTTCTCACGGGCAATGAGCGACAGGACAAGAGGGAATGGCTGCAAGCTGCAGCAGGGTAGGGTTAGGCTGGACATGAGGAAAAAGTTTTTCCCAGAGAGAGTGGTCAGTCAGTGGAATGGGCTGCCCAGGGAGGGGGTGGAGTCCCCATCCCTGACTGTGTTTCAGAGTAGATTGGATGTGGTGTTGAGGGATCTGGTGTAGGGGAGAACTTGTAGAGTAGGGCTGATGGTTGGACTTGATGATCCCAAGGGTCTCTTCCAACCTAAATGATTCTATGATTTCAGACAAATTAATTGTGATCTCTCACAGGCTCCTTTTCAGAATTTCCTTATTGGGCCTTATCAGAGTCAGAGCAAGTACATGTTTGTAAAGATTTCTGATGAAAACATTTTATCAGAGTAATTCCCAAGCACGCTATAAATCCAGTACTAATCTGAAAACGAACAGGAAGCTTTCTTTTGCTGTGATCAAAGGGCACTTTCAAACAGTTCACAACTTCTGCAATCAAGATTGTTCTGGTTTTCGACAGCTTTTACTTAAGCACTATGTCAAAATTTGATCTTTTTTCCTGAAGCTGCTTCTGGAGAAAAAGATACATCAACTTCAAATGAATGGAGATGGAAACTCAAAGACAGCTTTAGGTCACATGTGATCTCCCTCTTACGTTAACATGATCTTATTTATGGATATCAAATAAATATAAGACTTGTCTACTAGATCCCGAGCTAAAAAGGTGTTTGCCTGCACAGCTACAGCAGAAGTGCAGCTCTGATGTAGGAAAGGAAAGCGCATGAAACATGCTTCCAGCAGAGATAACTGGCAGGCGTTACTACTGATTTCATGTGTCTCAAGTGTAGGGTGATATTTTGAAAGCTGAGGGGGTGGAAGAATCAAGCAGTGATGTCTCAGTAAGAGACATCAGCAAGTCTCTAGCCAGGCTCCAGCTGTGCTTACCTGGAGTAAGACTTCACAAAAACCCAGCTGCAGAAGAGGTATGCCCCTACTAAAATGTACAAGAAAGACACAGACTTAATTCTGCACACAAATTTTAAAAACCTTCTCTTTGGCAGAAAAACAGGGCAATTGCTTTTTCCACCTGCCTTTTCCCCCAACTCACAGACCCAGGGTGAGTTACTGCCTGATGAAATATGTAAATGCACAATCTCATAGATTCTTACTGAAAATACATAGCAGTTAAGTGCTCGACTGCCTATTTCGTGTGAGAGGTGGGTTTGAAGAATAAGAGCATAGCAGGACTTATTTATTGATCTGGTTAAGCTTTTTAAAAATGACCAATTAAATTATCACTTTAACTCCTTTGGTAACAGAAGAACCTTTTAAGAGGGTACTATTTCTGGTTGCAAAGCGCATTAGTGAGAGGGCAGACACATTTGTTATTGCCATTCACATCTAGTGGCTACAAGTCTGGAGGATTTCCAATTTTATCACCAAGAAAACAAAAAAAACCAACAATAAAAAACCCACCTGTGCTAACCACAGGATTTACAATGCTTGTAAGGGTACCCACACATAATTGGGCAGCTCTTCACAGTTAACAGGATAAATCTTTTGGAGGGAAAAAGCGCTGAGGAAGCACAGAGGGTCCTTCATCCATAGAAAGTGTGATAAAAATATACAATTTGGCAAAAAAATCTCAATTAGTTGTGGACTGTGGAAATACCCTTCACACATAGCTCATAATGACAGAGGAGTATACAGTACAGGTATAAATAGTCTTCTCTCCTTGCAAGAAGCATATGGGTGCTTAGGTGGGAAAAAACTCTTCCTTCACTTCACAGACCTCCCCTTCTCTGGGTGCCCAATTTGTTCCTCAGATTCACAGTTGGCCCCACCAAATGTTATGAACCCAGCACCTTCAAGGTCTGACTTCCCAACTGGAACAAGCAAAGAGCATGCCCATGGTGAGTCTCTCCAGCAGTGGCAGAGGGCGGGCCAAAAACTGACTTCACTCTGAGAGGTGGTAGTGTCATCAGCTGGAACAAGCAACTGGATTTCTGTACTTCAGCAAAACTTGATGGTTGCACAAATACAGCAGGAGAAAACCTGAATCCTCAGTAAACTCTTTCCTATTTCAGCTACTGTATAGAGTGATGTTCTCACTTGCCACTTAATCTTAGTAGCTTTCGATTTGACACCTTCTCTGAAAGTCCCTCAGCTTTTACAAAACTGGAAGGCTAAATAAGTCTGTTCTAGAATTTGTATGCTGTTTATTATGTAGAAAAACTGTGTTATATCCTTTCATATTCCCCTCCTCCTAGTTCAGCAGTCCCAATATGTTTTGCATACTGTTTACACAACATCTATTCCTGCTAGGGAGAAAGTTTGGTAACTTCTGCTGGTGGGACCAAATGCAGGCAAACATTTCTTTATTACCATTGAAAATAAAGCTGTGATGCTGTATCCTATTGATTCCCTACACAAATCCAAGCACGCACCTTTCTGTGCTACTGCCACACACCAAGCAAAGGTTTTAACCATGCTGACTTCAGCAAAACTTCTATAATATCTCTACATTAATAACACTTTATAGCTGTAGCATTTAATTTTTCAACCACTGGCTCTTGGAAAAGCTTGGCACCATTAAGTGCATTCCACACACTGGGAAACCTGAGATGAGGAAACTTCTCCAAGGTCACTTGACAATCAGGCGAATTGCTAAAACTGGAATTCAGAGGTCCTAAAACACAGATTAGCCCTCCAAGCACTCAGCCACACACTCACTTCCAAGGCTACTTAAAGCCAGAAAAGATCACCTAATTAGCACTCGTATTTAGCTGTTATAACAGACCTCTCTTTCCCTCTCTCCTCTTCAATTCCATTTTTAGACACTTTTCCTAAAGCAGAGTGCAGCACTGCAGTCTGCTGTGTGTTATGCAAGTGCAGCTTTATTCTGTCTAGCAGAATTGAAATTCTTCACAGAACACACTTCAGAAAAAATTAAGATGGATCAGAATAGCAAAAAGCAACCCAACCCAGCAGAGATCCACCTGCCAAAGCAACCAGTTTGCACATTTCTCTCCTTCCTCCTCCACCTGGGGAACAACTGAATAAACCGAAGACTGTTCCTGGCTCTTGTGCCAAACCCAAGCTATTGCCCTTGCTCCTCACAGCTACTGTAAGAAAGTGGATATGGTGCCTGTGATCCCCACTGTGATGCTTCAGCACGGTAAGGAGGTGGAGATCAAGGGACAGGATACACAACAGAGAGATCATGGTGGAAGAAGCAGGAGGGAGACAATTGGAAATGAGCAGCAGGCGTTCTTGGAAGGAACGGCATCAATTTCTGCAAGTATGTATACAGCTCAGGAAATAAATAAATATTTTTCACTGCTATTTACTTAAAACTAGTAAATTCCTGAAGTATGGTATTAACGGGATCATTCCGAGGACTTTTAAAAAAGCAGAACATGTGTCCAGTGAAGACAACATACAGATAGCAGAGCTAAAACTTCATCATTTCTGCTCTGCCACACAGCAAGTGAATGTTCATATCCTATTCTATCGCAAGAGGAAAAACACATTTTTTTTTCTGGCATTTACATGACAAAGTCACAGCTTCCAAGTTCTGTAGAAGTTCTGGCTAATGTCAGACAAGGCCCTCAGAGAGCAGAAATACCCAGCTCTCAGAGGTACACACGAAGGTGGCAGCAGTGGTCGAGGCAGGCTATCCAAAAGGTGCTTCAGCCTCCTTTTACCAGGTGGTTTAGCCTGCTTGAAAGGAAAACGAGATTGCTAAGCAGCAGCCCACCTTCATGACCTTTCCACAGCTAAGTCCTGAAGCCAACTGTTTTGTACAGTCACATGCATCAACATAAACAAAGTCCACTTATTACCCAGGAGTACTTCGTTTTCTCAAGTACCATCCCAAGGTTCTGCCAAATTTTGGTGGGTTGTTTTTTTCTTTTTGCCTGTAGGGACCATAAGGAGTTTTATACTAAAACTTGTATCAGCTAAGCAGAAGGGATGTATCCTTTGGCAGGCTAAAATCACATCTACCATCAGCTTTACCAAAACATGCTATGTTCTGCTCATGTTAACGCACACTACGGTGAACGGGTCCACCAAACAAAACCATCTGAAATATAAAGATTTTATTTAGGACCATTCCTGGGGCTTGCAGTGCTCCAGTTTGTTTGAAGGCTATTCTTTCTGCCCACTGAGCCTAGATTTCTATTTGCTGTTGTGATTTTCATGTTATCAGAAGCATTGCTCCATTTTTACACTAGCATTAATTCCAATACACACTAGTCAGAGACGTGTACTGGGCACTGTAGGTAGACTCAGCCTTAATGAATTTTCTTCAAGTGTCACTGTAATATACATTAGATTTTTTTGAATGTACATCTAATTAATCTAATTCTAGTTAACTTTCAAATTCCAGCAAGACAATTACATTTGCTACTGATGCAAATTGTTAGAGTCTATTTAGAACCCTACCTTTCAACTAGGCACCAATAAACTAAAAATAAACTGTAAGGAACATTAAAAAATAACTCTGCATTGAGAATCTATGATGATAAATTATATTCTCTTACTTTCTGCTTTTTAAAACAAGTCAAACTGGGAGTCTGAAAACCAAATAAAGAGCATTTCTCTTAACCACTGAAATAAATCTGTGCTGCCAACAACCATTGTGACAATTTTTGGGAGCCCTTTTAGAGCCATTCAGAACACTAACTTTGGCTGCACAAAGTCTGAGTGTATGCAGCATGGCTGTGGTTTTCATTACTTAACATTATTAAGGAGATGAGGAACAGTGCCTTGGTCTCTGCCTCTTAATAAGTGTCACCGCCAAAGGACCATCAACAGCAAAGCAGCTCGTCTGAAGCAGAATATTGACTTCCTGCAGACCAGGCAATGCCCTCTTACTCATGGCTTGGCTGAAGGGAGCAAAGCAAGACGCCACGAGAAGCTGAATTCTCATCCTCCACGCGAGGGGTTTGAGAGAACCACACAGCAGATGGGTGTGAAGGCATGAAAGAAATAGGTGTCCACTCTCCCACTTGCAACAGAGACAGAAACCTTTTGATATGTAGATGATGAGACCAGAAGAAGAGAACCAAGAACATTATTCGTGCATGATAGTCGTGAAAAACTGAGGTGGGCAGCCAGATGTTTGTGTGCCTGATTTTGGATGGATTGGTATACACCCCTCTTACAGAAGTAAAACAAGATTCGTTTAGAAAGTCTGCAAAAACATGTGTTTTAATAACTTAACGCTAATTTTTTTCAGTACAAGTGTTAAACTGAAAAGCAGAGTACCTCTCCTGCTCTGCTCTGCTCTGGGATATGGCTCCTTGGGGTGTTGGAAAAGAAAGTGGAAAGACAAACGCAAAGCATTCCCTATGTCTAATAAATGAGCAAAGAAACCCCGCTTTGGCATCAGAACTGTTAATCCAGAGGGCAAAGAAACTGCCTGGGATTTACTTAAGTCAAGAGGACTTAGCAGGTACAGGCCTCAGCAAGCTGCCTGAACGCATTGTCTCGTGCACGTCTAACAAGGAGACAGTGTGGAAAGCTTCGGAAGGAGAGGAAAAGCACTGTACACAAACTGAAATTTTGAAATTAACAATATACCACTTTGTCATAACATACTTGAAAATCAAGATACATATATGTGAGCAAAAAAAGCCCTAGAACATTAATAACAGCATCCAGAGAGAAATCTAAACCAAAATGCATTAGGAGAACATGTGCTAAACCCGGAAATTTAGGAAAGTCCTCCGGCTCCTCACAAGATCTACCTCGACATTAATGTAGAGACATTTCTGAGCACTGAGATTCTGTGCTGAGCTGAGTATTGTAACTTTTAAAAGATGCACTGTAACAGGAGATGGGCTTTAAAGTAGTTGAAACATCAACATTTTCACTGGCATACTGAAGAGCTTTCTGCTTTTGGAAAAAGCAGGAACTAACTTTGGGGCCAAGTTTTCTAGAAAAGTTCTATGTTTTAAATGCTGACCTGCTTATTTGCTCATTGCTAAATCTTAGAGTAGGTCTCTGCCTCGGAAGATGAAAACCAACTCCCATAGAAGAGGTATCTCCTCTAGGGTCATGCCTTGAGAGACTGTGATTTTCTTCAGTATCAAGATCACCTCAATGCAGGAATCTACCAGGAGACTACTTACAGCCTACGAGAGTTGATACCATACTTTTGGAGGAAAAAACCAAAGGAAACAAGATAGACTAAGGAAAAAAGATAGAGCTCCCAGGAAGGCTTTAAATCTGAACCCAAGTGATGTTTATATAATGTACTGCTTTCCAAAAAAAAACACCCCAACAACAAAATTAACCGCCCCCAAGTCATTAATACTGATTCCCACATCATAGAGGAACTTTTCAGAAATTTCACGTGCAAACAAAATGCATCTTCCAAGTAATCCACCCAATTAGAGCCTCAAGCTCTGATGAATAAGTTGAACCATATTTAAAAAAGCCATTTATGCTGAAAATGCTTTATAGCTTTTTCTACAAGAAAATGCTCTTGAGACCAGAGAACCGGTTGACGTATTCTAAATATATACTAAAAACAGAACTGAGGATTATTCAAACACTGCTCTAGAGCAGAGCTGAAGAGCACAAACAGATCATTATAGGAAGTCTGAACCATTTATGTTTCTACTTTGCCAGTTTGTCTAAGCTCTTTGTGTGGAGCAGAGAATTACAATACTAACTCCTGTAGAATTAAGCAAAAGCATATAGGGAGGGGGAGAGAAAAACAAAAAAAAAACCCAAAGGAGAACCACCTAAAAATGTTGTCCTCTAAGATATTTCTAGCTTACTCCCTACTGCGCAGCAAGGTGCGCAGACAAGCTGCAGCTAAACCAAGAACCACCTCCACTACTTGTGCTAAGTTGTTGAAGGCAAAAAATAGAAGACATAAGAGGAGCTGGGGTGGGGAGGGAGCTGGAGAGCACAATCCGTGCTCCATCTGAGGGAGAAGTCACTGCAAAAGTGACAGGAACTCACAAGACTGAGCTGTTTCCCCCTGTGTTTTTTCCTGAAAGAAATACTGATGGATAGTTACAAACAAAAAGACACACCACCCCCCAAAACCAAAAAAGCCCCCACCAAGCAATCCCTGCCTCCTTTACAGGGATTTGTATGTCACGCAGCCCAATCAATAAACCAAATAATAAAATGATTTGCAGCAGTGTTAGTTAATTTATTCACTGAAAAAGAACTCAAGCTGTGTCTCAGGTCTCATAAATAAAGAAAATGTTTATAACTGAGTTACAAGTGGGTGACTGGGGGCTCCACAGGATTGTGGGAAAGCACTGACTTCAAGGGTCAGAAATAGCATTTTTATAGTACAGCTACAGATATTTCTTCTGAAATTAAAGCCTTCTAAGGCTTTTTTTTTTGTGGAGTCAGGAAAAACTATTTTAAGTGCAGTTCATCAGCATTCACAAACCTGGCTGCCTGTTCTGCTGCCCAGATGGTGAACTCAGAAGTGGAAGAAAGATGTGCAATTTCAAACGGTCGAATGGCTAAAGTAGAAACAAGCACTGGCTCTCTGTGTTGCTGGGAAAGATATTCCTGTTGCTCTTCACCCTCCACACTGGAAAAAAGAGTGTGTGTGGAGGCTTTACAAGGTAAAAAGCAGAGAAGAACCAGATGCCTTGGAGAATATGACCTCCTTTGGGTTCAAAGGCTGGCACTGGGAAACACGGCATCATCTGTCTCAGATCCCTGTGATTTTAAGGTCCTGTGTGAAGGAGCACACACTTCATTTGCTCATACTATGTGAAAGCTTAAATTTCAAGTGGGTGTTGATGGGAAACAAGTGGGCAAAATGAGTCTTTGGTGAGCACAGGATTATCGTACAGCATCATAAAGGGACTCAGCTCTTGTCTTCATCCTGTGTTCTCCACTACAGGGGAAGATGAAGAATAAATATCCATCTTTGTCATATTTGCTCAGCTGCTTTAGTCATAGAATCATAGAATTGTCTAGGTTAGAAGGGACCTTCGAGGTCATCTAGTCCAACCATCAACCTAATTCTGATTAAATAAAACCAAAGCAATACTACAAACAATGAACCATCACTAAACCACATCACTAAGCACTATGTCAGCCCGGCTTTTAAATACCAACAGGGATA
Organism: Jacana jacana; assembly: GCA_013400555.1. Taxonomy (NCBI): domain Eukaryota; kingdom Metazoa; phylum Chordata; class Aves; order Charadriiformes; family Jacanidae; genus Jacana; species Jacana jacana. Next base: position 192,745 of record VZTM01015091.1, read on the forward strand.
GTGCCTCAAACCCCTTCCCTAGGCAGCCCATTCCAAGGCTTAAGAACCCTTTCCATGTCAACATTTTTCCTCATATCCAATCTGAACCTCCTCTGGCACAACAAGAGGCTCATTTCTTCTTGTCCCATTGCCAGTGACTTGGGAGAAGAGACTGGTCCCTGCCTCTCTACACCCTCCCCTTCAGGGAGTTGTAGAAAGCGAGAAGGTCTCCCCTCACCAGTGTGCAAAATTAAGCTATAAGGAATTGGGCTATTCCATCCATCCTTCTTGTCTGCATAAAAACACCCTGGTCGGTGCTACAGCACCACAGCTAAGGCTGCTTTTGGAACCTGGCCTGCAATGCAGACAAGGACTATCACAGTCACCCGCCAGGGAATTGCCCCTTTGCTGCTGTTATCTGTTTGCTTAGTTTTGCTTTGTTTTTCTGGTGCTGTCTTTAAATGAGTTGGCTATGGTAGCCACAAAAGAGTGAGACGGCAAATCCCTGATACCCTCTGCAAACAGAAGCCTGGCAGCATTTTCTTAACAGATGTGAAGGATTCTAATAGGTTACACCGCTATTTTCTCTGGTTATTTGCCAAGGTAAGCCCAAAGCATCCCCACCAATAAGCTGGTATTTAGAGAAGCACTCCAAAACAGTCACAGCTGGATGATCTATTTACCAATATTCTTCCTTCCACTCCTCACACATCAGTGGGATTTGCTGCAAAATGATTAACTGCCTTACCACCATCTGTGCTCAGGTTCCATTAGTAACCCAGGCATTTCGTGAGATCCCAGCCCTGCGCAAGCTAAGTCCAATTACAGCGTGCTCATTCATCAGTCCAGCTAAGAGAGCCTGGGAAACGCAACAGGCAACCACTCTTGGAACAAATTAACCTCTAAAAAACAACCAGTACGTCACTCCGCAGGAACACATCAACCCCCTACATAAACAGGTACGTCATGTACTGTCCCACCACTGCTGACAAATACAGGGGAAAGCTCAGGTCAGGCCACAGTTGCTGAGTAACAGGCCCTTACCTTGCCTGCTGGCAGACGCTGCAAATCCAAGCCTTCTCCTTCTTCTGGTAAGAACTGCAGCTCTTGCAGATGTTGTACTTGCAGTCCTGGCACTGTCGCTTGCTGTTGATCAGAAATGTGAAAGGGGAACAGCAGCGAATACAGCAGTGCTCGTTGAACTTCTGCTGCTTAGAAAGGATGCTGCACTTGTTACCCTCCTCATCCAGCTTCTGCTTCATTTCACTGCAACAAACAGCAAGAGAACATAAATATAAACAACATTTCAATGGCAAGGACTCCTCCTCTTTGCCTTTCTCCTCTTCCCACATCTTCATGTTACACTCTTCAAATAACTTCTGCATGTGAAATACATGTCAGAAAAGCCTATTCTAAATCCAGAATTGGGAAGCAAAAACTCCTATATATTTCCTGGAGTCACTTGCGGCCACTCCATTTAAACTCTGAGTCACAAGCCAGGGCAAACAATCTCCCGAAAAGGAAAAGGAAAAAAAAAGAATCACAGAATATCAGGGAGTGGAAGGGACCTTGAAAGCTCATCCAGTCCAATCCCCTGCCGGAGCAGGAACACCTAGAGCAGGTCACACAGGAACGCCTCCAGGTAGGTTTTGAATGTCTCCAGAGAAGGAGACTCCACCACCTCCCTGGGCAGCCCCTGCCAGGGTTCCCTCACCCTCACTGTGAAGAAGTTTTTCCTCATATTCAAGTGGAACATCCTATATTCCAGCTTGCACCCATTGCCCCTTGTCCTGTCATTGGATGTCACTGAGAAGAGCCAGGCTCCATCCTCCTAACAGTCACCCTTTACTTATTTATAAATGTTAATAAGGTCGCCCCTCAGTCTCCTCTTCTCCAAGCTAAAGAGACCCAGTTCCCTCAGTCTTTCCTCATATGGGAGATGCTCCACTCCCTTCATCATCTTGG